>VXBX01003871.1:1303978-1375742 GCA_013400415.1 Scytalopus superciliaris | reverse complement strand
TCCACTGTGCCTTTTGCGACCGGACTTGCCTGTCTCGCATTGGCCTTTTTAGCCACCAGCGCGCTTGCAGCAAGCGTGGGGAGAGCCCTTCCCAAATCTTCGTTTGCAAAGCCCAGCCATGATGATGGCACTTACAGCCCTTCAAAGCCCAGACTCAGAGCTGACTCCAAGGACTGGAAACATGCAATAGCTCCAGCATGCCCCAAGCAGGATAGAGTCTTAAGGTACTGTTTCTGGGGACACCAAACCCAGATTCAAATTTTACACAAGACTCAGCATTGGTAGACAAGAAGGAGGGTCACAGTCCCTACTGTGGTACATCTGCTCAAGGCTCCTTCTCATTTGCAGACCCAACAAAATCACCAAAGCCACTCTTTCCAGCTCCCACTGAATGGCCCTCCCAGTGAGCCAGTCACTGTACCCAAAATGTGCCACCAGCCAGTGACCCATGATGGGATCTGAGGTGTCTGGTCCCATGTGGAATGGAGGGGGTGAGTAGGACAATGCTGTTCTTCTGGCCTTAGAAATGTGGATGCCTTGAACAGATGTCCCTAGGGCCTTCCCAGACATGCACAAGCCTCTGGTTCCTTTATACTACCCCCCCTCTCAACCAAGCTATCAAAACTACCAATGTACCAGTGGAGCTGAGGATCCCTCAGCATCACTTCCAAATTTCTAGGGAACTCAGCCCCAGTGTGACCATTTTGGCTGTGGCTATCTCCAAAATTTTGTCTCTTTGTGTCCTCATTCCTCTTGGTAAAGCATGCCAGACAAAGGCAGACAAAGGCAAACAAAACCAATGCCTCGCTTGTGCGCTGATGAAAAGCCTCTTTTGAAAAGCCTCTTGGGAGAAGCTTCCCATTATAGTTAATTCTGTTGTTCTTTAATACTAGCTACCCCTCTTCCCTGCTTTGTCTTGGTTAGCCTCTGTTTGCGGGAAAACAAGATCTCAGAACAGAATTCATTTCACTGTTGTTTTTCTTCTCTGAGCAAGTAACCCCGGGGTCTGTGCTTGGTCTGGAGAAAACAGGCTCTTCCATGACATTATTTGTCTCATACTAAAGTCAATGTCTAAAATAAGTCAGACAAAGCAGATCCTAAAAACCTAGGGAGAACAGGAGCAAGGGGCTCAGAGACAAGATGTCTGAGGCTGGCAGTGAGTCCTAGCGAAGTCTCCTGAAGACCTGGCCCAGGGACTGTCCCCCACCCACACTGTCCTTGCTTCTGGCAGGGGTGGACTGCAAGGAAAGGGCCAGGGTGAGACAGGGCTGCACACGAGCACAAGCATCAGGCATCAGTGGGAGTAAAAAATCCCAGGAGGAGAAAATGAGCTACTCCTGTTCCCAAACCTCAGGTCTCCAGCAGCAAGCAGCCCCTTTCCACAGGCTCAGTAAGAGACTGTGTAGGGCTGAGAAAGGCAGCCTTGGTTTTCCTCTAGTAACAAGAGGAGAAAGACTCTCTTTCACAAGGCACCATCTGGTTCCTTCTTTTTTTTTCTTTCCCTGCCGCTGATGGGTCATTTCTGATGGATTTAAGACTTGCAAGCCCTCTTTAAAACTGGTTTTTATGGAGGCAGCAGGCTCACTGCCTGACACACTCTCTGAGTAGCCCCGGGATAAGCAATTAAGCAGCCCCATGCCAGATCAGGATTAACTGCTCTCCTGTTTGTGTTGAGACCTTTCTAATTGCTCTTTCTTATGCATCTCTCCTGTCTCTCTTCATCCCAGCCCTCCTGTTCTCTCACTCTTCTCACCCCAGCCAAGCTCTTGGGTTCCTAGACAAGGAGTTGAGAAGCACAGGTGACACCCCAGTGCCTGCCTTCCAAAATCTGTTCCACGTGACAGGTGTCACTCATATTCCCCAGGTCATCAAAGCGAGGGATTTTGAGGCTGGCTCTGGCACGCAGGCACTCAGGTATTCACCAAGAGAAAGGTGCTGGTTTCGGCTGAAGGAGGGCAGAGAAGGGGAATGAAATCCTAATTTCTGAAGCTCATTGTAGGGTAATTATCAAACAGCAGCAGTAGGCTGGGATGCTTGCTAATTAGGCCACATTCTTTATGACTAGTTATTTTAAGCCATAATTTGACAGACTAGGGTGGGGGGGAGGGAACATGCACATAAAGTTGTTTTTAATTACATTTGGTATGCTAATTTCTGATATAAAATAAATATTTACCAGAAGCAATATTTCTTCATTTCACGCTGGCTGCACCCTGGCATTTATCGAGGGTTACAAACAGGCTGCTATCACCCAGCCCTCCTTGCTGGCATGTCTTCCCTTCTTTCCTCTCCTCAGCCTGAGAGGGAGAGGCATGGATCCAGCTGGGCTCAGGAGGGGAAAACAGCAGGGAGAGGGAGCCACAGTGTCTTTGCCCAATGGCAACCTCTTCTTTTACTGCCAAATGGCCCTCTGGATGAAGGGTGCCCAAGAGAAGCCCTTGGCCAGCTCCTGGCTGCCACTCCAGGGCTGAGAGCCTGCCCCAGCACTCCTCTGAGGAGGTGGGAGGTATTGTTCTCCTGCCAGACAGCCTGGCTCTTGTGTGGCAAGTGTGCCTCTCCAACAGCTCCAAGGCTACAGACCTCTATTCGTGTAGCCTCTTCAACCTTCAGAGCTTTCAAAGCTTTTTTTTTGTTTTTTTCCCTTCTTCTGTGTATGAATTAACTAACATTTCAAGAATGGAAAGCTGCTGCAAACTGAAAGCCCCGAATATTTCTTCATAGTTTTGACAATCTGGGAACTTTTCCTTCCCTACAAATGTATACTCTTGTGCATATATTTTTCCCACTACACTGAAGTCAGCTCTTACTGCTACACACTCTGGGTTTCAGCAAATTGGAGCTTTCCAGTGGAAAACACCATTCCTGTAGCACTTCTTGATCAAATATTAGCTCAATATTTGATTGAACAAAGCGTACTTCTCTCCCAAGCAGGTAACTTCTGACCTGGTGCAAAGTAGTAGCTGACTGCTTTACCTGACCTAGGCTGTCCACCAAGAATCAAGACACTTGCAAATCCATGTCCTGGTGTTCTGGTGATATACCACAGAAGAAGTTGGAGTGACCTGGGTTTCAGACATTTGGATCACTTGGGGATGTGTATTATTCCCACCAGTCCTCCAGACAGATTGTTCCCATCACCTCGATCACTTTGATTGCTTTGATAAGTGATGCACTTCTGTTGGGTAGAGGGAGCTCATACTACCACTGTGTCATGCAAAGGATTATGTCAGATGCTCTGAATTTTCCAGCAACTGGAGAACCACTCCACTATAACCAAACCTACTTATTCTTTTTTTTGTATGTCAACCACCTCTCAGAAAACTCCTACTCTTTTGCAGTGCCAATATTTGAAATTAAACCCTTCGATATCTTACCATCTTGAGGCACTAAGGAAAAAGACATGGAGTTTTGGGGCTTGAGAAAAGTGTCTATGTGGAAATCAGAAACAGCAGCAGCTCTGGGGATGCCTCACAGTGTGTGCACAAGCATTTAATCCACTCTTGTTGACACAAACTACCATTTGGTACATCATCCACTCATTAGCAGTTCTGTAAGTTTTTACATCCAAGCTGAAATTTCTCAAAGGTGCTTAATGGTTATATACCATTTAATGTTTAATACATGGGGTTTTTGCTCCCTTGCAGGCTAGTTGCATTTGGGCTGATGGCACAAGCTGTCAGTCTAATGTCTGGCTGTGGGGTGGACAAGGAGTAGGAGTGATGGAGACCAGCGGCATGGCAATGGGTGAGTTAGCTGACATTATCCTGCCTTGCAGCTTGGCACACAGAGTGGAGCCAGGGCTTGGTGGAGTTCCTTTTTTAATGCCATATTCCCTCCAGGAGGGCCATTTGTCTCTTCCCTTCAGTCTAGTGCTCCTTTCAGTGAGGAAATTACATGATGGGATGCTGTGATGGAGATGGCCCATTTATCCCATCTGGTCCATTGCTAAGTACTGGGACATGGTTGTTCCTCAGTACCCTGCCAATCCTGTCAGCAAGCACCCCCAAGTCTTCTCTCCTCAAAGGAACCAGGGAGAAGGCTTCCAGACTGAGGGACTATAATGACAGATAGTCATTTTTCTCTACTCATGATGACTCCCATTGCTTCAATCCCCCCGTTCTGCTTCAGCCTCTCTGGCTCCCGCTCATTCACAGCCTCCAGCAGGAGTCAAGACCTGCCTCAAAGCCTTTTCTAAGTTCTGCTTCTGATAGCTTTTGAGTGCCATAGATATTAATGAATAATGAATCAGCACTTCCGCTGTTGAATCAGGTGGCTTTATTATCTTCATACCTGATGAACTGAGGGACAGAAACAAAGCCAAATTCATACAAAATTACCATTAATTTGGGATGCTATATTTGCGAAGATCTTAAAGTCTGATTTTTCAGAGTTTACATGGGATTTTGTGTGTTTGAAGCATGAATCCATCTGGTTATAATAATGGACAGCACAAATCAAGCTCATTATTTAGGAAAGGAGGAATGAGTTCCTCTCAATGAACATCTTACCTTATGCCACCTTTCTCTGACAGCAAGGAGCACAGTGACAGAGGAGGAAAGCAAGCCAGTCCCTTGGGGTGCATGAGATCATGCTCCTGCTTTTTGCATTTTCCTGATTTAATCCTTCCCAATATTTGACAAGTGCAGCAGCTAAGGCAGCACTTGGAGAGGGAGCCTCCTCCGGCCTTACCTCATCCACTCGTATCTCAGGGAATGCTCGTGCGGAGCACAGGAAGGTGGAGAGAGACCTTTCATCAGTAGGATGCTTTGTGGGCTGAAAACTTTACCATGATACAACAGAGTACACCAAAAAAACCACCCTATAGATGCTGAAAGTCAAATTGGACTTTGGGAGCCACAGGAAGGCAGAGCAAGCTCAACATACACAGTTGTTTCTGAGGACAGAGCAGCCCAGATACAGTTGGTCTCTACAGAAAATAAACAAGCCAGGGAGTTTTCAAAGATGCATGGGTTTTCACTGGGACAGCTCTAGTTAGGCTGAGTGGAATTTTACAAACATTGATTCCTGTCTCCAACATATAAGCTTGCACTTTCCAACCATCCATCTGTCAGAATTTTGTTCAGTGTGGTCAAAGCCGTGGTGTTTGTTTTTTCCCTAATCTTCTCTTTGGAAATGAATGACCCACTTTAGATGAAACATTAAAACAGCCCAAGGCATATTTTCAGCTTTGAAAACCCCAGTTTGCACAGTTAACATACAGATCAACTTTGGAGCAGGCACAGAGGAATTGAATTTTTGAAACTAGTGGGTCTAGTGTACCAATGAGGCTGGATTTAAGGAAAAGATTGCAGAGTCAGGCTAGTGATCAAGCTATGGGATTTCTAGCTTCTCTTTTTGTTTTGAGTACCACAGATGTGCCACCATGCTACTGTTGGAAACCACAGAGATGACACAAGACCTGTACTGCCCCAGAAGGCTTCACTGGCAGAGTATGGAAGTCCTCAAATGCTATTTTCTTCCTCCCTCTCTCTCTCAAGGCCAAAGCAAGCTCCAGCTCTCTTGTGCTTCAGCTATGCACTAATTTTTATTTCTTTCCTCTGAAGAAGACTTCAGAGGAGAGATGTAGGAGACATCTTACCATACAGATTACAATATGTAGGAAAGACCTTTCCATTCAGATTACAATATGTAGGAGAAGTTTATCATACAGCTTGAGATATGTAGGAGAGACTTTACCATACAGACTGCCATACTCATCCCTATCTTCAAATTTCATGCCTTACTCCCTTTAGTAACCCTTTAATCTGACTCAGAAAACAAACCTTTATTAAAAAGCATCCACTTTCTCTTCCACCAGGCTCCCCAGCAGAACTGCAAGGTCCCAGAAAGTCTCCAACACATCAACCCTGGCTCTACCAGACATAAAACCTTGAGTGTTGACCTACTGATTTCTGGACATCCAAGAGCCCTGGCTGCCAGTCAGATAAATATCTGGGACAGAGGTCCCTGTCTTGTGTGTGCTGCTGATGTTGCCACCTCAGCAGGTGGCTTCTCACTTGATGTTCTGACATGAAGGCAGCACAGCCCTTTGTCAACAATAGGGGACTGGGATGCCGGGTGGACTGCTCAGTTTTCTGGGCTTGCCAGGATGAAGCATCAGCAAGCAGCACACAAGTAAGGTGAGGTACCAGCTCAACAAGGCAAGGCCTTTCCTCTTGAACTGATAGATTCAGAATATCTGGGTTTATAAATTCCTACAAAACAGTGTGTGCTGGGAAGTGGGAGGTCTTTTCCATTTTTTAACTTTCTCCTCCACGATGAAATCACTGGGAATGGTGGGCATGGACAGTAGATAAGTGAAACTGTAGAAAAGGAGAGAAGTCACAGAGGCAGCCCTAGAGAAGAGAAGGACAAGTTATAAAGGGCGACAGTGTCTCCACTGCCTACAGGAAGCAAAGAAATAAGTTGAAACTTTGCAAATAGAGTGGGATGGATGCATGTGGAAACCCTTTGGCTGCAGAGATGATGTAGATCCAAAGGGACATTCATCTGGGGTCACACTGGAGCCAAATCACCTGGTCATCCTGAGTGTCCACACCAAGCTGTTTGTGGTTGTAGGGTAGCAAGGGTGTGCTGGGATGAACCAGACCAAACCAGTGACTCAGTGACAAACTGGCCAACTGTGTGTTGGTTTCAGGGAGGGAAATCTCAGTCTTGCCACATGCTTCATCAGTTGAGAGGAGGAAAGAGATCTAGCCCTACAGACAGCTTTCTCCATGTTCCCAGAACAATTTCCCTTGATTTGGAGGTTCTCCATCCCCCACATTCTCCTTTCACTGCAAACTCTGCCAAGTCTCACTCCATTTGAATTGATTTTAAAGGCAGTTTTTAAAGCCTCTCAAAAAGGGTTTCATAATGTGTTCCAACAGGAGCCATTGGAAAAAAAATCCCCTCCTTTATTATCCCAGCTGGAGAATGCTGTTTCAGTGCTCTATAAAACAGTTGTGTATCATGCCCAGAGGGTCTTTGCTGTACATTAAAGCCCAGGGTGGGTGAAATGTCAGCTACAGTTCAGCCAAGATGGGATACCTTAGGCTTTGAAATGCAGTCTGTGACTCCCTTAATGTCACCCTGTCTTCCTAATGGGTGTAAAAAGAACACAGGGGGCACCAAATGATCAGAAATTAGCATCAGAGGTCATATTCATCCTTCCTCAATCTGGAATGTCATCACTCCTAAAACAGTACGAACTGGCAGATAAGACAGATACAGGGGCCAGCTCTGTTAGTAGAAGCATGAAAGCACGTGGAGAGGACACATATCACTGTCCCATGTATGCTAGAGGCTAATTTCTTAGCAAATCTCATAGAATTTTACAGGTACCAGCTGGTTAAACCAAAAGATTGATGACTGGGATCAAACCCCCTACAGCTCTTCTATTCATAGACATCAGTCATTTTTCTTCCCAAGCAGGATTGTTCCAGAAACACTATGTGGAGAACACAAAGCACACTGAAGGAAGGTAACTTCTCTGGAACAGCCAAGAGGCATGGTAGAAAAGACAGGATTGACAAGAACTGAGCTGCTGTCCTCAGAACTAGACTGTGGCCAAGTGAAAGCCCAGGCACTTACTCCCATGAGTCTGGCTGCGACATTGTCCTGTCTGACACCTTGTCCAATGCATTACCTTGGATGTATGCCTGGCTAATGAGATGACAGGAGACAGACATGAGGAATGAACCTCACATGGCTAATCCTCTGCCTTTCAAGTGAACAAAAAGCTCTGTCAACAGCCCTCAAACAAAAGGAAAAAATAAAAGGATGGCTTATATTTAGCTGATGCTGTGGAACCTGCAGGCTGCATGCTAATTAGCTGGGAAAAGTGACAAGCTCAACCTGAAGCATGGGGAAGAAGAGAGGGCCTAAAACCAAATATTTTATCCTAACTGTTGAGACTGCAGAAAATTATTTCTGCTGGGTTATTTGTTTGTTTGTTTCCTTGTTTTCATGGGAAACAAATCATAAGGACTTCAGTGGATAATGACAGTCTGGTAAATACCTGGTCTCCAAAATGCTGTTCCATTTAACACCTACTGTTCCCAATCGGGATTGCCATTGGGTACCTTGTTGAGTAGACAGCATCAAGACCATGAGTTGGTGCTGCTGACTGTTATATGGCACAGGCACTGGAACAGGCACAAAGCATCCTAATCCCTTCATTTAGATCAGGGCTGTGTGTCACCTCCAGGCAGGAGGAAATCCAGGTTAGCATCTGGTGTCAACCACAGAAGAAGCGTCATAGTCATTGCTGTGGTAACAATGGATACTATTTCCCATGGTGTTTCAAGATTCCTAAGGCAGCATATAAAGGGTAAGGATGATTCTCTGCTTTCATTTGGCTTTTACTATGTATAGAACAGAGGTCTTCTCTGAAACGCTGTGGCATTGTAACAAGTTCTCCAAGCAACAGTCTCACCTTAGGTAGCTCTGCACCTTAGTAGAAGGCCCACTTATCAGGGAAAAGCTGAACAGAGCTCCTCCTAAAGTCAGTGGAAGCAGAAAAGTAAATGCCTTTCTATTCCCCTGCCCAAGGGCCTTTCTATTCCCCTTAACTCAAATAATAATTCAGTTAGGTCTGGTCAAGTCAAGGTCTCTGGTTTGGTTTGGCTGAGGTTGGACTGATGGGGTCTGTTTGAATCTGGTCTTTTTTGGCCATAGCTTAGCTTTTTTGGATTTCACAGAGTTTGCTTTGCTTCACTTGGTTTGCTTCAGCATCCTTCAGCAACTCACGACCAAAGAGTTTTCTGCCAGGTTGAGAGGTTCCACCACAGGAAACCACAATGAACACAAAATGAGAAAGAAGTTATTTTCTAAGCAGACTCAAAACAATAAGAAGAAAAAACAAAAACCCTTAGGATAAATTCAGATCATTGCAACCAGCCAAGCTAACAATGGGCTCAGCAGCAGCTTTGGAAAACTCAGGCTGATCTGCTAGGAATGACAAAAAGACCAGCTGCTGCTTTAATCAACAGATTGAACACAGTAGGAGGGCCCTTCCAATTTGCTTTAGGCTAACAGCTTCCAGTAACTTTTCCCCGGGGCGCAGTGAAGCCTAACCCCTCTGTTCCCTGTCTGGAGGAGAAAGAGGGACATTCCCTGAGGGTGCCAGCATAAGACTGCCAACAGCTCAGGATTTAAAACCCCTTGTCCCAAATGCCACAGGGGAGACCATGGAGGACACCACAAAGCATTGAAAAATCCAGTCTGGTTTGGCCCTTCAATGGGCCACAGCAGAGCACAACAAAGAAGATCACCAGTATCTGTGATCCACCACACACTCAAGTCTTGCATCACCCAATCACCCTTATCAGGTTCATGCCTCATCTCGGCTCTCCACTGTCTGGTGCTTTCCTCTGTATCCTTTTCCCACCTGCCATGGAGGCAGGAAGGAGTTTCTCCTCTGGACATTACTGAGGAAATAAATGACACAGTAACAGTGATAATAAAAACAAACCCTTATTCCTCCTTCATCTACCAAAGAAATTATGCAGTGTGTGGGTGCTTGGATGCACCAGCTTGAGGACTCAGATAGCTGTAGAGTTTGCAGAGGTACCTTTTGCACTGTGTGAACATGGGCCGCCACTTAAACCAACAGGCTTAGGAGCTCCTTGGATTGCAGTGACCTTGCTGTCTGTGAGACAACAGTCCCAGCTCAATTTGAGATGTTCTGGCACTTTGTACACTGGACCAAGGTAAAGGGAATTGCAGTCTAATGAGATGCTGGTCCCAACTGGCATGCTGCTCAAGGAGGGAACGGGCAAAGGAAGCTCTGACAGTAAAAGGCAGAGAAATTAATAGGAAGAACAGCAAGGCAAAGTGACAGACCTGTTGGCTCCCCAGATAACAAAGGGGCAAGGAATGGAAATGAGGAATGGAAGGGATAATGTGATAAAGGTTAATGTAGGCGGGATGCTGCATTGAACAGATAGCACAGTTAAAACCAGGTGAGCAGCTGGTGTACTCTAGAAAGCTCCATAAGTGCTGAAACAAGAGACACTAGTGCTGGAGAGGCTGCCAGGACCCCCGGCTCATGGGCTAGAAAACAAGAGCCACTGTGGGTGGGAAACTGCAGCTCTGCCTGTCACTGGGCACTCAAGTTATCTGGGTTACACCCCTGTCAGGGCTGATCGTTTGCCCGGACACACAGTCTCTGCCAGATGCTCTGCCACAGCTCCAGGGATCTCAACAGAAGACAGTGGTGGGTAATGGGGCCAGAGGAGAGTGGCTAGTGAGTCCAGCATGCAAGTTCACTAAGTCCATCCAGAGGGATGCAGCAGAGCAGGGGTGGGGAACAGGGACATTGCTGAGGAGCCTGTGATGACTGTCAGAACAGAGTGGGACTAGTGCAGAGATCATATCGCCTCAAAAAGAACAGAGGTTTGGAAAGAAAGATGTGGGTAAGGCAAGGGAGAACCACAACCGGGAGAAGGGTCACATTTACTGAGCACAGGATCCACTCCCTGCTGGCAGGTCTGGCTCCCACACTCCCAAAGTCTTCTTCCCCTGGGATCCTGGGCCAGCAGGGTCCAGAGGAGCATTTTACACAGCAGACCCTGTCTGCAACAGTAACTGACTGTGCGGAGCCACATCTGAGTCATGAATTTCCCTGCAACTTTTCTCCTTCCCTCCACATCATCCCCTCCAGACTGCACTTGCTGCCTGGCTCCTTTCCTGCACAAATCATTTTCTTGAGCAAACACAATTTACAAGGATGGCAAGGGGGGGGGCTGCGGAAGGGAAGGCAATTATTGTTCTCTCTGGTTAAAGTGGGTCTCATTATGAGCTCTCTCCATGGCTGGTCAATATTGCTTCCCCAGAGGCTGAGGGACATTTCATTATTCTTCACATTACCTTGTTCATCTCCTCCACATTTCGGGGGTATTTATTGACCACTTTGCATAAGCAGCTTTGGAGCAGAACACCATGCAGAAAGAATGGATGGAAAATACTCTGGACTAACATGGAGAAAGCAAGTGAGGTCTCCCAGCATTGTCCCCCCTGGCCAGTAGCTGTCACCTCCTGCTATGGGTGATATCACCATCCTCTTGCACTGCTGGAGAAACCAGCTTCCTCCTCCTTCTCTGCCCTGGTGCTGCATATGGAGACAGAAGTGGCAGTGAGGATGAGGGAGCAGTCTCTTTCTGGCTTCAGTCCCAAACCACAGAAAAAGTCTTTTGTCTCCACTACAGACACACCACAAGCCCGAAGATGGGGCTGAACACAAACTCATAAAGTACCTTCTGTTCAGATTACAATAAAATGTGTTAAACTGCTGCTCACCATGATTATTTTCCAATTACATTTCAGTTTAGCTCAATTACTTTCCCATTACTGCTCAGTGAATCTTCTCAATTTTTCCCTTTAAATGGCTGCTCTGTGTTTTTTCCCTTCTTGAGGCCAGCTCTGCTGTCTGACCCTCTGACAGAACAGCAGAGACCAGGTCTTAAGCATCCCATGGGTCTTTAGCTTGGCACTTGATCCCAGAGGGGCTGGGATACCACACAGACTGCCCCTCTGGGGTGGGAGCTTCCTTTACTCACCCTTACTTAGGCCCTGGGAGCGTCCTCTTTCCCCGACTCCTGATCCCACATCCCTCCTTTCCCTGGCGTTGGATCAAAGGCCCTTGGTGCAGAACTGCCACCCATCTGGGAGGCTCACAAGCCCCGAGGGCTCAGAGCAGCTCTTCCCTTTGCAAGGCAACAACAAAGCTCTCAGTGGGCATTAGTCCTTCTTTCCTTTTGTTCAGTAACCCTCATCTCTCCCTCTCCCTGCCTTTGTACAGGCCTGGGAGACATAGGGATTTCTCTTTGTTTTGGATACATCCCTATTTAGGAGGTTAATTACAAAAACTGTAACTCTATGGCCCTCCTAATGTTAAATGGAACAAAGGTTAATTAATGTGATTACTGCTCATGAGCTGAATTGCAGTCCTTAGTGGGATGGATGATTTCAGGCATATGGACGCAATTATTTCTCCCTCTTGGCTCATCAGGGTTCTGCTTAACCCATAGTAGGGACCTAATGATACTTAATGGCATGAGGATAAAGCAGTTAACAGTTACGTAACTTTCTGAAGTTTAGTGCTCTCAGAGCTGAGCTGACTACCACAGGGTGTTTTTGAGCAATGGACATGAAAGTGCAATAATGGTCATATCAAGTAAGATCAGAGACACATCTCACTCAACAGCCTATCTCCAACCAGCAGCAGGTGAGGCCAGAGCAAGCATGCCATGAGATTTCCCCAGATTACTGTCCCAGACACCTTTGGCTTCTGGAGATCCTAAGTCACATGTGTCATTCATGTCTTTAATAATTTCTGGTGGAGTTTTCCTCCACAGAGTTGTTCGCTCACATCTGGAATGCTCCAGATGCCCACTGCCCAGGTGTTTCACAGCTTATCAATGCCCCTGCCATGGAGTCACTTCCTCTGGTCTCTTCTGAAACAGCCACCTGCCAGTTCCCTCTGATCCTCCCCAGTCCTGATGCTGGGACAGAACAACTGCTGTTTGTTCTCCATGGTACTCATAATTTCATAGCTCCTCACCTGCCTCTTCCAGATGGGGGAGTTGTAGCCTAGTTAATAATTTTTCACACCCAAGTCATTCCCCACCTTTGGTCATCCTTGCTGCTCTGAGCCTTTTTTAGCTCTATTATATAAAAGGCATTTGAGTTGGAGAAGCCAGAGCTGTATACCCTACTCAGCATGCAGGCAATGGCATAATGATGTTCTGTGCTTTGCTTTATTTTCCTTCCTGCGGCTGGGTTAGCAGGAGCTTCCTCCACCTCCAAACCATCTCATTGAACTGCCACGCAACAGGCTCAAAATTATCGCATCGTGTTTGCAGCAGATACAGGACCCTCTGTGGTGTGAGATATGGATGAAGAGATTAAAGAAATGTAACCGACCCTCCTAGCACTCAGATATAAAAAGAAACTCCTGCACTCAGGTCTTCCAAATCAATTGTGTCCCCACAAACAGCTCATTCATTGCTGTCAGTTCTCCATAAGGGCTATAAACCAGGTAAATTAGAGCAAAAGAAACCTGACTGGTGCCAAGTTACACCCAGACATAATTCTTAAAATGTACACAAAGCACAGTTATAGAAAAACCTATAGGTTTTCCTTGTCCCTTTCCTCTGTACTTTAAAATCTTCTCTGGGTGGAGAATAAGCTCAGGAGGGACTCTAAGCCTCAAAGGAATCAAAATGTGAGAAGTTAGAAAAGCTAAGAAACTGTACTTTCTCTCACAGTGGGCATATTTCAGCATTACAGTTGCAGTCACTGGATCCAGTCATTCTAAATATACAAATATTGAAATTCCACACAGTATTTCCATGGGTTGCTGGAAAGACCATTTCCTCCAGCCATGCACTAGAGTTTCAGATGTGTTCTCTGAATTTCAATGACGACCATGCAGACGAACAAAATAATGCACATTTTTGATGGCACATTTGGCTAGAATGGCATATTAAATTTACAAGAATAAATTTAATTAGTAGAACCGTTCATTCCCCAGCATTTAACGTATTTACACTGAATAAACACATCAGACAAGCCACTCTCTAGAGATTATGCACAAATGCTTGGCAATGGGAATGTACTCCTTGGTGCATGTGAGTATAATGAGAGGAAATTAATATTTTTTTTCAAAATAGTAATTATTTTGCATTTATATCAAATGTTGCATTCAGTGATCTCAAAGCAGGTGAAGAAAGGTGAAGCAGGTGAAGGCAGGTGAAGAGTGATACAATGCTGCCTTTTAGGAATCTTGAGCATTTGCTTATACGAACTTATATCTATAGCATCCCAGTATTTTACTAATTGCAGTACACAGGCTCTGAACACAGAACTCCAGCCATCCTGCGGTCACCCTCCCTCTGCCCAAGCAAAGGCACTCTGTGATCGTGGATACCACAGAAAGAGCAAGCAGATCTGCGGGCAGATACTGGCTCTCTGCTAGGGCAGAGCTCTGTGCAGGGAAACTGCTTGCATGGTGCTGGGGAAGGAGCCAGGCTTCACTGATACAGGAGGAAGAACAACAATACCCAGAAGATCCCGCCAAGCAGTGCCAACAGAAACTGTCTCTAAATCCAGACATAATTTTAACCTTAAAGGGCTTTGGCACAGAGAGGTAGGGTGTCCAATCCAATCTGATTGTATGTTCTTATGCACAGACCTTTTTTCCTCACTGCTAACATTGAGCAAGAGGCAAGATAGCCTCAAACACAGCCCCTGCTATGTCAACAAGCAGCGCGTTTTTGTTGGGACAGTACACTCATTCTCACCTGTTTCCTGACAGCCTGAAAGAGCCAGGAGCTCAACAAACTCTGCTGTCACCTTTAGATTTCTCTGGGGTCCCTTCTCATGCTTACACACCTTCCTCTCCTCCTGGCGAGACCTGCTCTCCTCCAGAGGAGCAGAAACCCCAGCAGACACTCATGCTTCATGTACTGGGGCTGAAGGGAGAAGGTTGTGATGCAGCTGGGGCTCTGTGAGTCACAGTTTTCGTAAGGGAATGCAGATGGGAGTGCACAAACTCTTCACAAATGGCTGTCACAGCATGGCTGACTGATGCGTGGTGAGGGGGGTCACTCTGAACTTGGTAGCAGAGATGAGCTGTATTATATCGACTGGCTCTTCCCTCCCTGCTCTCCACCACCGTGCTTTTTGTTTTCAACACCACAGGCCTCCACTTTGCTTCCAACTAACGGTTCCTTCAGCAAGTCCCTTCAACAGGCTGCTTGAAAGGCACAGTTTCACTGCAGAGGGAGGAGGAGATCAAACAGGAGGGAGAGACAGGAGGGAGGATGAGGAAGGCAGGTGGAGATCAGGAAGGAAAGAGGGAAGTATGAGAAAGCAGGGTGCAGAGGGCGGTGAGGGGGGAGACAGAAGGAGGGATGGAAGGTTTATTTTCAGGTTGTTAACAGCACAGTCCTGAGCATACCTTCCTAAGCATGCCTAGAGACACTGGGGTCTTTGACCATGAGCAGAGAGGAAAGCAGAGAAGTGGGGTAGGCAAGCCAGCTGTAGTGCCAGTGGCTGTGCAAAGGTTGCCTCCCAAACAGATCCTTGTTTTGCTCCTGTAAGCAAGATGCTGTGCTTGGGTTTCCCGAATAAGGACTCCCTTTGCTCCTCCTCCTATGGGAAAGCTACTCCTGTTTCTGTGCTCTCAGCCCCCCAGCAAGAAAGGGACCCAGGGGACCCTGCTCCTTTGGGTGCCAGGAGTGTTTGGAGGAAGGACAGCCAACACAGAGCAAATCCATTAACTTTTCTGTTCTCTGTCTGCAGGTTCATTTGTTCAATCAAGCCTTGGTCTCGGCTTAGCAGAGATGCCCAGGGTCACTTTATCTTGCCTGTTTGTTTGGGCAGCCAGTCAAGCAGCTAGTAGCAGAAACAACAGGATTTTCTCTTTTGTGTGTGCAGGCAAAATTAAATGAGATTTGAACTCGCTGCTGGATCTACACCAAATGAGCCCCCTGGGGCATAAGCTGTCAGGCAGTTGAGGAGGGGCCGCCAGCACAGTAAGAACTTTCCCTGTCAGAGTAGCACCAGCAGCAGAGCCAGATCAACCCCACACCTTCAGATTGCTAGCTGCCAGAAGGCTGCCTAGGTTGCCAGCCACAGAAGAAGCTGGTCATCTCTGTCCTGCTTCCTCCTCCACCTGTGCTGAGAGGGAGAGGCATGGGACACACGCACCTCTACATGCCCAGAGATGCATTTCCAACTGACACAAGCTCATCTGCTCCCCAGCCTTCCAAGGGAACTTGGGTGTACTTCACAAAACTCATTGGACTCAGGCTCTTCTCATGAATTCTGCTTTGGGCCAGCTTCAAGACCATAAGGTTGTCTTTGGTCAGCTCCAGGAGGAACATTCAGCATTGTCTGGATGCACGGTTTGCCTTGCAAAGATGCTGGAGGTGGCTTCCAGGAGCTCCCTCCTCTTGGCTGTCTGCCCTGGGAAATCCAGTCCCTGGCTGTCTCAGCAGCCAACTGATGCCTTGCTATGCTGTGCCCTGAAATCTGCAGTGAAGGAGAGGTACTAAATATGGATCTGCTCTGCAGACATGACTCACACTCCAGCAGGGTCATCCTGCTCTCTGTGTGTGCTCAGGACTTGCTTTTTTTAGCCCACTGTTTTCCCCTGATACTGTCCCTCCTATCCACCCACCCTCCTGCCAGGGCTGCCCAATGTGAGCATGAAGACAATAAAATCTGTTCTTGTTCTTAAAAGCACTACTTGTGCACAAATTTCCTGTTTGAACCACCTCCAGCAGGTACCACAATTTGCAGTTCCTGCCCTTTCCCAGCCAGGCCTGGTCCAGCTGTCAGTCAATTCTTGCCTTCCTCCTGCCTGCTCTGCTGGCTCCAGCTGAGGTGCAGAATGCCAGGACCAACACCCACAGTCCCAGGCTCCCCATGTGCAGGTGAGGAGTTGAGGCAGGAGAAGCCCATTACAATTACGGCTGTTCCCCTAATTTTATAGGTGGAGTACTTGTGGACATGGGTTTACTGGTGTCCTTGGCAGCGCTAGGTTAATGATTGGACTTGATGATCTTAAAGGTCTTTTCCAACCTAAATGATTTTATGATTCTAACAGTCTGGACAGGCTGCATCAGTTTCTGCTAAAGACCCTTGCTCTGTAACCCCAGTCTCATGACAGCCCCACATCTGTGTGGTTGCTCTGTGCAGCAGATGGCTGGGAGCAATCTCCTCCTCCAGCCTCCTGTGCTGGCTGCTGGCAGAGGGGCCTGAGGACATCTCCATCTCTGGGAGTGCTGACACAGAAATCAAAGACTGATTAAGTCGCCAGGTTTGGCACAGAAAGGAGCATGCTTTCCCACCTTCATTGCCTGGAGAAGCAGTCCCTCCTTCGCCAGGTCTAGAGAAGGAAGGATTGAGTGAGCAACACCTGGCTGAGCCCTCCCGTTTCCAGGGCAGGAAGCCTGCAAGCCTCTTTAAAAAGGCTTCAGATATGTCCTAACGCAAAGCCACAGTCCATGAGGAACCCTGGGCTCTGAGGACCCTACCCTCTTCACAGAGACGGAGAGAGGCAGTGAGAGAACTCGTTAGGGGGGAAAATCAAAGCAGGGTGTATGCTAATTGGAGGATGAGGTGAGAAAAGACAGCACTCCAGACAGGCAGTAGGGTCCCCTCCCTCCTGCTCCCTCGGGGGTTCATTACAGGCTGGTATTTCCGAAGCCGCACAGACGTCCGATCTGATGTCACTCCCTGCCACCCCGCATATCAACAAATCCCTTCCCACGGGATCCTAGTTAATTTGCTTCCCATCTATTGATCCCTGTGGCAAGTCACCATTAGTGGCTGCTCTGCCTGCCTCTTCCTTCTCGCTCTTCTCTCTTCTCGGTGCTGTGGAGGAAGGGGAGCAGCGAGCTCATTACTGGAGAGAGGCGTTTAGGGGCGACTGGAGATGAAAGGTGCCGAATTGCTCCCTGGGCCCACTCCCCATCAGAGAGACCCTCCTTATTTATAAGGCTGGCAGCAACCCCCTGATTAGCGAATGCTTTCAGGCTCCCTCTCCCCTGCACTCAGCATATTGATTAGCCTTTGTTCACTGCTTTATGAACCCTTCGGTAATGAGCTGGGAGCTTGTAAATGCGCATTGGATTTCCTTTTACATCTGCCTGAACTAAGGAACCGCTGAATGTTTATAAGGGGGAGAGTTTCAGCCCAGCCTGACTCCTGAGAGTGGGGTCACCCCTTTCCCGCATCAAACATCCCTATCCCGCTCCACCTTGGAATCTCTTGGACAGGACATGCTCTGCTGAGGTAAAACAGTGGACAGACCAAGGAGGTTTGGGTGACTCCTGCTGTTTGTGCCTTACCCCACACTGGTCTCTCCCAGGCTGAACCAGCCAGGGCTGCGGAGGGGACCAGGGAACACCACAGCTTTCTCCCCAGGCACAGGTGACACCTTTCTGCTCTCCCTGGCTGGTCTTGCTCTGATGTCCCTGCCCATTGGTGTTAGCTCTGTGGTGGCACCTGTGGGATGTTCTTTCACCTCTTGCGGATGTGTCCCCATGGCTCTGTGAGGTACCAGCAGCAACTCCATCCTCTGCCCCATCCCTGATATTGGAAGGAAAGAGAAGGCACCAGTCCCAAGGAGACAGATGGAGAGGTGACTTATGGCAGGCAGTTTTCTAACCAGCTGACAGAAGCAAATCAGATACTACATGTGTCTAAGGGAGGGTCCTTCCAGTGCCACACACAGTGCTCCCATGGGTACAGCAGGAGAAGTCCGGGGAGTAATGCCAGAGCTTTGCCACACATCATGGCATATCATACCCTGGCAGTTGATCCTTTAGCTGTCACTTAAAAAAAATATGATTCTTTTCCCATTCTGCAAGTCTCTCACATTATTTTGAATGCTAACAGGATTCAGTGAAAAGGCAGATGGCTGGCATTCCCCCCAGGAGGAAAAGAGGCTGAGTTGCCTGATATATATTGCATGTTCAGTTCCATTTGCTCAGCTGTAGATCTACCCATCCCAGACTGTACTGGGCCATCCATCCTCTTACTAGCAGACACACAGTTTACTCCTAAAAATCTGACAAAACTGACTGGGACCATTAGTGCTCCTTCCATTGGGTAAACCCTCAGTTTGAGACTGCAGAACCTCTGATTCCTTTCTTCACCGCAGTTTGATTTATGAAGTTGTAAGGTTTCTTTTCAATGTCACTGAAGTGACTATTTCAGGGTCATTTCGATTGCAGATTTTCCAGTTTGGAAGTGTTGAAGTGTCCCTCATAGAGCTCACAGCAGCCTCTGGTACAAGGGAACCTCCCCTGCCCACAGATGCATCTCTGTTGTTCAAGCCGAGAGTAGAAACCTATTAGAGCTGCTTGAGCTGGCTCTTGCAGGGAAACTATCACTTGTACAAGCTAATGTATTGCTTTTTCTGGCAATGCTCTGATGTATTGCTTTTGCTTGCAATTCACTGGGTCTTTCCAGGGAGCCACAAGCCTAAACTAACCTTGCAGATGTGTTTTTCAGGTACACTGTAGTGTTACCTGCATCCCTTATTCAGAAAGCAGGACAGTAAAAATAATAGGTTTGATGTAGAGTGCTTAGCACAGTGAAGCAATAACAAAATCAGGACTCTCCAGTCTCCATGTTGCTATGAAAGTGGGATCTGATTTGTACCATTTAAAATGGGAAAACTTAAGGACTTACAACACTTTCAGATATGTCTTGGATCTCTTGTCTGTGAGATCATTTCTGTGGTGTGAAAGACATGGGAACAGCATCCCTGTCAGCCAGCAGAATCCCACCACCTAATCTGGAGTCTCTTTTAGTGCAATGGGCCCCAGTTTGGCTGAATCCTCTTTGGTCTTAATAGTTATTGGAAACCTTCTGCCTTCCAGGTATCAGAGACCTTCATCCTCCTACATCTTGCTCAAATGCTGCAGGACACAGCACATGGTAAGCAGCAGAAATCCCACCCAAAGGGACAGGAATGACAGTCATGACACTCTTTCCCCACCAGTTGCCATATACCCAGCACACACCAAAAGCAGAGGCATTTCATCCAGGTGTTCCCAGATTGCACTTACCTTCATTACCGTGGCAAGACACAATTCCAAAGAGTTTTCACAGAGCAGAACTCATTCTTTGATTCTGCTGTCTTAAAAATTCCACTGTGGAAGTAGTTGGAGTCATTTTATTCTCCAGGGTTGCAACTACTTGCTGTTCTCACTGAAGAAGGACACTTGCACTGTCCTCTGCACCATGTGTACACACTGAGGACATGCTCACATCCTCAGCGGAATCCTCAAGTTGGCTCTGGGACAGGAACATGCCAGGAGAACCCAGAAGCCACCGGTAGCACTGGGGAATCAGTAACAGGTATTTCTATGTCTGTCACAAGGTACCCCTCTGGATCACTACTGATTTGTGCATCCCAGATCAGCTTTAGAGAGAGAAAAATTTTGTTGAAGTTCTATCACTGATAGCTAATAATAATAATCCAAGACCTCCTGGTGCTTTCTAGAAGAGAGGCTTCAATGTCCTCATCAAGCTACAAGTGAGGTCTTGACCTCAAGGAGTCCTGAGGATTGTCACAAAAGTTTCAGTGTTTGCAGGGACTCCCCCTCAAATCCATTTCTGATTGTTCATGCATAGGGAGCAGGGTATATCTTACATCACTACAAAAGCAAACACAAGCCAATGCAGAAATCACTCTGTAGCTAAGACAGAAGACTAACAAGAAGTTATTTATCAGATTACATAGCTGCTCTAGGCTTACCAATGATGCTCAAAATCCTATTAGGACTCCCAATTCCCCCTGAAACACAAAGAGAAAATCTAACTGGAAGAAGCTTTGTTGATCAGCAGAAAACAGTCTTGTGGAGGCTTTCTACTAGAGCAGCAATGCCCAAGGGGACCTCATGAAGACTAATTCTCCAGAGACAGAAATACGGAGCTAGAGACCTCATTTGGGGATTTTTCATTTTCCCATCTGGAAACATAACAGAGTAGATACCTTCAATGCCAATTAATTTAAGGCTGGGACAGAAACTACCATCCATCTGTAGCAGAACTAGATAAATCTCATCCAGGGACTTGTACCAGGAAGATAGAGAACTGACTTTTGTGGATCTCTTCAGTAAAGTTGCCTGTGTTTTTCTATTTCTCAAAGATTCAAAAAGTCATTAAAAACAGCTGACACCTAAATTTTCCTTTTTAGTGCACACAACACAAGGAAGGGGTATGTTTGTGCATACAATCCACAGATAACCCAAAGCATACTGAGATGCTTTTTAGAGGGGTTCTGACTGGAAGCCAATAGCATTTTTATGAAAGGTTTTATCTCCTGGGACTTGAAAAAAACTTGCTGCATTCCCTCAAGGGTAACTCTTGCCCTAGAAGCTGCAGCAAGGTCTCTGGAATAAACTGCACCAAAGAAACACTATAATTTGTCAGTGCCTTCATTTGTGTCTGTAGCCTGTCCTGCTGCAGCATCCCAATCCATCCACTCAGATATCTAGTCACATTCAGGCAGCAAAAAGATTACACAAGTTTGGGGGACCTTTGGACCTGACTTTCTGAGAAAACAAGTTTGTTCTTTATATCCATTTAATTTTCTTTTCAAGAGACACAGAGGCAGTTCTGGCCACTGCCCTTTCTGCAGCAGCAGCTGACAGCAGCATGTTTCACCTGAAGTCTGTGACTTTGTCCTTCCTAAGAATGCTTCAGAGTTGTCACCATCAGGCAAACCAAAGACCAAAACTATGTTGGGCAGGGTGAGAGAAGTAGCTCAGCTGTTGTAAGACAGTGAAAGGGGGAGGGCAGGGAAATACATTTTCTTCACCAGAAACGACCCCATTCCCAGCAGTCCCATCTAGAAAGACTCTAGCAGCCTGCTCAAGTTCTCCAAGCCCAGCCAGTACTTGGCCCACATCATCACCTTCAGGGTGGAGAGGCTTAGCTCAAGACTCCCAAGTTGAATCCAGCTGCAGTGTTTGGGTAGAAAAATCATCCTCCCTGGTCAGCCCCGAGCCAAAATTAGGAGATGCTGATCCTGAAGTAAAAAGCAGACAGCACAGAGACCGCCCTTGCATTGCCTTGGAGATGTCATATAAACACTGTGAGCATCTTGTGAGACTGCTTCCCACCTGGTACAGCCTGTGAGAGATGGAAACACAGCAGGACATGGATCCAGGAACACTTGAGAGATAAGAGATGGCAAAGGATAGATGAATAGGATAAGATTAGAGCATAAATTGGATTGGGGTAATACAGAGGTATCCTGTGTGCTATAAAATGCCACATAAGGGGAAGCAGCCACATAAAATGTAGTGGCGGTGTAAAAATCAAAGTTGGGCACTAGTGGCTGTGATCTTCTTTAATCTATTGATTAAACTAGTGATCCTTACCAGTCCTAAATGCTACTAATCTATTGTCCTGGGAATAAGCTCAGAGCTGTGAAGCAGTAAGTTGCCCTCTTAGTAACATTTTTCAAGGTTTTAGTGTCTTTATCACGCTTTTGAACTTCCTCATAAAAAAAAAAAAAGAGAAGAAGAAAAAGAAAAGAAAAGAAATGACAGGAAAGGTGACACTCCTCTAATAACCAGAGAATCAAATGATATGTAAGGGAGCAGTGCACCCAAGTTTAGTGAGTACCCAGCTGCCAGCTTAGGCCATACTGACTGAGCCCTCCCTGTCTCTCCTGGTGGAGCTGATCCATACGGAAAGAAGTAGAAGAGACCCATGTCACATAACTCACAGAGGCAGAGACACAAATAACCTGGTGAAACAGACTTCACTTATTGGGGCAACTTGGAGGTGCCACCTCTTCTTGCAGGTAGAGCTGCCATATGGAGGTGGCAGCTGCATGGATTTGTTATTTAATGTATGACAGCAGCTCTTCAGAGCCACATTCAGCCAGAATAGAAGAGGTGCCCACGCTCACTGTGGTACCTAGTCCTTTCTACAGACTGTACATGGAGCAAGGCTCAGGCAGTGGAGGACCAGAGCCAGGCTGAACCCAGCCAGACCAGATGTAACATCTGCAACAGCAGAGACATTCTGAGAATGATAAGGAAGGAGATTGGAGTCAGCCAGAAGCAGGACTAGGGCTTCTTTCACTGGAACTGAGTCTCCATCCAGGCACATTGGGATCATCCATGTGGATGTCTATGTTGCTAGACCCTTCCCAATGACAAACACATATGTGCAGATGTTGACCAGCATGAGCAGTCCATTTTTGTCTTCTCCTTATTCCATCTGAATGACCCCCTGCAAATAAAGATTTTTCTCTCTCTCCCTCCACTTGGTCTTGTTGAAGTCTAGAATCACCCCAGCTTCCTCCCTCCACTCATGCCTGGGCCAATTTAGAGTGTTAATTAGTGATTAATTAGCAGCACAAATCCCATTTGAAGCCTCAGACCCACTATGATGAATTCCTATGAGGGACTTGACAAATCTTGTGTTAATATCTTCCTTTTCTTCATCAAGCAATTACTTCTCACTTCATTTGTCTGCAAAGGCTGAGCCCATACTCTCAGCTCCGGTGCTGGCATGTGCAGTTCAACTTTGTCAATTAATTATTGAATGGCTTAGTTCATGCTGTTAGACTATTAAAAAAAAAAAAAAAGGAAAGAAAAAAGTGAAAGCACCTCCTTAATTATTAAATTTCAACATGTTGGGCATTAGAGCTCTTAGAGGAAATGCTGACACCAGCCTTTCCCCTTCTAAAACTTCCTGTCATCACCCCTTTAAGCTGGCTGTTCTAATCATGATGGCACTTCATTTCACCACGCAGAGAGTGCAATGAGTCCAGCTCTGATCCAAAGACTGATGAAGTCAAGGAAAATATTTATTTCATCTTCAGAGGGACTTGAGTGCTTCCCAAAGACTTACATGCTCTCAGGACATCAGCACTTTGGGAATATACAACCTTTCCGATAAGAAATATTAGAAGACTAACTAGGGTAGTTGAGACCAAAGATCCTCCCCCACCAGGTTGTTTCAAAGAGGTTCAGGGCACAAGAAGCTTCTGATTATCTATGCCTTCCTAACAGCCTGGTTTGTCAATCTGCAGTCAATGACCCTTGAATTAAGTCCAGAAACGTGATGTCTAGGCTTTTTTTCTTGATCAAAGAGATGAGTCCCAACCTTAGTCCTAACTGTCCATACCCAAAGGGAAACTAAGTCTTTCTTCCCTGCCCAAATTGCCAAAGGGGAGGAGTCAGTGCCAAACAGCTCCCTGCTCCCAAATCAGAGAACCCAGCTCTTGGCACCTGTCTCTTGGGCACTTTTGTTCCAAAAGGTGAGCTCTTGCCTTGTGACTTGCTGAGCTTGAAAAGAACAAGGGTTTGAAGCAGATGTTTTGCTTTTGCCTGTCAGCTCTGCTCAGCATCCCACTGGAGAGCTGTGGGCAGAGGTCTGACTCACTCCACATGAGCATCCTAACAGCTGACCCATCTCTTCGTGCTCTCCAGCTGACTGCCAGGATGACTGGTAGCTTCAAGTGACAGGCTGCCCCAGGAGACTCAGTGATAGTACCCCATCCTACAATCTCTTTTCCTGGCTTCCTCCAGGGTCAGCAAAAGAGAAATCTCTCCTGGCAACAGGAGCAGCTTATGTACCTCCTACTGAGCTCCCTCTCCCTATCTCCCCAGAGCATTTGACAGGAGGAGGCATCTCAGGATCCATGACCACAGTGGTCTTGCATGCCCACCTCCCCTTAGCAACTGTGGCACCTACACCACAGCCTCAGGAGTGGGGCAGCTGCTCACACCTCCTGCTGGCATTTGCTCAGTCTCAGCTCAGCTGCCAGGATTGCTATGCTGCGTCCATTTTCTTATGGAGAATCAGGCTATATAAGCTGTTAGGAAGCCTTTGTGACCCAGCTAAACTCAAGTTTAGAAGGCAGCACTTAGGTTCAGAGGAAGGGACTAATGTCAGGAAAGGGCTGTGGGGGATACCTGCAGCCAGGATCAGGCTGGAGGTATCCCCACAGCCGTGCAAGCCCCTGAAGTGCAGCCAGCAGCACGGCCTAGGGCACTCAGCACCGCAGCACTGCAGCGAGACCCACACTGCACTTCCGGGTGCCACAAACACCTACATCATTTGAGAGCAGAGACTGAAAAAAGCAGCAGGACTGTGTGTGGGAGGAAAGAGGTGAACAGGAGCAAAAGCAGCCTCAGCTCCAGAAAAGCCTTCCCCCCTTTCCTCCATGACAGTAGGCAAGGAGCACCACAGGCTGAAGGGATTGCTTTGGCTGCTTTGGCTGGGACTTGCTGAGCCTTTTCTTTCACTGACATCCAGTCTGGAGCAATAAAAATGCCCCTCTGTTCACTCCAGCTGACTTGCAAACCACGGCCCAGCACATCAGAGAAAAGCAAGCAATTAAAGAGACAAAGTGCTGAAAAATACATAACAAAATCCCTACAAATGGGTACTACGAGCCTGGCTAACAAAGGCACTGCATGTTAATGACGAACATGATTCAGTTAATTTTTAATAGTCCATAACAGAAACGATGGAGAAACAAGTGGGTGTCAGACAGGAAACTTCCTTTTTTCACAGCACCCTGCTCATCGGGGATGACAGCTTGCCCCCTCTATTCCCTCTGTAGAATGTCAACATCTCTGACCCAAGAAGCTTTCAAGTGAGGCACTGCATGTGGGTTTTTAAGTTTTATGTATGAGCTCCCTGCAACCAGAAATACAGCCCAGGAGTTCTGAGGAAAACTCACGATGCTTTCAGGAAGTTCAAGCTCAAAGACTTCTTGGCCAAGGTGAAGGTGTGTGTGCCATGAAGATTGCTTGGGCCCCTTACCCCCTTGTCTCACTGCAGGAGAGGTTCCATGCATATGCTGATATACCAGAGCCAGGGATGTGAATGTTGGCTCCCACCTGGGCACGCACATGCATATATCCCTGGGTTTGCATCAGCTGTTTGTTGGTATCCACCAGTACATTACCTCACAGGCATATGTTAGAGCCTTGCTCACAACCCCTACCCTTCACAGACATCAGTGGAGTCCCTGCACTGTGCTGGGCTGGGAAAGGAGAGCCAGTCACTCTGAAGACATCCCCGGCTTTGCACAGGTCCACAGCTTCTCTCTGAATTACCATTCATTCCTCCACTCTTCCCTGCTCTGCTGCTGTCTTCTCTGTGATAGATAACAAGGCTCCTAACCCTGAGTCTTAACTTGGACGCTAAACCCCCTACATGAAAATTCCAGGCAAGCTGAATCAAACTGAGCTCATGGATTTTGGGCTGAATCTCTCACCTGTTTGCTGGGGGCAGGTGGTAGAGGGGTATCCTCCAGTGCTGAGCAACATGAACAAGTCTGCCTCTCCACACAATACAGCTGACTCTGCTTACAGCACCTCTGAAGAGTCCCTCACATCTATATTCCACTCCCTAGTAACAGCTTGCTGACATACAGAAGAGCAGGGACATGGCAAAATGTGAATGGGGCAAGGGGTGGGCAGCTGGGCATGGGTCTGGACTATAGGTATGGACCAAGAGTTGAACTTGACAGTGGGACAGCCACATGGTGGAGAGCCACGAAACTTGGGATCATCATGGAGCCACTTACTCAGGTCAAGGAGTCTGGCACGGTCATCACAGCCAGCCCTCAGGGAGAGATAGTCCCAGAGAGAGCCCACCACCCTGGCATGAGCCATGTGAAGGTGTAAAGCAGTCACAGGCCACTCACACAGCAGTCTGTGGATCCATGTGAGTTGTTGAAGCCCAGAGGAGCCTCCATACGTGTTGATGTACCCAGTGTGCTTTTCCCAGCTCTCACCAGGTACCCAAGCCTCCAGCAGCATAAAGTCCATCAGGCATTGTGGTCATCCCAACTCCACAACAGGAGAAACTGGCACTGCAGATTCTAGCCGAGGAGGCTGCCATGGGGACAAGAGAGGGAGAGGATGCATCTTCCCAGGAGCTGCAGCCTGGTGAGATGCTGGGGAAAGGACTGTCAAAAACTAATTTAAAAATGTGGCGCTCTGCTTGATTTCATGTCTGAACATGTCGCTTAACAGCAATTTAGTCATTCCCTCCTGCCTTTTGCTGAGGCACTGACACTTTTTTAATAAAAATACATACAGAGGCTCCAGGCACTTTATTAAGTGCACAGCAAGGGTGCCGGCACCCATGGCTCTGCCCCCTCATGCTCCCTGTTAGTGTAATGAGACCTTTCAGGAGCGCAGAAGCAGGCTGAACCCCTTCTCTAGCTCCAGCTGAACACTCACAATGTGATTTCCCAGGGCACATGCTTGGCTTCCTCTAGAAATCACATCTTCAGCTGGTGAGCCCAGGGGTGAGCCCTGCCTAGATGAAAGGCATTCAGCAAACCTGATCTGCCATCAAGCTAATATAATTATTAGAATACNTTTTGTGTGTGTTTGTGTGTGTCTCCAAGCCATGTTTTGATGCAGAAGCTGCTGCTGCCATGGATACGGTCCCAGTGACACCCAGGTCTCAGCTCCATCCTCCAGAGGGTGCTGATCCTTGGGAGCCTGTGTGCCATGCTCACCTCTTCCCAGGTCAGCATGGCACAATCTCCAGCTGACAACTTTTCTTGCCACCTCTGCATTGGATCTCTGTATCTGCAAACTTTCTGGCTTTGAGCTGCACACAGCCCTGCTGCACAGAGGCACTCCACACCTCCCACTCTGAGGTGAACCCGGTACCCAAGGGAAGCAGCAGCACTACTGCTGGCAGCCAGCACAAGTGGATTTGGCTAATGCTGGGGCTGCCCATCAGGAGACAAGGCCCAAGCTGACATACTGTGGATGGCCATCAGTGGGCTGGAGCTGAACAGAAACCTTCCAGTGCCTTGTGGTTCATTTCATAGGCTGCTTATCTCTCACTTACACATAAATATCGCTCTCTTTACTCTAAGCGGAAAAGCCAGCCAGGGACCAAGGAGGCATCACTGCACATCAACTGATGCCATCCAAAGGCCTTTTCTTGATAGGAAAAAATTACTGCTCTTTCTCTGTAGTCATCTGATAGCATGGTTCAGGTTTCTATCTGGCTTTTTAGGGGCTCAGGCTCATACTGAGTGCAGGTAAAGTGTGCTCTGTATCATTCCACTGATGGCCCAAAGCATAGCCTGAATTGGGGCTGCATAATCATCTCCATGCATCTCAATCATCGCTCTGCATAATCATGCTCCATGCACCTCTTCCAGTGGTCCTGAAGAGACCTAAAGATAAATTCCTCAATTGGACTAGGATATGTCAATTATCCTGCAAATCCTGACCTGATTCCAAACCGGGACTCTCAAGGAAAGCTCTCTTTTGCCCTCAGCCTCTCAGGCCCCTATCTACACCACAAACAGCCCAGCTAAGTCTGCAACCAACCTCTGGATACTCTTTGTACTCTTGCAGCTTTGCCCACACTTTAGCAAACCCCTGCCCTGGTTCTGCGTTCCCAACTGCACCCCACTACCCTCAAGGATGCTAGCTTTCGGGTAGCAGGAACATTTTCCTTGCCCACATCAGAACAGGTAAGGGGGTTAAACCCAGGACAAGCAGACTGATATCTCCCGCAGCTGACTCCCACTAACAGCAGCACCCCTGGGCTCTGGGAGATACGACTGCTCTGTGTGCCAAAGCAGTGGGCAGCTGTCTGAGCCTCCCTCCTTGCAGGGATGGGGAGTAACTATGGTAACTGTCTCCGGCTGCATACCAGCTCCATCTTTGCCTCTCCTCAATACTGCTTGTGTTTATCTTTGGTGCTCCATTCACAGCTTACTCCTTTCCCATGACAAAGGCAGAAAGCAAGGTCTTGCACCAGCCCCCAGTCTCCTTTCCCACAGCCAGTGTTAACCACAGCCAAGCAGATCTCCACAGGCAAGGCACTACCTCCCCCAACAAATCCCATGCTCATCACCTGAGAGTTCCCATGGGTTCAGAGCAGAAATGGTTAATCACCAAAGCACAAAATGAGTGTCTGAAGCCTGCAGGAGCCTGGAGGTGCCAGCAGGCATTGGGGAAGCTCTACACAAGAGGCATGCTGCAAAGGCTGGTGGGATGGTACGCTCACAGCTAGTTTGTGGACACACAGCAGACCGGGTTGTTTCCGGAGTTACCTAATAGAGCAATACAGGTGCCACTCTTAATCCCTGCGTAACTTAATCCCTTAGATGTAGAACAGGGTGACTGAGTCTCCTCCTTGCACCTACACGTTCATCAAAACCTTTGGGGCACAGCCACTGCTCCACGTTGCAGCTCCTGGCACCAAAATTTATGCTCCAGTCTCAGCTGTGACTGTTCAGGTAAAAATTTTCAAAAGCATCTAAGTGATTCAGACATGGAAATCAGATTTGGGAGACACTTCTGAGAATGGATCTTGGGCTCTTGACACTTTTGAAATGTTCCCCACAATAATTTTAGAATGTCTAAACTACCAATTAGTGCTTGATTAACAATGGTAAATAGGAGCCTTGTGTTCTGCTATCTCCCTTGCTGTTTCAGCTATTAATGACAACTACACTACGAGCTGACAGGGGAAACATTTAATATGGGAAGTCATGATTTCTTTTTCCTTTTGTGTTTAAAAAAAAAAAAAAAATGATGACATTTCTTTTCCCTTCTTTCTCTCTGCTTTTTTTCCCCTTTGCTTTGTCATTCCAAGCAGCATATCTGACACCAGCTGAAAACATCTGGAGTGGTCCTGATAGGAGCAGAACCAGCTGCCTTTTCATATTTCTTTGGGACTGGGAGATATATATCAGATAAGAGTGTCTCTCCTCACTAATAATATGTTATCTGAATAAATAACTGGTGGTGGCTTAGACCTGGCTGAAGTGTTTGCACTCTGCCTTCTTTTGCAGGATTTGATTTACAGTGTCTTCTCTTGCTTCACACTGATTCTTATTTTACTTTAGGGGTTTCTTTATTCAATCATTTATTTTCTGCTCCTCCTCTCCTCCCCTCTCCTCCCCTTCCCAGGCATTCAATCACAGCTGCCTGCAAGGGCGGTTGCAACCCAGCTTTTCACCTGTTTGTACTACAAATGGCGGAAACTTGAGAAGCAACTGGAAATATTTTCTATCTAGTCCCTGCCCAGATCCATCCTGAGAATCAGGGCTTGCATGAGAGGCATGGTTTGGACTTGAGCCTGCCAGCATGGAGGGACACAGGGCAAGATCTGGCTGTGCCCAGGCACACAGAGGTGACAGGGGGACGTGATGTGGTTACCCATGGGTATTAGGGGTGCAAGCACTGTAGTTCTTGTGGGACTTGCTTTCCCTTGCCCCCCACATCAAAGGTGCTTCTGCCCATGACAGGAACCCTTTCTGGTGTCACAGGGGACCCCAAACACCCATTGCCAATCCCCAAAGGAGTTGCCTTCCTCCCCACTGCACCCAAAGCACAGCTGCTACCCCTCCCTGCGAGCTGAGCAGAGCTACCCAGCACACAGCTAGCAGGAGGCTACACAAGCACAGAGCCCCAGAAGCATTCCCATATGTCCCTGGACCACCAAAGTTTCCCATCACAGCTCCCTTCCCTCTCTCACGAGAGCCATTCAGTCACCTCTGTGTGGACATCCCTGACATGCTCAGATCATCCCTTATTCCCATGATGAAAGTCAATGCCATTGTTTTCAGCTGTCAGAAGCAGAGGGCTGTCATAAATCCTTCCTCTCAAGGTGTCTGGGGGTGCTGTAAAACTACAGAAGCACCTGACTCCAGTAGGCCATCCCTGGCTGGGTGCTGGGTGAGGGAAGAACATACCTTGGGATGCCAAGGGCATTTCTGGCAGTAGGAACGGTTTCAGGCAAAGAGGAGAGCAAGTTATGTGACAGTGATGAAATGTGAAACCATCTGCTTTTAAGGCCTTTCATCCATCATCCTTGTGAGCCTGTGACAGTGACAAGAGGGAGGGTGGGATGAAGGAAGGACTGAGAAAGAAGCATCCTGAAGGGAGTTCGCTTTGAAGGCTTGGCATAGATTAAAAATAAACAGCTCTTCCCATGTGTCTCTGCACCTCCATCCACTCCTGTCTGTACAAATAACTCCCTGAGAGTGACACTTCCAGTGTCAAGTCTCTGTGTGGGTCAGTAACAGCAGGGAGTGGGGTCTAACAGACTGTCTGGGTCATCTCACAGACCTCCTCCCCTCCTAATGCCTCCTCCCAATGCATTGCCTTTCCTCACACATATCCTCCAGATACAGGGAGTCTCTTCCACTGCACATACCAGGCCTCAGCCCCACAGGGCAGACCCACACCACAGCAAAGCAAACCTCACCACAACATATGTTGGAAAGCGGGCGCCCTTGAGAGGATCAGCTGGGAGCTCTGAGGGCCATGGCAGCTTAGGTTGCTCCTCCTCCCCACCAGGACCTCTAGAGTATATGGCTAGTGCCATATTGGAAGAAGAGTTTGTTCCCCCTGCACTGTGTGAGGTGGGGCATCTTCCTCCAAGACTGCCACATTTTCTGATCATTGATGAGAAATGTAGGTACAATCAGGTTCTGCCTCTCACTACAGAACAGAAAGTGTGTCTCCAAGTCTGGAAATGCAGCCACTCTTAGTTTCTTCCAGCTATTCAGAAGTGGGAGTCCTCTGTGGATAAAACTGTCTTGTTCTGAGGATCAGAGCACCAAGGACACCCCCACCACGCTGGGTACAGAAAATCACCCTGGGAAGCACCTTGCAGCAGGCAAGCAGTGGCCATGGGTCATTGGCCTCTTTTGGCATTTGTTGCCTCTTAAAAAGCTTTTGCTGGATTAACTGAAGATTTGAGTGTGAAAATGTATTGCGTCACTTGGCAGAGGAAAGTGAAAAGCAAGGCAAGGGGCATTTTTCACCCCAGTGAAGGGTTTCAGATGAAAAGCAGCCATGGAATTGTCATGCAACTGCTTGTTTTCATTCTTTTGGACTCAGATGTTTGCAAATACAACCTGTTCTAAATTGATCTCTCTCTTTTTTTCAGACCATGTGTGATAAATGTGCTAATCTTGCATTCAGTTCGGGAAGAGAGGGGCCTGAGAGGAAGAGCAGCTGAGAGAAGGGACTCTGCTTGCCTGGAATGTGGTTTAGTGAGCACCTGGATCCCTGTGAACACAGGAGGCACTCACAAGTGACTCACCACCACCATGCCCTCCCCAGAGCCTCTCCCAATGTGCTCATTTTGGATACTAACAAATCCTGCCTGCAGGGGACAGAGAGAAGACTCAGATGGAGGAAACCACTTTTGCAAGGACCTGCAATTCATGTGCAGCAGAACATGCAAAATCTCGCTCTGCCCTGGCTCACCTCCCCATGCCCCCCAAGCGGGCCCATCTTCACCTCCTCCTGGGCTCCATCTAGCTGTGTCCCGTCTGTGGGAAAGCTCCAAGGGTCAGGTGCAACCAGGGAGTTTGGGTTGGCATGCAGAGTTAAGCCCTGAGCTCCCACAATGGCATGGATTTACCCAGTGCTCCCACCTGTGCCTGAAATGTTCTGCTGTCAACAGCACCCCGCTGCTCCATATCCACGCAGCACTGCAAGAGTAAAAACAAGTGTTCAGCATCCACACCTCTTAAAGCAGCTGAGCCTCGCTATGTGGAGCTATCCTGGAGGTCTGCATAAGCACCATCAGATCCTAGGACCTCCAACCAGATGAAGCACACACCATGACCCCTCCTAGATAACAGGTCTCCACAAAGCTTCTTGCAATCCTTGCTACTCTTGCTTTTTCACACTTTCCATGCCAGGCAGCAAAGCAGGGACCATAACAAGTGCTGTGTGCTGTCTGGCTGAAAGAATATCTAAAGCCACCCAGTCACTTCAGAAAAAATATGATAAGGACCCTTGAGAAGGAGAAGGCTGAAATGAGGCAGACAACCCTGCAATGGCTTATTTATTAGAAGACCTTCACCAGGGAAGCAGTGTCTCAGGGTGTGCCAGAGACACTATTAGTGGCAAGGACAGCACTACAGCTGCAGCAATTGAATATCCGTGTGATCAGCATGGCAGGATCAGTATATTTTAGAGGTGGTCCTGAGCAAGAGAAGGAGTCAATTTTCAGGGTCACTGTCTACCACTGAAATATTCTTCTTCGGGTTGACTAAGCCAAGTCACGCATCACTGCAAAAAGCAGCGAATTATTTCAACTGAGGGGAAGAAAACTGTGAAGTTCCAAGGCTCCAATTCAACATTTTCTGAATTAGCTGGTTTAGCTTCTTGAAATAGTAATTTATTTTTACAGATTTCTAATAGCCCATTAGACCTTTTTTTTTTTTTTTTTAATCCCTAAGCAGAACATTTGCTTTCAAAATGAGTAATTTACTCAGCACAAGATGATTTTTCTGCATTTCATTTCAGCAGGAAACTGAAAAATAATGAATTTCCCAATGACCCCCAGTTGTGGGCTTGTTTTGTTTCTTTTTTTTTTTTTTTAAGCTGCTTTTCCTATAGCAAACTAAAGCAGTGCTTATTTGAACAGCTATAGTCAAATGTCACATCCCTCAAAAATCTCAGCTGACCAGGTTAAGAGCCAGAGACTGCACCGCTGCCAGTGCAAGTGGCACACTCTCCCAAGAAACATGGAAGCCCAGGCTGTTCATTGTCTTAGGTAATTGCTAAGACAGCAGGTCTTTTATTTGCCATTTTGCCATGGAGTGAGGTTTGCAGTGAGGAAAATGCCATCGCCTTCACAAGAACATTTGTAGAGTATCCCAGAGGATCCCAGAGGTCAGAGACCAGGGGCCAGAGCAGAGCAGGACAAGTGTGTTCAAAACTTGCTCTTAATCCCTCTCCTTTCCACACAGTTTCAACACAGGAGGCTTGCTGAAACAGAGGCAGTTTTGTCATGCTCAGTAACTAGCTCTGGGTTTTCTGCTTTTGGACTTAATGGAAACTTTAGCATAACATCTTGCCGCAAAGATTCAGGCAGACTAATTGTCTCTTTTGGGAAGTGATGCTTCTTTTTGATTCTTTCAGCTATCACTGGCTTTATTTGATGCTGCTTGCTCTTGAATTGGAGGATAGAGGGGACAACCCAAAACCTGGTGGTGCTGTTGTTCCTCCAGAGATTTTGGGAAGTTCTGTGGCCTGATTCCCAGACCTGCAAAGCTTCTTCTGGGACACCTGGATGGTATGAGGGAGGTCTTACCTGCAACAGAGAAAGGTGGAATCTGCTTCTGGGAGACCAAAACTTAGGCAGGGAAGCCTATCAGCAAGTCTGGGCACTAGGAAGGAAGAAATGTCTTTCTCGACTGTGTTTTGTGTAAGGGTGGCAGAAGGCAAAAGGTACAGCTTGACGAGCAAGGTCTCTGGTGATCAAGAGAGGACTGTTTTGAGAAGAGCTGTTTATGAAACGTTGCCACCAATAAGTGGCAGAGTCAAGACAGCTATAACCAGGTAAGAATTCAGGGTGGAGACCTCCAAAGTCACCCAGTCCTACCTTCTGTGAATATCTCCAGGACAGACATCCCACAGACCCTTCAGGCACCTTTTCCAGTGCATGACCACTCTCACAGGGAAGATCTTTTTTCCATTTATGCCTGATCAAAATTTTCATGGAAGCTGCTTTGGTCTCTCATCCTTTGCATGCATCTCTGAGAACACCTTGGCTCCATCATATTTGAAACAGCTCTTTCGACAGCTGAAGACAACAAAGAGTTCCCCAAACTGGACCCAGTTGTCCAGACCTAGTCTCACAAGTGCCTAACAGAGAGGACTGCTGACTGAAGAGAGCATGCTTTCCCTGGATTTGCAAACACTATCTGTGCACTTATATGAGCTTTCTATCATGATTATTGCAGGTATCAGTGCAGACTCTGCCAGCCAGCTTTGCCTGCCTGTCTTGTGATCCCAGCACCAGCCAGGTGTAATCCAGAAACCATGTAGCCAGTTTATCAAGGTGTGACACTTAAATTCCTAAGCCATGCTGAGGAGACAGGGGCAGGACTGGGGCAGCCCAGCACTCTGCTAGCAGGCGTTAACAGTAGGGGAGAGCTGACTCACTGTAACCAAGAGGGGAGAGCTGGAAGTCTATGCTCTCCTCCACCCACAAGACGCTGTGCAAACACCTCTATCCTGTAGATGTGCAGTGGGATAAAGATTTTATCCCGCCTGACATAGGCCTCTCACCCACTCAGTGGTGGAGATCAGAACATAATGCAAGAGTGGAGTTTCTGACACGGAAAGTGGATGTTTTAATGAATCATTTGAGATGCAGAGCCATGAATGTCCAGACATTCTTGGAGATGTTTTAATAAATAACAATGAAGATAACCAATTAAACATTGTGAGCAGGAAATGCATTATTGAACATGCATAACACAGTACAAACTTAGAGCCCTTTCAAAGCCTTCAAAAAACAGCCAGGCAAAATTCAAATGAATAGAAGCAGACAGGCACATTTGTGCTTTAAAGTCTGTCTGTGGCTCCCAGAAAGCAAGCACTGTAACATTGACCTGCATCAACTTTATATATTCATGCACCAACCTGCTCTCTTTCTGTCCTTGCCCCTCGGATGGATGGAGACACAGGACATGGGTGCACACAGCAGTTTTGTCTGTCTGCAAAGTGGGCATCAGCCCAGCCCACCCATTTGCCAGAAAAGAGGGGTGTCAGGGCCAAAGAGGACCAAAGGTATTTGTTAGGAGCTGCCTCTGGGTCCAGTGTCTTTTGGACCCATATAAACTTTGGCAGCTTAACATCCTCTGGTGAGACATTTCTCATCTTCAAAGCCGCATAGGTCTTCAATGCACTGGGTCCACTTAGAGAAAAATAGATTATTTTCACATTCCTTCTGACTCTGTCGATCTCTGGGCCAGTGATGGATGGTAAAGATCACAGAGGGATCATTCCTGAGGTGTTTTCAAAGGGAAGGAAGGGTTGATACCAAAAATGCTGGTGGGTAAGAAGGTTACTAATTGCATGCATACATCTGCAGGCCAGGCTGACTTTGAAGAATGTCACTTTGATTGCAAGGTCTCCTAGGGCAGGGAGGGAGCGGGGGATGGTGTTCAAAAGAGCCACAGCCAAAGTAGAGAGCTCTGCTACCTCAACAGCCAGTGCAGCATTTAGAAGAAGAATTCAGTGTTTGCAAAAAGTGCCAAGGGAGCTCTATTACTATGCAACAGCAATGCCAAATTGGAGCATGATCCCTAGCTTAAGGTCTCAGTCTTAACATCCAAAGATCAGTGCAAAGTGCAGAGCAAGATAATTAAAATTTTGCCGTAACACAAAGGGACGGGAAATCCTGAAAATGGCTTATGATCTCTCACTTTTTTATCTTCAGGGGGTTTATTTAATGACTATAAAACACGACCTAAGTGATTTAACTCAACACCTGTCATCAACCAAAAGCTCAAAATCATAATGAAACTGAGCCAAGCACACGATTTCTGTAGGTTTTCTTGTTTGTATCTGCTATTAGAGCAAAGCCACCTTTCCTTACAGCCTTCTGCTTTTAGTCATGTCATGCTGCTCCCTCCCTAGAGGAGGTGGAGGCAAGAGGGGCCTCTTGCCTAGAAAAAGGAGGAGCAATGGATGCTGGTGTTTGGAGGTAAACCAAGTGAGCTCGGGCACCAGTTGTTTGTGAGGCATGGGGAAAGAGATGATGTGGGAAGCCTGTGCACTGCTGGGCAGGACCACTGTAGTGGTGTTAAACACCCTCAGTGCTGAAATCAGTGTGACAGCCTCCTGATCGATAAACTTCTCTGATGACGAGATGTAGGACTTTATATCAGTACAGCTCTGGTCTGACTACACCTGCCAGCACTGGGTCTGCAGGAGTGGGTTCTCTAGATGGGTAAGGTTTTAGATGGTCATTGTCCTGTTTAATAACAGCAAGAGTGCTGGGGGCTGTAGCCCAGGGTAGCTGGTGAGCAATAGGCTTCTTCAGCCAAGGCACAGTGTGCACAAGGTATAGTAGCTGCCTTCCTCACAAGTGCTACCTGAGGTCTCAGTGTTACCCTTCCGACCTTCATAACCCATCCAGGGATTTCATGGAATGATGTCTGTGGCCCAGCTGTACACCTTCTCCTTCCTTTGCTACAGATAAACCCTTGTATTCCAGTGGCTCAAGCTAGATGGGCTTTCAATCACTTCTCCTCCCAGCAGACAATGAGGCCAGACTTCCAAAAGACACAAGGTGAAATACCCCTGAGCTGGAATTCTAGCAGGGGAGAACTCCAAACCAATTTTGATCTGAACAAACTTTTCCCAGTCCCTTCGACCCCAACTTCCAGACAAGGGACTGCCACATGCCTCTGTACCTAAGCGCTCACAGCTAAAGACTCTGCTGTGAACACATCAAGCATGAAACATCTGAACCCAGAACAGATTCAGGTGCTGAGATCCCACGAGAAGCTCTGTTTCAAAGCAGTGTGTCTGATTAACTCACGACACTGGTTCTTTTGAAATAACTTATCCTTTGCTGGAAGGTTCAGACCTGCCTGTGTTCAAATGCTACTTGATGCTCAAACCAGCTCCAGGACCACCCTGTTTCTCATCAGAACTGCTTGGTCACACCGAGCCCTCTCCTGAAAAGATTCCCACAGGGACTGTCCCTGTATTTTAAGCCTAGCCATGCCATAGACTTGCTTTCCACTGAATAGCTGAAGAAATGTTTATTTAAACTTGCTTTCTATTGCCAAAGGCCCCACTGTCTGCGTTGACAAAGAATATTCCTCAAGTACCTACTGAAGCAGCAATCTCCGACATGCTCCCAAAGACTTTAACTTTGCCAATTCTTTTTAGATGGACTTGATTTTCCTCTTGCTTACACCTGCTTCACAGCAGGGTAACTCCACTAAAAAGACTCCTCATTTACACCTGAGGAAGGAAGAGAAGAATCAAGGCCATCGCCTGCAGGAAGACTGCACATAAAATACCGGCTGCATGATGTGCTGGAAAAAAACAATCCCCCCAGCTGCTTCCACCACCTCAGCACAGAAACTCCTCTCTGCAATGTTGTTTTTAATAAAAACCTTATGAAAAGGAAACTGCCTTCCTGAGCCATCCTGCACTGACTCAGGAGAACCGTTGGGTTGGATCGTGACAGTATAAACTGGTTTATTGCCAGAACAAGCAACAGATGCCAGCAGTGTGACACAGAGCGAGGATTTGGCAGTTTGTTCAAACACTCTGACAGCAGCAGGCATTTTAGACTCTGACAGATAAGAAATTGGCCAGCAAAATGCATTGATGGAGTATGTGGACTGTGGAATCTGCCCTGCCACCTCCCTAAAATAATGCAGGACTCAGTCCAGTGGGAGCATGCGTCTTTTCAGGCTAGCGGGATTGCTGGATCCTGTACAGCAAATAACTTCGTTTCTGCAAGAAGCCTTTGTTTAGAGAGACGGCATCTGCTGTATATTTGTCTGGAGGTTTTCAGAGTTAGAAAATGGTTCATCACCATATTTCATAGGTGGAGAGCCTTTTCTGAGCCTTTTCTTTTGTGTATGTAGGTGATGCCATGATATTGCAATTATTGCCCCTACAGAAACAGTACTCAGAGAGGGAGATGCTACCAACCAACAGTGTAATGGGGCATTAGAGAGAGATGGATGGATTGATGTAACTGTAGAAGAAGGAAGATTGGAGTGAAAAATAGGTAGGTAAGTAGATAAACAGACAGAGGCATTCTACCATTTATGTTCTGCCTATTTGCCATGCTGGCTGGCCAGCAACACCTTGGCAGAATCTGTTGTCTTCCCACAGCCAGGTACCTACTGACAAGGCCAGGAGACAGAGTACAACTGGTCTTTCTGGCTTGAACCCATGCTTCCTTGTAAGCAGAGACCCTTACAGGGTTCACAGTTCAGACTTCAGATTCTCCTTGAGGAGCTGAGTCCTCTCTGCATGGGCTGGCCCTCATCTCCTGCAATGTAACACAGACTGCCACCACAGGTTTACAGGGTCTCATAAGAGGCACAAGGGCTGGGGTACATCTAGTTATGAAGCTGGATCACCAGAGGAGAACAATGACAGCAGATTCTTAAACCACAACTCAAAGGGGCAATGAAGCTGGGTAGAAAAATGCAGTATCCTACTGAACAAAATTGTACAGCATGGCCAGGTGTTTGCCTTTTGACAAAAAACTGGCATAGTATTTCAAAAGCTTCTCTGCTCCCCTCAAACCTCCCCAGTTTCTATACCCACCTCCACCTGGTGATGTAAGCAACCACTGAAATGTTAGAAGTCCCTGCAGATATTGGATTCAGCTTTTGCTCAGTGCTATGCTCTGCCTCTGCAGGCAGAGGCTCTTCAGCCCTGTAGCTTATCTGAACAACATTTCCAAGAGAAACCAGCCTCTTCCTCTGGTTGGGAACAGTATCAGAAGCAAGACCAGTCTGAATCCAAGCCCACACCCCTGCCTTTTGTACCAGACCATCACTTTCCAATTCGTTCTGCTCTTCCTAAAAAAATCTGCTAGCAGCTCTCTGTGGCAAGCTTCTCACAAGATCCCTTTCACATTGGCTGCAAACAGCTCTTTGTCATAGCAGGGGCTGTATTTTTCCCCAGCATTGCAAGATGCAGAGCAGGAGCATCCAGAACAGCCCTGCCCAGGATATGCAGCCACTGCCCCATCTCTACCTGAGGCCACCACAGCACACATGAGAAACCTTTGCCTCTGTGCAAGCAGGTTCCTCATCCATTTCCCAGGCTTTGCTGGAGGGCGAGTGGTGTAGCCTGACACAGCAATGACAGCCAATTACCAGCTTTAAAAATTACCCCCCAGGTGAGTGGGTTGCCCAGCTGCTGTCAGACTGATTTCAGGTTAGGATGAAAATTGTCAGCCAGCTGACAGGGCCCCTGGTTAGTCTCTGCTGCCCGGGAAGGATGTGCCAGTGCTCCCCACGCTGTGCTCTGCTTGACTTTCATTCCCAGCCCTGGCGTTTGGGAGGGGATCATAGGAGAAATGCATGATGCCTTGTCAGCCATGCTGGGAAGAGCAACCAGTCAGGGAGAAAAACCTCTCTTCTGCCTGCAGCCAGGGCCAGACAGTGCTGGGAAGAGTCCTGGGGATCCTGAAAGCAGGAGAATAGCCAAGACTGGAAGAAGAGACTACTGCTGTAAGGGGGCAAGGGCAGAACCAGCACAGCAGGCTGTACCCACAGGCAAAGAGAGGGGAGGGGAGTCAGGCAGCATGAGCAGGGCCACAGCAGCTGCACAGCCAGACCCCACGGCAGCAAGACCTAAGAAGGGGACAGGAACATGTTGGCACAAAGCCCCACAGCAGCTCTAAAATACATGTGGCAGTAGTGTAGTCAAACACTGTGTGAAAAGAAGAACTAGGCGTGCTTCACCAGGCACAAGAGACATCATGGGAAGGGGTTGAAACCACGGATGTGAACAAATGACCCTTGCAGAGCAGGTGGTGCCGTGGGGAGTTCTAGGGCATCAAGGAAGTTTGGGATGGAGATGCTGAAGGTTAGAGCCATGAACAGGGTACATGCCCCTCAACCTGGAGAGGAGCACCTGTTTATCCCCAGAGTTTAGGGTGCCTCAGCAGCTGTGGAGGAAGCCCATGAGAGGACAGGACTGCCCTGGCGGTATCACCAACCCTGGCTGGCCCCTGCCCCACCCCCAGAAACAGCCACATGTCACTTTTGCCATGCAGGGGTTTCCATTGCAGACAACGTGATTCAACTTTTCTCTTCAGATAAAGTTATTAAGGTAAATTTGATCAAAATGACGCATGGATTACAGTGTGTGTTGCAGACTCTAATTCTGTTTACTGTTCTGGGGGAACGGGCAATTATTACAAAAGCTGGGACAGAGTGTTTTTAATAACATTTCTTGTTAAGATTTAATTACAGGAAATTGTATTTTCTTAATCACTGAAAACTCAACTGCCTAGGAAATTTTTTTATATAATTCTGTTTGCAGTTTATTAAATCCTTAGGTTATTCCTTTTCTGAGGCTTTTAGTCACTTGCTAAGTGCTTCTTAACATGTGTAGGAGCAGATTGCTCAGAAGCACAGAGAAACTGGAAGGGGCAGACTCTGAGAGGTAGGGCTGGCCTTTGACAAAGCAGATTTCCGAACAGGATTTAGAGGTCCTAAGATATTCCTTAAAACCCCCAAACATATAGATATATATATTCTACCACTTTTCTCTGCCAAGACCTGCCTACCCTGCAGCCTGACTAATGGTGGTACCAATGCTCCCCTGCCTCCCTCACTCACTGATGCAGCCCTCCAAAGCAAGGGTATTCTGGGGGACTATCCAATAAAACATGTTGAAACAGGGAGATGAATGACTGGAGGCCCTGAAATACATGACAGAGAAAAAGGGGAAAGAGATGAATGACCTGTTTTCCTGAGCATCAATGCTTCTTGAGCTGAGCTGTCAACTCACAGACTGGCCAAGGAGAGGGGTTGGTTCATCATTCACTATCCCTGAAGAGTGAATACACACCAAGCCCGCTGTTCCCAAAGTGGGGTGTCAGATCTTGGTACCCACAGAGACAAGGGGATAATCAGGTCAAAGCATCAGCCTTGGCAGGGCTGCTGAGTAGCTGTTGCCCCTCTGGGTGCCTGCACAGTGATGTGCAGGTGAGGAGAGGCAATAACTCATCTGAAAACCATGTCCTTGCATGGAGCCAAGATTTCTCCCCCAGCTCCCACAGTAGCTGTGTCACCATTTCAGTGCTGCAGCTCCTGTTAGAAAGAACAGCCTATCTGAAAGGAGCCAAGCAGATGCTTCAAATAACCAGGGCAGTAGATCTCCAGGCAAAGGGCTTCCCATCCCCGGTGTCCTAGTTACAGGGGTCAGGACCAGTTTATCACTATGTGGGTATAACCAAAACTGTGTGTTCTACACCCTCTATAGCATTTCTGATGGACTGTTAATAATGGATCATTTGCAGCAGCTGCCCAGGGCACATCTGACACCTCAGGTTACAAGTTAAGTGTTAAAGAATCCTATGAGGTAGGGAAATGTTTCTGTCTTCACACCAATGACTCAGCTGTGATAACTGCCCTCTGGGGAGGCATTAGCAGCTTCACATCCAGCCTGAGGGGTCATGTCTGCTATTGGGCCATAAGGGATTGACATAATAGGCAGCTGGAACAACCTAGACCATCAAAGATTCTAAAAATATCCCATGACTCACAGAGTTAAATCACCCATTGTAAAACACCCTGCCTGGGGGAGGTACTGGGTATTCCCATCTGAACCCGAGCATATATAACCCTCGGGTTTTGGGACTTTTGGTACCACTGATTGGATCCAGAGGAAGACCAGAACCTCAACAGGACTGTGACTGTCACTCTTGATCAGACCACGACCATCATCATCACCAACAGGTTTTCCTTTTCTTTGTATTCAGGGGGACCACGTGGTGCTCAGCACGGGGGCTAATGAACACTGTTCTGCTTGTGTCCCAGGGCACTGGGTTGTACATCTGCTTTTTGTGTGTTAAAACCAGTTTTTCTCTGTATCATTGTATTTGATGTATTCTTTTTAGTAAATTGTAACTCTGACTTGTAATCTCTCTTGAGCTGGGTTTATTTGTCCTGCCAGTTTACCAGTTTAACTTTAAACCAGCACACCTAGGTTACCAGAGTGAGTGCATCCCTGGGCATGGGAGTGCAGAGTGGAGCAAGGCAGCTGAAAGCAGTGCAAGGGGCAACTGTGCTGCTCAAAGCCCAGGCTCACTCCTGCTGGTGTGTGAAGCAGCCTCCCTTTGTGTGCAGTGCTAACGCTGAAACGACAGGAGACCCCGGGAGAGAGGAGCTGCTGCTGCTGCCACTCAGTGAACAGGTCAAGTCTGCTTTCCACCCATCCACAGCCCTTCAGAAAGCGGCTCAGTCCCATCAGTTGACTGCCTTATGTCTCCCCTGATGCATATGGCAATGACAATGGGCTTATCTCTGCCTCATACTCTGTCTGGGATGAGGTATTCCAACCCTATGAGTGGCATAGCCAGACAGGGATCCTATATGCTCGCCAGGTGCCAGACAGGGAGCCTACTGGGGTGTGGGGGCTGCAATACCAGGAGCTCATCACAGCTGTAGTCTCACCCTGCCCTACTTCAAGATCTGCCTTCAGAGCAAAGACCTTTTGAGCAGCCTGTGCTTTGACTCTGGCATTTCATGAGAGCAGATGTATCTGGTAATGTCTCCCTCTTCTTGCTAAAGATAAGCTGTAGGGTTACATCTGAGTCCAGCTCATGTACAAATTCTAAAAGTGATGGGCAGTCTACAGCCTGCAAGCTGAATGTAACCTAAGCCTGGCCTTAGACTTGCCAGGGTCTAGGGTGAGCCAAGGAAATTTCAGTGCATTTGCCAAAGGCAGAGATATTTGCTGTCTCTTCTTATACCAGAAATAGGCTGGGGAGCATCAAATGAATGTAGGAACTGGCTGGTCTGAAGCAAGAAAGAAATGGTGGTTCTTTCATGCAACGCTTTGTTAAGCTATGGGACTCCTTCCCACAGGGTGTTGGGGATGTTCAACATCAACATGGCAGTGGACCAAAGTTAAGGAGGATGAACCTATTGATGACTTAAAAAAGCAGCTTTCATCCCTGAACTGCTGATCTCTGGGAGATGAGGCTGTATTTTTGAGAGGCTGCCCTGCACACTTGTCTTTTTGTCATATTTATCCCAAACACACACAAACAGATGCTGAGATGCTGAGCTGGATGTGCATTTGCCTGAATCCTGCACACACCTGCATGGGATGTGAACAGGGCATGAACACCCTTGTTATACCTCCTCCACAGCAGCCATCAGCTCTGCTCTGCTGGTTGGTCCTGCATTTCAGTCTCTATGGGAGCCACACATCCTCACAAGCCTGGGGCAGGCAGGACAAGCAAATGTTCCAGGGTTTGACTTGAGGCAGAAGTGTGTTCTGGTTTCATCTGGGATACAGTTAATTTTTTTCCTAGTTGTTGGTACAGTGCTGTGCTTTGGGTTTGGGATGAGGATAATGTTGATAACACACTGATGTTTTAGCTGTTGCTGAGCACTGTTTACAGAGTCAAGGACTTTTCAGAATCTCACCCCACCCCACCAGTAAGGAGGTTGAGAGGCAGAAGAAGCTGGGAGGGGGCACAGCCAGCACAGCTGACCACCACTGTCCAAAAGGATATTCCATACCTTATGACATCATGCTCAGTATATAAACTATAAGGGAACCTGGCCAGGGGCCACTGCTTAGGTACTGGCTGGGCATCATTCAGTGAGTGATGAGCAATTGCATTGTGTATCACTTGTTTTGTATATACTAATTTTTTTATCATTATTTTTTCCCCTTCCTTTCCTGTCCTATTAAATAGCTTTTATCTCAATGCAAAAATTTTACTTTTTTTTTCCAATTCTCTCCCATTGAGGAGTAGGGAGTGAGCAAGCAACTGTATGGTTCTTAGTTGCCAGCTAGGGTCAAACCACACCAAGTATCAAGTTTATCAAATCAACCAGGTTCTGCCTTGGGCAGCCCAGTCCAACAGGTTGCTGTACTCTTCAGGATATCCTTCACTTATGCTACTGGCAGGGAGCAGGGGACTGAGATAGCTGAGATACCCATGGAGGAGGGCAGAGGGGTGCATTTCTTCCATCCCCTGCTTGCTACGGGTGGCACTGCCAACTCCTTGGACCCTGTAAATATTTGTCCCTTTAACATATTGATACTCCCCCTCAGGCAATCAGGGTTGGCTTCTTTAACACAAAGAGGTAAAGGGTAAGAAGGGCTAACCCCTTCATCCCAACATTTGCTAGATACTTCACTAAGACCTTTGGCTACCATAATTTTAGGACAGGCCACAGTTTTGTAACAGCATCCCCATTACACTTATGTCTGATTATTCTGACCACCATCAGCCTCAGCTCAGGGCTCACAGTTCTGTCCCCACTTCAGTACAGTGACAATTAGTGACTTGCCAGCTTCCCAAAGCACTGTAGCTTTCATTTCAGGACATAAATATTGAAAAGAAGCAACACCTACAAACAAGCATGGCAAACACTCATGGAAAGCTGATCATGTACTGTAGATCAGCCCCAGCAGCTCCTGGTCAGGTTTGATGTGAATATCTTAGTACTCTGGTCCAGCTCTGTCTGGGTGTTTTTCAGTCAGGGCTGTTTCTTTAAACCCATCACTATCTTTCTTTGTCTGCCTTCTTAAACCAGAGTAAGTAATTTCTCCCATGAGAAATTTCTCCTGTGTTAACAAATTAGAGATTTGCATTAATGCAACAAGGTGGACTTACCTGAGAAGGGCATAGAAAAAGAAGGAGGCAGAGCTCTGCCATCTCCATTACCCTGTGCACTGCTTGCTGCAGGTGGTAGAAGGGCAGAAAAGCTGTGCAATAGCCTACCTCCCTCTCCAGATGCAAGCTGGCTAGCCCGCTCCCTCCTCTCTTCTCCCAACCTACTGTGTCCATCCTGTGGGGCTGAGGAGCCCCGTGGTACAGGGTACTGAGAGCACTGATCCAAGAGGGTTTCCAGTCACTCTGCGTGTGCCTGAAACAGATCACACGTCAGGGTAATAGTCTTTGAGGTTTCCTTGCTTCTAAGGTCTTGCATCTGTCACAAAGGAGTATTTCCCATCTGCTGGGATTTACTTTGGGTTCCCAGGACTCAGCTGATTCCTGCCTACCCACCCTCAATCAAGAGCAGTCACATCAATCTCTAACCTGGCTTCAGCTAATATCCCCAGGGCAGCCGGCAGTGCGTGGGCTTGCACACCATGAGTTTCAACTGGTGACTCTGCACATTACTTTGCAGAGCCCACAGCAGTCTAAGGTTACAAAAGGGATCCCACCTGCTTTCAAAACTTGTGTTTTGAAGCTAGTGGGCTCTCATAACCCAAGAGGGTAGGTACATGCAGTGCAGAGGAAGGCCAGGCTCAGACTTGTGGGATGCTCTGGGACACACTGGGGAGTGCAATACTTGCAAACCCTTTGACTCTCCAGGATGAAAGTATGACATAAGGAAAAGCCATGTTTCCACATCAGGCCCTACCTACCAGTGTGGGGCCAGTGCTGAGGAACCCAGTGGCACAGGCAATGAAACACAAATCAGCAATGATTTTCAGTAAACCACAGTGACCTTTTAGCACCCACCCCAATCCATCCTAATTAGCTAGTTCAAAACTTGCTGTCAGACAGCAGAGACTGGCCTCCACACCTGTACTTTCACTTTCTGGAGCCCAGGGAGGAAAGAGAAGTCCCTCTGAAAGTGCAGGTCCCTCTAGATGCTCGCTACTTGTGGGCTTCCCTCTGTGGAAAGCTTTGCTGGGAGACTGCAGGCATGCAGCAACATCTACAGAAATTCAGGGTGTACTGCAGGCTCTCGGAGAAGCAGAGCCAGCAGCAACAGGGAGCCAAACCGGTGCTCTTTTAATATACATCAGCTTTCCACATCACCACCTTCCCATGGCAGCCAGAAATGTGAGAGACACATCTCAAGCACTGAGCAGTAATTAGAAAAGGCGAAGCTTGGGTTTGTTTCCATATTTTGTGTATCTAAGCTCTGAAGCGAGGGAGGCTTTGGTGCAATGAGTCTTGAAATATCCTCCACAGTCTCCTGAATCCTAAGAAGCGGCAGCTTAGCCTGCTTCCACAAAAAAAGAGGAGATGATGGGCTTGGTGTGACCAGTTCTTGGCACTGGTTGGTGCTGGACTCTTCCAAGGGAAACAGAAAGAAACCTGAAGGAATCACCTCTCCCTTGGGAAGTTTCTCCCACTCCAGTCAGCCTGTATTACCTGCTGTGAGAAAAGCAATAAGAGATTTGTGAGAGTTATGAGCCCTTAGGGCTCTGTGAGCCACATGTTTTTGCTCATATTGCTGCTCGTAGTTGGCTTAAAACACCTACAATGTCTGTGGAAGGTACCAAGCTTGGGACATCCCTTGTACTCAGCCTTGACCCAGTATGGGCTCAATTTTATCCAGCGTGTAATAGCAGCCTGTTGACTATGCTGAGGCAGTCTCCCAGCCCAGGCTGGAGTTTATACTTCAGATAGTGGGCAAGCCAGGAGTGGCTTTGGGCTATAACTAAGTGAGCACACAGAAAAACTCCAGACTTGGTCCATTGAAAGGTCATTCACCTGCACAGAAGAAGCTCAGGTACTGCTCCTGGTGTTGCTCTAGTGGGTACCACTGAGCCTTGGGGCACATGGGTGAACTTTTGTTCTTCAGTTAAGTCCCTTCTGGGTTAAGCTAGGAGATGCAGCAGCATCACGGGCTGCTCCCACAGTCTTTCTCACCTGAAAGTTTTTGTGCACTCCTAGGCAGCCAAGGATTCAGACAGCTTGCAGAGAACTGCTGAGCACATAGCCAGGACCCTGTTGTGCACCCATCTTCTGAGGAAGCATCCTGACAGAGTAATACCCCCCTCATCTCCATCCTGGGTGCCATTCTGCCTCCAGAGAGGCCTCCATTCTTGGGCCAGGGCTGTTCAAATTACAGCCTGCTGAAGAAAAACCTATAGATTACTGGGTGACCCTCTACCTGTCACCATCACTTGCATTAGGGTAGCACTTCGAACAAGTCAGCCAGCAACACAGGCAGGAGTGAGCTCTACAAATTGGAAACAATAGGGGGAAACAAGAGGTGAATAAAGTATTTGCTAGTGGACTCATTATCCACTCTTTACTGACAGGGGGACTGGCACAACAAATGTGGCTGTCAGTCCTTGCTCAGGAAAAAGAAGTTAGCCCGGAAACACAACACCTCAAAAGTTTCAGCATCTTCCAGAAAGCAAACATTGCCAGGCTCGTGTCTTGCTCCCTCACTCTTGTGGTGCACAGGAAAGGATGGCAGCTCTCAGCCCTCTGCTTCAAGCCCCAGCTTTGACAGGATTCCCAGAGCAAGGAAAGGCTGGAGAAAGCTCTGACCACTGGCCACAAAGGGAACTTCTTGCTGCTGCATCTCTCACCCAGTGTGAGTCTGGACAGGTGGGACTTGGACCATAGTCAAAAATGCCATTATTGCCAGGAGCAACACAAGCCAGATCCTTTCTCATTTTTCACTTTTTCTGTGTTCCCAGCAGCACTAGAAAGCTGAACCAAAAATCAGCATCTCAGCCTCTCTAAGCCTGCTTCGCCAGCTGTACCACAGCTGGGAAAGCCAGAATGGATGCAGCATATTCACAGAAAGGAGGAGACTATCTCTGAGTAATAGTCCTGAGTGCAATAGCATCATTACTCTGAGCTGCAGCATCTGGGCTGCTGCTGTGGTGGTGTTTCTGTTCATCTGGGGAGATGCACTGTGACATTACTGTTATCTACAATGCAGAGTGGCGCAGATCCCCAGCATGTCACAGATTATGGTCTTCTAGCACAAACATCTTTCTGTTGTCCTTTTACAGCTGAAGCTGTCAGTAAAATACACACCTCCGTACCAAAGGAAAAAAAGAAAAAGGAATTATCCTTCTCCATGGACAGATACATCAGTGTTGTGTTGTTCCCTTTGGCTTGCAGTTAAGTCTATGCCACAGCTCTTCCATTAGTCCAAAATAAGATGTATCACTGACCATGATCCAAGTGCGGGGCTGGGTACTAGGGTACACTCATCACATCCTTGCCTGGATAAAGGTACCTGAATTTCATCTCTGTTCTTCCTGTGGTAATAAACTTCTTGCAATCTGCAGTCGCTGGCCTGGGTTCACTGCAGAGGTTGGGGTGGACATGTGTAAACCTGCCTGAAATCAGCTTCTTCCTTGGAAACCTTGTCTCCCTAACTATTGTCACCTCCAAGTGACACAGGACCTGCACACCTCCACCTCTCTCCCACCAGCCTCCGCCCACCCAGCAGACTAGTGACAACTCCAGGAGAGCAAAGGTGGATGCAGAGTAACCCATGAGCCACCACAACTGAGCAGGAAAATTCAAAGTGGGAATACAAACATTTCCTGATGCAATGTGCAGAATGAGGGGCTTGAGCTCACTGCTCATGCCCTCAGAGTGCTACATTTCTTAGCACGTGTCCCCAGAATGTAAAACTGCTGAATGGAGTAATTTTCCCAGAGAGCACTGTTAATTATATTTGGAATATCATTGTAAATTATAATCCTCCAATAACAGGAAATACTGCACAAATCTCCAGCAGGGATCAGGGAGCTGATGGGAAGCAGCCCAGGCCAATTATAGTGACACATTTCAGTTCCCAAAAAGTAGACTTACAACAACCTAGAAAAGCACAGAAGATTGTATTTTAAGTCTGCAATGCTAGTACTTTTTCCTAATTAGGAAGCCAATAAGAAGAGGTGAACTTTCAGCAAGGGCTTAAAAATTATGACCTAGAAAATGAAAAAATATATAACACTGGCCTGCTGATAGCAAGGGACCCTCTGTGAAGCTTCAAGTTTGGAGAAATACCCTAAGCAGTGGATTCGTCCTTCTTGACATTTTAAAAATACAGGCTTGCAACTGCAGGATCTGAGCCCAACCTCCTGTCCCCTCTGGCAAGCCCATACTCCTCTTACCTGTTGACAAAATCCTTCTCAGATCCCAGTGGAGCTTTTTCTCCCCATTACATCTGCTGGGAAACAATTGCAGAACTGCTTTCTGATGCTCACAAAGCCTTTTCCCAGCCTACTTTTATTCATAAGCAGCCCTTATGGTGGCAGTAGTAATTCCAGTGCTTTTCAGGAAATACCTTGTTTGAGAGGAGTGGTGTTTGCCTTTCTTCTGGCTGTATCATTTTCACACAGGCTCACAGAAAGGTTGAGGTTGGAAGGGTGGCCCCGAACTATGTCCAGACAGCTTCTGAATATCCACAACAATGGAGACTCCGCCACACCTCTGGCAACCTGTGCCACTTCTTGGTCACCCTCACAGTGAAAAATTGCTTCCAGTTGTTCAAAAACCTCCTTTCAGTTTCGTTTCAGTTTGTGCCCACTGCCTCCTGTCCTGCCACTGAGCACCACTGAAATGAACCTGGCTCTGCTTTCTTTTACCTTCAGGTACATGTACACACTGATGAGAAACCAATCATTTTTGCCAGCCATTATGATTCAGCAGCATGCCCAGGACCTCTGTCTTCATGACTCTTTCAAAGACACAGACCCCCAGCTTATAGCTCAGGTTTTCATCGGCAGTTTCTCAGACTTTCTGGCACTGCAATTAGGAGTAGCAGACCTTACACTTCTCTAGTCTTGAAAGTAACCCAAATTCTGCTGCATGATATTCTGATCCTCTTCTGTCCTGCTGATGTCTCCTATCTTTCTGTGAGTATCAGATTCCACCAGAGGACACCTATGCTTCTGTTCATGAAAACTTTAGATCAGTCCTTAGAGTCATCCCTAAGAAACACCTCTAGACCCTTAAGCGTAGTCAGTACACTCTTATGAAACACGCTCTGCTGTCATCTCCTCTTGAGTCAGTTTTTTACCCTAATTGTCAGCTCTACTGATCCCCATATCCTTCAGTTCCACTAGTTTCTCAGTGGCATCTGATCAAAATTGTATTTGAAGCATAAATAGATCTCCCACATATCTTTTGTCTGGAAAAACAGCTGCCTTCTCAAAGAAAGATATCAGACGGCTCTGTCATGATCTGCCAAGGGCAAAACTCATGTTTCTTTGTATGACCTTTTCCATTTACCTCTGCTAATTTGTCCGTCCTTCACAAGTTGTTCAAAAGCTTTAAATATTGTTGAGGTCAGACATGGCCATGTACATGCCCAGAGCACATTTATCACCCTTATTAACTAGAGATACTACCTTTGCTAATCTCTAATCAGGTGTTATTCACAGTTTGAAGGATGTATCAAAGCTCCATGCCAGATGCTTGTCATTTGCATGCAAGTCCTTCAGAGTTTGGGAATGCAAATTACCCAAACTGACCACATCCAGCATTCGAAGTTTGCTTCCACCCTGATGTGATTGCTCTGACTGTCTGATACCTGATGCTCTCTCTCAGCTGGCCATCTGAAAATGGAGAATGTGCTGCCAGGACAGTACAGCTGCCTCTAGCCGAAAAGCAAATTGAGAAGGGCTAGAGTGGGAATGAGGTGGCAGCAGCCCTCAGTGGCTTGTTCCCCGAGGGTGCAAGATGCTCAGAGCCTCTTCCAGGTGGCACCAGGACTGCTTTCCCTACAGGCATCATCCCCAGGTTTGGTCTAGGGCTTTCAGGAACTACAGCACAGAAGGAGATGTTTTATTTTATTTCCTGCATTAAAAAAGGTTGTGCAGCTGGCAGATGGGTAACTGTTGTGGTGAAAGGTTGTGCTAGAAATAAAGTAGGTTAGGAGTAGTAGATCAAATAAAGAGAAAAACATGCTAGCAGCTTGGCTGAGGAACAAATGAGGACAGCATGTAGCATCGACAGTTAAAATTAAACACACTGTCCTCATCTGTCCCTTAGCTACCCATGCAGGTTTCTTACACATTGCTGCCAGATTATTTTCTATGCACACACAGAAAGAAAGTCCATAAAGTATTTGTGCAATAATCCATCTCTCCAGAAGCCGTGTCATCAGTACATGTCCTCGGGACACTGACTGTGTGCAGGCATTAGGTGGATGGCTATAAAAGATGTATCTGGCACTTTGCTGAGAATATCAGCACATGACTTTATTTTATGGCTTTTATTCCCCCCCTCTGTACTAGAAATCCTGTTGAGCAAAGAAGCAGTTTCTGATGCTTGTTCAGTGCCTACAAAAATGGGCATTTCCACTGACATTCATAAGGACTCTTTTTTTAAGTTTGAGAGCTCTCTAACATGTATTTTTTTGAATCTTTTCCTCTCCACATCCAAACCAATTTGACACGATGCAGCAGGATGAAGATGTTCGGATACCATTGTCTGAGATTCTATGAATGCCTTCTGTCATTTTATCAATGCCTATGACCACCTATTACTTGATGTTAATAATCATTTTCCCATCTCAAAATCAGTCTGGACCCAGCATAAGAGTTCAAAGTAACATATTTCCTACATAGTTAAGCCATTCACTCCTCTAGTACAATGATTTTGCAGTCTCCCAGCCTCCCTGGGCTGCTCCTCAGGAGGCTCTGGGTCCAGTGGGAACACCCAGGATGCCCTGAGGTGTCTCGAACAGCATGAGGCATCCATATTTCACCAACTAAATCCTACCTTTGTCGATGCAGCCTTCAGAGATGCATGGCTCACTGTGTGGCATTTCCTTTCAGACTGTGCTGGCTGCCTTTACTCCATCTCTTCTGGCTGAAATGGAAGCAGGGAGCCCCTGCTCAGCACTGAACATTTGGTGCCTTCTCCATCCCACCCCCAATCATTAGACAATCCAAGACAAACAGGCTGCCTCCTGTGAAACACAGCAGGTGATCATATGTTTGCCCCACCTTCAGACAGTTTTGGACACAAAGGTTTGACACTGCTGATGCTCATGGTGTGATAGGTGCTATTAGCCACCACAGCTTATCCTGTACAAGCGAGACTGAGTTTGTGTTTAGATGTCATACTCAGACACACATTCACACTCAGGTCTCAAACAGGTATATTAAAGTCCCTAGGTGTGACATTACAGAAAAAAAAAATAGGAGGAAATTCAACCAGGGATCATCTAAGTCACTGTTTATAAACCACCATCCGATCTATGATTTCTGATATAGCAGCCTGCAGAAATGGAGAAGGCTGTTGAAAGGCAGATGCATACACACAAAATCAGTATATTAAGAGGCAAAGACTCATTTGACAGATAGCGAGCATGAGAAAATGAAAGGCAAATGGGATGCTAAAATGTTTTATGCTACATACTCATCACAGAGAAAGGGAGTTGTGTTTTTAATGAGCAAAGATGTATCATTTCACTTACTGAGCCTTCCAGCTGATGATAAAGAGACTTGCTTTAGAGCAGCAGGATTAAACAAGGTACAGATATGGATTATAAATTGCTATGTACCAAATGTGAACAGATTGCCCTTAAATGTCATTCTTATGTAGATAAATCAATCCTAGTTGAAAAGAACAGTTCAGCATGGGAGGAGGTGAAAGAAAAAGCAATGTACCTGCTTCCCCTTATGCCTCATAAAGGATCCAGTTTTACTAAGAGATTTGCTACAGGCTTTATTCACCTGTAAAGTCATTTGTAAGGCCCTCAGCAAGTGAGTCATTGCTTTGTGGCACTGAGGGCAGTCGGACAACAGCAGACTGTGAGATCCTCACATGGCCCATGCAAAGCTTCTTCAGCCTCCTGCACCTGGGCTTGAAGGTACCATGGACTACCTGGAGCCTCCAGGAGGAACATTCCAGTAAGCCCAGCCTTCCCCCTGACTTAGACACCCAGCAAGCCCTTCAGCCCTTCACGAGAGTCAGGCACCAAAGAGAAGTCTTCAAATCCCTCTCTGTGGCACTTTACCTCACCTCATGAGAATTCAGCTCTGCTGAAGAAAGATGAAACCCACAAAGTGATTTAAAGCAGTTTATGCCCTCTTTGCTTCCATTGTCTGAAATGCAGGTTGCCTTGGCCCCAGCCTGCAGCAGTTCTGCTGCCCTTGGAGAGCTGACGTGGGGAAATGCTGGCCACAAAAGCCACAAAACTGATAGCAGAGACTCAGCCTTGAAGAAATGAGATTTGCAACAAGGCAGTTTGCCCCCACAGCCTTTGTGTTCTTCTTGAGGATGTAAAGAGGAATAAGGAGGACACGGTGGCCACCTGAGGCCTTGCACCTGGTCTGTACCACCACTGGGGCACCACAGCCGTCACTCCATGGACCAGAATGGCTGTGAAATCTCTGTTCAAGGCACTGCCAGGAGCAGGAAGCATTGACTGAAAGGTACTGAAAGGGATTGCTAGAGTGAGCAAAGATACTGCATGGAAAGAAGGTGATGTCTCCTCAGCATCACTCTCTGCACATACTTGGGGGACGGGAGTAAGAGGATGAGTCTAGCCCAAGATCACTCGTTTTGAGCAAAATGGAAAAGGGATTGCAAAGGACCAAGGCTCAGAGAGTAGGTGCCAGAACAACCTAATGCATCCAGAGATCAGGAAGGCACAGAGCCTCAATTCAGGTCTTCTAATTTTTATGGTATTTCATTAAAATAAGATACTGTATTGAAGGAGGATTAGAGGGCAGTAAAAGCATAACCTATCTTTAAAATTGGCATTAGTGGTGATCCTGGGAATTACAGACCAATGAGCCTTACTCTGAACTGGGGAAATTAGCTGAAAAGATAATCAAAGCTCAAAGAAAAACAATCTAGATGACAGTGGTGATATAACAGGAACAAACCAACACTGCTTCAGCAAAAGTATTCATGTCTCACACAGCTTCTAGGATGCTTTGTGTACATCAGCAAAACAGCAGATAAAGGAAAAGTGAAGTCGTTTATTTGGACTTTCAAAAAGCCTCCATCTACACTCCTCATCTCCACTCCTCATGCTGACTGGCACCATTTGAAAGCAAAGTAGTCAAAAGGAAGATGTAAGCAGCTATTGAAGATCAAAAACAGGTTCGAAGTACTGCTTAAACACAATCAGTGGTCAATCTGGTAATTTCACATGTAGCAGCACCTGTATGGGCAATAGAATTAACAAGTGATCACAGCAGCAAGGAGTCTTTAGCATTCTCCTCCTCCCTTTATGCAGCTCTATTACAAGAGCACCTCTGCCACCTCTTCAGAACATACAAGAGTGTCTGCGTTCACCAGTCCTGAAGGAAACCGTGGAAAGCCAGTTGAGCTTGTGTTATCAATCTTTACCTTTCTTTCATAAATCTTATATTATTCACAGATAGGAAAATGGCGACCATGAAATCCTCACTTCCTGGTGGCATGGCATTTCCTGAGCATCTCAGCTTGTCTTGTCCCTACAGATTTTCAAACTACGTGATTACAGAAAAGGACGCTGCATGTTGCTTTTGCTAAGCATTTTAAAAGCCCAGATAAAATGAAACTCAATTTAAAAAAAAGTCTTTACAGTAACATGACTTTGAAGCCAACTTCATTTTGGAGCTGCCTCTTGCCTTGCCATATGTTGGGGAACCACAGCCATGATGATGCAGGACTCTAATGACAGACACAAGAGGGGCACAGCAAGCAATGCTGACAGAAAGTACCTTTTTTTGAAAGATGTGGCATCTCTAAGGGTATCCTTAAGGCAAATGCCATCTGGGCTGTGTGTTGCCAATGTCAACACAGCATTCATGTCCATAAAGAATGAGATATAAAGAACAAAAGCCTGATAATGGCTTGTCCCGGCTCTGTCACTGTGTCACCCAAGTGTAGCCCTATTTGACTCCGTGGGATTGAAGCCTGAGACACAGAGGGGTGAGTCCCATCTTCTGACTGCCTATGGCAGCTCTGCAAAATGACACAGCAGAAACAGAGAGCATGGCAAAAACTACTAGAATCCAGTAGAGCCTCCTGAATGGGGAGAGATAGGGAGATTGAAGTAGGGTAATACAGAAAGAAGATGAATACAAGGGATGGGAAAAATAGGTACAAAATAACCTCTGGACAAGCAGAAGTAAATCATTCCTTCATAGACACTGCCCAATAATACCAGAACAGAGGGCATGCAATTAGAGTGAAAAGCAATGAATTTTGAACTGATAAAAGGAAAGACTATTTTTAGACAATGAATACTTAACCTGTAAAGTTCACTGCCATGTGATTTTATCGAAGACAGACACTTAGAAGCATGCAGAAGAGAAAAAGCCATTGGTATGAATAATGAAAATATCCACCGTCACACTTGAGAGAATAAAATCTCCCTGGAAGAGATTTTAACTCCTCCAGGCTCAGTGTAGGACCCCTGCTGCTTTACTAGGAGGGGAGAGAGGAGATGCCTCCTGGATAGACACTCCGTTCTAGACTGTGGCTGCCACCTTCTCTGCAACTCATGGTGCTGGGAAGAAAAAGAGGACAGGCGAGCAGCAGAGATGGTCTTGTATGGTAATTCCAGTGGTCTGGTAGAAGGGATTTTAATTGCTTTTCATTTACATCTCTGCATTGTTCAGCCACCTGTCGGTTCCCAAGGCCAAAGAAGAACTTCAATGCCTCTAGAAGAAAGGAGAATTCAGCATGCTTTCTGCTAGATGAGACTGTTATTTTGTCTCTTGCAAATCTGACCAAAGGATCTCTCCTTGGCAGAAGAGTTGGCTGGTTTTCAGCTAGTCATCTTGACATCACCCATAACTTCAGCTTTTTCATAGAAAAGCTTAAGTTATAACTGCATTTGTCTGAAGTCAGAGAGTAAATACTTAGGGGCTAATGAGTCTTTAAGGGATTTTCAGAGGAGACTGGCTTGGTTCTGTGCCATTTTGCATTTAGTATTTACCCTCGCTCAGAGGAGCTCAGTCTTGTTTACTGCTGCTCACTGAGATCAGCATTGATGGTTCCACCTGAGACATGTTGTATTAACATTTCTTTTCAGGAGGAGTGAGTGTAGCAGAGGAATGTGATTCACCATCTGTCCCAGAGAGAAAATTTGTAACAGATCTCCCAGGCCTTCATATTAAGACGACTTTTCCCTGACCAGCAATGATCATATGTCAGGTCTTGCCTCTGCGGACCATCTTCCATCCCAAGAATGCAAAAGATTTAATTAATATTACCTAAGCAGCCAAACACACCAAGGAAGCAGGTGGGTGAAAACCATCTCCATTTGGACCTGAAAACTTAACACATGAATTAAGCAGCATATGTGAACACAAAATGCAGATCCTTAAAACAACCCTTCAGGGCCTATAAGCCACAATTAATGCTTACTGAGCAGCTAAGAGCATTGCAATAGATCAACCAGGCAATGCTCCACCTGCCTCCTTCCCCCTGCTAGGCCTGTTCAGAGGGTGCTGCCAGAGCCAGCAACCATGAAGAGCCCAGCTTGGGGAAGACTCTGCTGCTGCCATTCCTGCAACGCCTTAGCTCAGCTCAGCAGGTACAGGCACAGCCAGGGCATGGCAAGCCCAAATCTGGCTTCTACTTCTGTTCCTAGAAAAGGCCTATTGTCTCCAGCTCTGGTGTTCAGCTTGGTGGCTTCTGTGGGATTTGGGCTTCATCCCCCCAAGGACACCACTAGAAGATGAACCCATTTCTCTATTGGGTCAAGGAGCGTAAGAAACACCCTGAGGCTGGCTCAGTTACACTAAAGCCCATCCAGCCAATTACCCTGGTTTCTCTAGATTTAGTAAATTAATTTCAATTCTTTCTCCATGAACCTATCCCATTTACTCTTGAACATCAGTAAAATTTAAGCACACACAACACCCTGTGGGCAAGGAGTTCTACTGCTTAGCTACACAATGTGTGAAGAACAAGTGGTTCCTCTTTTGAACATCCCAGCTGTCAGCACAGCTTGATGAGCTCCTGGATCTTGCACTGGACAAGTGAGAAGTGGACAGCTGTTGTGAGAAGAGGCTGTGTCTTGGGCAGTGTTTCTTGCTTTCAAGGGAGGATTGTAAAGGCTGAAGCGGCTGCGTGTGTCCCAGAGGAAGGGTGAGTTACCTGTGACCTTTTCTCTCAGAAACCCAAGGTGCCTAATCCAGGGCTCTGTGAGTCCAGGTGCTTCTAGATGAGATACCAGTCAACTTGTCCTGGTAGGTCCAGGTGAGTGGCAGATGCTTGCTCATTCTCATGCACCAAGCACAAATGCACTCAGTAGCCCTTGCTCCCAGGTATTGTTGAGGGATACACAACTCACATCACAGGACCACTCACAGGGAGTAAATCAAAGCCATATGATAATAGAGGGGAAAAAATAGGAAGAAACTAAGAACAGAATGCATAACAAATAAAACCCAACTGTTTGTGATGGAGTGCTGTTAAAATACTGGAAGCCATGCTGAATTTAGCAGTACAGTATATACCAGACATAGGGAATACTCCAGTACCATGTTGTGATAAAACCAGGAAATTATTAATGTGTCTAAGGAAAAGAAAGAAAGATATAAAAATGTTTCTCCTACAGAGGATAAAGTGGATTTTTTTATAAGCCATGCAGCAAGGTATCAGGACTGTTTTTGTGGATTACTTTAGGTGATTATATACACAGCTAAGTAGGATGAAGTCAGAAGATGGTTGATCATCTTCTGGGAAGACATGAATTAAACGGATTTTAGAAAGATGAATAAGGAACTCCAGATAGGGCTCTAATGGATTAGAGGATACTGCAGCCATACTGTTGCTACATTAGGGTAAGAGCTGCCTGGGGGAGGCTTTTCGGCAGCAATTAACCCTTAGTCAGCCAACCTTTCTAAAACGAGTAGCAAAGGCATAGTGTCATTATACTGCCCACGGACTGAGCCTGTCAGACCTTGAAATGCCTCTTTATGGCTTCCTAACGTAGCCCTAGACAAAGGTGTCCAGTTGAAACCTCCAGGTGGCCTGTGGTTTGTATCCAGAGAAGCTGAGAAAGAACACTGCCTGCTTCTCTCCCTCTGCTTTGTCTTGAAATTGATCTGGCCCCCAGTTCTTAAGGACACAGATCTCAAGGGCTATTGGACTCTTCAGTGATCACAGTCAGGCAAGAGACAGCTCCCAGTTTCTGACACCTATACCTACAGTCTAGGATGTGAAATGAGTTTGCCAAATTCATTTCACACAGATGCTGCCATGCATTCACCAGGCCTTAATAACATTAACTGAAAAATACTTTTCTAAATAGAAAATAGACTCTTCCGAGAGACTCTCGTCTCACCCGAATAGAGGACAGCTAGCTTTTTGCTTGCATGAAAGGTGTCCTTTACTGAACTCAGATAAGTCTGCAAAAAAGGTAAAATAGCAACTTCTCATCCCTCTCCTGTGTCCAAAATCCCACTGTCCTTCACAACAGGGCTTATGCTAGGTCTCAGAGTGGCTACCTGAGCAGAACACCTGAAGAACAGGTCCTTGCAGAAGCAGTGCTCAGTAAAAGGGTGGGTGGGAAACACTGAGCCTGTCACTGCAGAGGCAAGAAAGCTAAGACTAAAATGCCAGGCATATTTCTGCAGTAGAAACAAATCCTCCAAGCTGGCAATGAGGAACAAAGCATGGTGAGAGTGGAGAGGAGCAAGGGAGTGGACTTCAATGCCTAATGTGTGTGACTGTTTCTGCAGCTGGACACAAGGGACCAGCATGAAGTCCTATTGCCAGTTTTACGCAGGTGGGATGAGCTACTGGTTTGCCTGGCCTACGAATCACTGGGTGTGCCTGCAAAGCTCTGAAAGATGAACCTCCAGTGTTGCCACAAAAAAATCATTGCCTGCATCCCATTCATGCATCCCTCTCACAGCCAAGCTGAAATACAGGCAGGGAATCACACTCACCTCAGGCACACCCAGAGTCTCCTAAAGACCAGTGCTCTGTCACTTGGAGAGCAAAGTTCCCCTCTCATAACTCTTCCAAGTACTCCATTGCATGTCTTCACTGGGTAGGACAAGGGGGATTTGACTGTTGATTGAGCTGTTGAATGTGCTGGGTTTGTAGCCCAGCAAATACAGGCATTTAAGTCATGAGCTTGCGATGAGAAGAGAAAAGCTTGCACAAAGTAATTCTAGGGAGGCACCAGCTGCTCAGTGACAATCTTCTCTTCCTCACTCCTCTTCCCTACTTTGACCCTCAGCAGAGGAGTTTCCAAAGTATTCTGGTAGGTACTCAGTTCAGGCTGTCTTTCAACAGACAAAACAGTTTTACTCATCTCTGCTTCCAGATTTCTATCAGAGCAGGGCAGCCAGAGCTCCCACATTTCAAGCTGAGAGAGGCAGACAGTAAGGGTTAGGATTTCCTACAGTCCTGCAAGCTGCTCCTACAAACCCTGGGACAGTTGCCTCAGGTGATGGCTGCAGATCACCCTGTGCTGCCTGTGTTCTCACACTGTCCTGCTCTGTGCAAACAGGGCTGGTTTTGTGCCTTCCCCCAGTGCCTCCCACCTATTCATCTGATGATTTCTGCTCTCCTGGCATCATGTAGGAAATGCCTTGTCCTTCTTCCTCAGTTTCCCTAGGTATAGAAGACAGATTAAGTTTTTGCTGTGTTTTTCCCGAGGAGTTGAAACCCATTACTAATTAGTGTCTGCAAAATGTTTTCAAGCTCCTCAAAGGGAAGGTGCAAAAGAAGGACTAAATATCATTAACAGCTTTATTTTACACAGAGAAGAAAATTAATGAAGTGTTGGCTCCTTGTGAACTGCAACTACCATCCTGCTGAGTAAATTTTGCTCTCGTAGCAGATATTTACCCACATCTGTGTTCCTGGAGCGCTACCATTTGGAATGTTATCCTCTGAACCAAACTGCTACCAGCTCCCGGTGTCTGCTCTCTTGCCAAGGCCTGTGGATCTGCTGCACACAGCTTTTCCTTTTCATTACCCTGGAGGTTCCCTGGGATGCTGGTGACAGGAGAGGGAGAGTAGAGAGTCAGGGGACATTTCAAATGAGTGATGTGATTGCTTCCAGGTTCCTAATAATAAATGGCAAGGGGAGGCAGAAATTAGCTAATATCAGTCTCTGAATTGGATTGCTCTGAAGGCTTCTCCAAGCAGCTCATCCAGCGTGTTTCTGTTGACAATCTCCCATTGTTGGGGCTTTCAAATGACAACCTTGGGTCTCTACTGCTTGCAGGGCTGGCAGCCACTCAGGGACTGAGAGAGAAGTCATAAAAAATCTTCTTGCTAATTTGAACGTCATGTCTCCTGTAGAGCATGTTTGAAGTTGGAAAGAGTGTTGCCTCAACACAGTTCACGGAGTGGGTCTTACTTCAGCTGGCGTACCTGCTGCCTTCATACACCACACACATGCCAGCTGAGGAAAAAGTGTTTCCCTCATCAGAAACAAGAACACAGTAGGTCCCAGCCATGCCCCAGGCTGCTCCAGGGAAAGGCACCTGGGGCTGGGTTTAGGGGACTCCTGCAGGTAGGCATTGCAGCACCTTTTTTTCCACAGGGACCCTCTGCCACCATGGTGGGGAAGGACAAAGCTTAGGGCTTCACAGCCACTACTCTCCCTGTCCCTCTTTTTCACCGTGACATTGGTTCACCTGCATGCTCCACTACTCCCCACCCTCCCTCAGGGCTGCCAGGAAAAAGCAAGCAGGCTCAACATGGAGTTAGGGCTGCCAAAAGCTGGATTCTCCATCACACTATCTCTTTCTTGCCCACATATTGGGTTACGACTGGATGCATAGCACTTGGACAAAGCTGTCAGTTGCCAGAGCTGCCCAACGTCAGGAAAACCTGCACAGGAAAGTGCTGCCTTCAGTGCATTCCCATGGGAAGTATGGCAAATGCATGCAGGAAATCCCAGGAGAACTGGGATCCCTTCGTGAGCTCCTTGTCTCTAATCCACTAAAAGCTCTGCTGCTGGCAGAGACCTCCAGAGTCTGAAAAGCAAAGCAGAACAGCATGTTTTTTCAGGGAAGGAAACACATGACCTCCATCTTCAAATTTCCCCACATGGGAAGCAACCCATCTCACAGGAGCAAAGTGGCAGGAGTGGCTCTCGGACCTCACACTTTCATTTTTTCATATTTCATATTTCCACATCTTCAGTCCTACCCTGGGTGCTTCTTTAAAAGAATTTACAGCAACATTAATACATCAGAAACTGGTGGTCCGGTCCAGGGTCTCAATGTGTTCCAGTAAGTTACATGTCAGTTTATCCATTCAAAAGAGCATCTGCCAGTGCAAGTGAAGTCAGTAAGGCATGGTGTTCTCTGGGCTGCACGTCAGCCAAAGCAAAGCACTCCCCTCTGAGTTCCACTGCAGAGATGAACATGTGTGGAAAACACCTGAGTACTCTCCACCTGAGAGCAAAATATGGCTAGACCATGTTTGTCAGTCTTAGCAGCAGCTAGTACACAAAATGACTCTGTCTGTCTACTCATTTTCCCTATAGATTTCTACTCGTGTTTCATGGCACTTCTCCATCCTCTTCCAAACCCTGACAGCACCTCTGAAGCAACACGTCATTTCAAGGCCTGGCCATCAGAGATTGAAGCTAAGTAGTTTGGCTAATTTCTTTTTCTTTCTAGGTTGTGAAATATGGGAACAGTGGAGTGCTTTTGTAAAGTTATCAAAAAGCACTCAAATCCCACCTGCATGTGCCACACACAGATCAAATCCCAAATTAGAAAAGAGAATGCATGCCTTATGCTGCAGCCTCTTTCCCCCACTGCTTCCTTCCACGCCCTGATCTCCCTCCTGCCTGCCAAGACTGTGTTCACAGCCAAGGCAGTGGCTGTGAGACACAACCTGGAGTAGCACAGACAGGTGTGTCATCAGAAGAGCATGGAGGTGTAATATTTTTCCTGGGAGAGGAATGACACCAACCAGGACAGCTGCTTTATCCCTAATACATAAGGCAGGAGAATAATTTTTCCAACTGCTCTAACTGGAAAAGACAGATGAGCTTTTGGACCTTTAAAGCTTTTCTCAGGTCTGAGACACAAGCAGAAAACATCAGATGAAGGACAGAATGCAGAAGATGGTGTTGATGTTTAGCTTCTTTACATTCATCAACCAGACACTCTGAGAGAAGGTAATAAGGTTATTAGCCTCCTTAGCACAGCCACAGCCTCTGCTGTGCCCAGAAGGAAAACACTGCAGCAAAAGGAAGTCCCCTTTCACACCAGCATCCTGATGGTTGAGGTGCCACCCTTGAAACAAGGCAGGAGCACATAAAACTGTGCCTGAACCGCCTCCCACCTGAGCAAAAAAGTTTCTTTGACTATATCCACATTGTTCTGCTACAGCAGCCTCCAGAATCAGCAATAAAAAGGATGCTCCTGCATTCCTTCATCACAGTTTGTAGACAGGACTCCATCCAATCTTTAGATTGTGTTTAACCTGTATGCACAGGTTTACCTGGTCTCCTAGAGGTTCCCATATTTGAACATATTTTGACTGGGCTAAAAAAATACACTGTTGAGTTCACCTCAGCAGGAAAAGGGAAAGCACTCACTTCTCAATACTGATTTCAGGAAGACTCCTATCCAGGGAAGCACAGCTGGCAGTCTCGCTTGTTGAAGGGACAGGACTGGGGACGCTCCTCTACGTGCTTCTCTGATGCTCCCAATTCAGGAGCCTGCAAAACCTGAAGGGAGTGTGGAGCATCTCAGAAATGGGAACAGTGTTACGTTGCCAGGAAAAGGAAGGAAGTGGAAGCCTGAGTCTCATGGAAACACAGACCTCTCTTGCTAGCAATTTCACAAGAAATGTCTTCATGCTGTGTCGGAAGCATCCCAGCAGCAATTGACATGGAGGATTTCAATCAGAAATCCATCTCCTGTAAGGACTGCTTTTAGGGCCAAACGGAGAAAGCACCCTGCAATCTACTCTGTATTGTTGAGCAATAATGGAGCCATATCAGATGGAAAGCAGATGGAGAGAAAGTGAATAAGGCCCCAGTCACTGGGGAGAGAGGAAACAATCAGAGCTCTGACTACTGCAATACAGGCCAATGTTGCTTCAACCAGCTCTGCAATAATCAGAGCCCCGGCTCGCTCTCCTCTACTCCATTTGCTTCATGACATTCAGACACTGAGCAAACATTCCCCTGACCACAGACTAGACTTAAATCCACTTTGTCTGCAGCTTATCTCAACAAATAAAAGACCAGGAGCTGGTCTGAGTGCATGACTCCAGTTAGCTCTGCCTTCAGGCAGCTTGTGCACAGCTGCTTTCACTCTCTCTGCAGGATTAGCACCCAGCCTGATGGATAAGGTGCTATCTGACCATTGCTCTGTGCAGTGCCTAAACCAGGGCCCCAGCAACCTGGTCCGGCTGTTGCTGCCAATTGATGAGGGGAAAATGAAGGGAACATCTGCAGGGCATTTGAGAAGGAAAGCAACAAGCGGGTCACAATGTGCATCCCACCTCTTCTCACCATATGGAAACAGCAAGCCTACTTCTCCCAAACTCTCTCTCCCTCTGGGCTGGCCTTGGCTCTGCCACTCACTCCTGACCCCCTGCCAGGATTTGGCTAGCTCTGCCTTGTCACCTCCGCCAGCTGTCTACACTGCAGAGAAGCCTGGGGCTTCCTCTCAGCAGGTCAACCAGGGACAGCATCACCCAGCCAGCTCCACCCAGGCACGTTCCAAAAGCTGCATCACAGAGAGATTCTTGCTCTGGAAAGAAGCCCAAAAGACACATCAGTCAGGGCAAAAAAGCCCAGCTACCACCTGTCTTTCTCAGGCTGCCAAAGTAGAGGACTGTGATATTCTTGATGATCTCTGCACTAAATGGAAATCTTCTGGAACTGATTTTATTTCCCAGATCCTTGCCCCAGTACGTTCAAGGTTCAAAGGGATGACCTGGAAGGAACACAAACCATAGTTAGGTTGGAGAATGGATGGAATATATCAACTGAAGTAACACAGGAATAGCCTTCTGGTACCCACAAGGATTTCTGGCCAAAATAGAAGGAACACAGACCAAATTAAGGCCCTGGAGTATCCCATGTGGAGAGGAATGGCTTCCTGCTCTCCTCACCATGTGCCTTTCATTCTTCCACAACAGGCACAGTGCTTGCCATGGGGTCCTGCTGAAGCTAGAGCACTGGCCAGATTGGACTGCCCATCTACCCCAGCACTTCTGCTCTTCCTGAAGAGCTTTGGGAGGCCATGAACACACCTCTCTGCAGGGAGGCAAAAGGGACTGCAAAATCTCAGAAAGTTTTACATAACTGTGAAACCATTTCCCAGGAAGCTGTATTTGTGCCATCTTTTTATATTTCAAGCCTGTTCCTGTTCTCTTATCTTTTTTTTTTTTCCCCAGCACTAGCAGCAGTAGTGTACTTAGCCTGGTAAATAATGCATACTGTTCTCACTGCTATGCAGACAGACAAAGGCAGGTAGTGTATCAAAAAATAAAATTGTACTGCGAATTGCTGTGTAATAGCTGTAATTTAGTGCCCTGTGGGCGATCCAGAGATTCAGAAAGTATCAGAGACCCATGCTCTGTGCTGACTGGCAAGGTGACTAGAGATGCAGCACTGTGTTTGACCTTTGGATTGTTTCCAACCTAAGCAGAGCCATAAAAAATTCAGGAGACCATGCTGTCTCCCAGCAAAATGGTTTGTGGGGTGGATAAATAGATGGATTTTGTGTGAACACACACACGGTATATTTATGTGGGTGCACAGAAATAATCAAAGAAACGCTGATCAAGACCCGGACTACTTATGTAACAGAAATAGCTAGGGAAGCTGAGGGTGTAGCTGGGTTGGGTTTTATTGTCTGCTTGCAAGAACGAGGGGAAGTCTTCATTAGGGCGCCAGCTGGATCCCAGCTCAGGAAATCTCAATTCATTTCACATGCAGGCTAGCGGCTAATGATGTGTGCGTGTGTCTGTCTGTCTGATTTCAGCTCTTTGGTCATCTCAGACTTGAGGGCATTCAGATTTCTTGCCAGGTTCCCATTTCTGGAGCATTTGTCTCCACCAATCACCCAGTAAATCATTTGAGAAAGCAGAAATGATAGCAGGAGAAATAATGCTATTTTCAGACTCCCTACTAGCCTCTTGATCAGAGGCAGCGAGCCGCACTTTCCCTTGGAGCTCAGCAGAGACCTGGAAGGATCTAATCACTCTCTTTCTACCTAAACAAGACAAGAGCATGCAGGGATGCACAGGGCTGTCATCTCCCATTTGCAGACATCTTTGTGCAGGAGCAAACTCCTTTCTTCTCCCTCCTCAGGGAGCCCCAAGGACCCTCTGTCCTCACAAGCCTCTCTCCCATTACCACAGGAAAAATGAGAAGCAAAGGGTCATCCACGTCCTCCTGGGAGCACCAGGGCCTGCCCACAAGTACGAGCATCAAGATAAACAGGAGGGGCTTTGAAGCAGGAGGATGACTGGGAAGGACAGTGCCTAGCATAAATACTAGGCACTTGCTTTTCAAGAAGCATCTCACCAATCCAGAAAACCACAGGACACTAGAGGGCAAGTCCCTTGCTGTCCCTGCAGAAGCGGATGGACTCAGCCTGGCAGCACAGCAAGGTGTATGTATGAGCCAGGGAATACATTTACATGGCTGTCCTCTCTCATAACAACTGACAGCTCTGTTTGGATAAGCCATGGTGCTCAGCAGCCTGTCCGCCACATGACAGGCCTGCAGAAGAGATGTGGAAAGAGACACAGATTTGACTTCTCCTGCCTCTGTCAGCAAGGCTACAGAATCCTTGAGCATTTAAACTACTCTAACAGCACCTGGAACCTTGTAGGACAAGTTCCCCATGGGATCTGTTTAGAGGAGAGAACATGGTGCTTTTGACAAACAGCAGATGTGGTTCAGCTTGCTCCTGCCTTCACAGCACAGTCAACTGAAACTGGAGATCTTGATGCCCCTGGGACAAGGAGGTGGGGGAATGCCACACATAAATTGAGTGGAAAAGTCAAGATGGAAACAGAAAAGAATTGGTCACTAGCTCATTATCTCCTAATAGCCAGGCAAGGACACAGATCAAGTGAGAAGGAGGTGACTAGGGCAGGAATGGAGACTGTGGTAACCAGATGACTGAACTAGAAACCAGTCACTCCAGTAAAGGACCACAAACACAGTGTGGGAGCTCCGTATCACCAGGCCAACCTCACCACCCTAAATCTCTGCAGTCTATTTGCCAAATAAGTACTTTCTGGTTCCCTAGAGCCTATTCAAGGGGATAAATCTCCATGAAAGGGTGCAGGTTCTGAACATAGCTGAGGCACTCAAGTTAAAACATTGCTATAAAGCCAGTCACCCAATTTTGAATGGGCAAGGAAGCCCATAGGGGTCTCTTCAAGAGACCGTGCAAGACCCCACATGCAGGTCAGAAAGCAAACTTATCTGGGGCGATTGCAATGGCCACATTTTCCCGCCCCTGATATCCGCCAAATGTCAAAAGCAGGACATGCTGTTCCACTCAGCCATGCCCTGATTCAGAAATACACAACCCCCCAGGACTTCCCAGGAAAACAGCAGGACCCTGTACTGCCACTGAATCATGCTGCCCGTCTCTGTGATGGATGTACCTCTGCTAGATTCAGAATAAACCCAGACATGGGGTTGTGACCCCAATAACACAGCACTTCATAAAGTTGCTTGGGTCTCTCTCTCTGTTCTCAGATATTTATAAGGGACTCATCCCCACAATATATCTGACCACTTCACACTTGAACAGATACTTTATCTTGTAACTGTGCTCCTATCCTTGCTCAATACATAAAAAACATGCCCACACAGTTTTTTAGACCCTCAAGATGATGCAGTGTGGCTTTGAGAGGACGCCAATGCTTTCATAAAGTGAAGAACATAAATGATGGGGACAGGCTCAAAAATATGCCTCCAAACTGGCATCTGGCTTAAGAAAACTTGGGCTGACCCATGCAAGGGGAATAGGCATAGACTAAAGCAGAGGGGAATCTCCAATTTTCAGTAATTCATTTGGGTAAATCTGTAACTCTCTTTCCAGGTTTGCAGAGTGGGACATACCCACTGGACCCACAGATTCCTCTCAGATCACATCTCTAAAAGCCATTGCTCCAGTTCTCCTGCGTCCTCCACACTAACACAGCCTGATTTGGAGTTCAGCTACATTCAGCATCAAAGTGAGATCTGTGATTACACACTGTGCCTGGCTCTGTGAAAAGCAGAACTCCATCTGTTCCCATTGCAATTACTGCACTGTGTGGACAGACGTGATCTTGCATGAGGCACACAATTCCTCAGAGCCCCTCATGTTTGACTGAGGTGTGTATGACATGGGATTTCATCCAAACAGAATCTATTGATGAGAGCAGGCATTAGCCCTGAGTACAGAATCCCTTCTTGGCCCAACTCTGCATTTCAACGATGCCAGTTTTGTCTCCGGGTAGGTTGTTTTGATTAATTTCATTTAATTAATTCTATCATCTCAAGCTGTTCCCAGAATCTGTGTGAAGCCCATCAAGGTGGGAGCAGAGAACATGATGCACACAAACTGAAGATGCAGTCCATTGGCTTCACTGTATTTATCTTCCTGGAGGAAAAAAACACCCCACCCTACAGGAGCACCTTTCAGCCAACTGAAATCTGACAGGTCTTTCTGTTGCTCTTCTGCTCTCTGGTGGCATTTAATTCTGCAGTTGTCTGCACTGGAATCTGTGTCCCCTAGTCATCATCTCAAATATGCAATTTCATCTCTGCTTATAGTGCTAGGAGAGAAAGGAGGGAATTTATATGTTGGTCCTGCAGAAGGGAAGTGGTGGAATTATAAAGCTCAATAGCACAGTTCTAGCCCAGGGCACCTCTCAGCTTGTTCTCTGCCTCCCTTGCACTCAGTCTTTTCTTACTCCAGGGGGTCAACACACAACCTCTACACTGGTGGCATTTTCCACTTACTGCTTTGAGCTAGGAGTTGTCCTGTCCTAGGAATTTCCCATCCTTAGCTGCCCTCAGCAGCAAGATGCTTCCCTCCATCTCTCCACAGGTGCAAGTATATAGACAGAGGTAGCCTCACCCTGCCTGCTCTCACCTTCACTTTCCCCTGCAGACAGGCTTCTCCATTTACATGCCACAGTGACTTCCTTCCTTCTGTGATCCCGGTGACCAGCTGCATGTTGTACGGCAGAGCTGGGAGAAGAGAGGAGATAAGGCACCGGGCTAGAGCTGGACCTCCTCTGTGCTGGGCAAACCTGTCCTCAGAAGGCTCATGGAAGATCCCCTCCTGTCTTATGGTCCCCGCGACATTGTCTTACAAGCTGGGGAAGGACATGCTTGGGAGATGAAGGGCTGCTTTTCATGGTATAGCCAAGGATAAGAGGTCAGGCTCCTGATTCAGTGCTAGCCCAGCTACTTGCTGCAGAGACTGGGTCAGATACTGCCTTACATCTATAAAATGAGATGTCTGACCTCAGCTTCCTCTCATACTTGTCAGTGGACTGATTCATTTGTGCTTACAAAGCACAGTGAATCTTACAGATGGGGAAGGCAAAAAGAGGTAGGAAGGTAGTAAATCAGGAGTGCCCAGGAACATTCTCCTAGACACATCCTGTATAGTGGCACTAGATGGCTCACATCCCTAGTACTAAATTCTCTTCACCTCTGAAACAGTGACCTCAGGAAAAAGCCTATTTGGAATGGTCCTGTGCCTATAACTCCCAAATCATGCCTGGAAATTTTCTGGGACAGTCCTAGTGGGACCAAGTCAAACCATGCCAAGGGTGTGCTGACACTTAATTCTGATGACTGAGTTTGTATTCTAGAAACATTTCCTGATTTTTTTTTTTAATTTACTAGTAAAGACTTAATTACAAGTGAAGACTTAATGTCTGTTCTATTAAATTACCCTCAAAGTCAGCACTGCCCTGATAAAAATCAGCAAGTGTCCCTTAAACCTTCCTGAAAACTTTGATTCCTCAATCCTCAGTTATTACCTTTCCATCTCCTCAATGAATGTGTAACAAATTATTAAATAATTAATTTGTTTTCACTTAAAGATAATCAGGTGTTAAGAAAAAGCCAGCAGAGAGAAAGCCAAGAACAAATCACATAAAACTGTTTAACTTTCTTTGCCATAGTAACTAGAATAACAGAGAGAGTAAACGCAGCAATGCAGGTTATCCTGATGCATAGTAAGGCTTTTTGAAACAATCCTGTATGATATTTGTGACAGGTATGTGCTCTGAAACTACTTATCAGTATTTTGCCATCAGACCAGGAGGACTTAGAGAGATCAGTCCCAGGGCTGCCTGGCCAGATCTATCAACTAGTTTCCTCAATGACTTAGATGATGAAATAAACTACGTTTATAAAATGCATAGTTGTCCCTGAGTCTGGAAGAGCATGCAAGACTGAAGGCAGGATAGGAAAAGAAGATGATCTTGACAAATTGGAGAAATAGCTCACAATCAGACATATAAAATTTCATAAAACTGGCACAAAATACTGAACTGAGAAGGGGAAGAAATTAAATGTACCAGTAAAGAAACAGGGAACACCTGCCCAGACCTCAGCGCTGAGGAAACGGATTGAAGATTTTCAGGACCATGAACTGAATATGAATTACCATTGTGAAGGTACTGCACTAAAAGGAAAATTTCCTTCTTGGCTGTATTCCTAGGGCACACCACCTATAAGACAAAGGGAATGTTATGATCCAGATATTAAAATTATTAGAAATGCCTCTGCCTGAATTAAGGTACAAACAAGACCATACGCTGAAGTCAATAGTATGGATTTTATTTAACAGTAAATGCTGGGGCCATTTTAATAAACTGTCCACTCTGCACCAACCCTCAGTGTGTGACCATCCTTTCGGTAATCCAGCAGGGCCACAGGTGTGACCCCCTCCCCCAATGCAGTAGGGACAACCTACTCAGAGACTCTGAGTAGGATCTTATCAGGACCTTATCCAGTCTCATTACTGGATGAGTTCACCCGTGTTCACCCATATGTCATCACATCCTGCACCTTCCTCTTACAGACTTATCATTAGACCAACCCATTTAAGAGCTTAGTAAAAACTATTCCACTCTTTTCCTCTTACCCCTCTGGCAGGAGGTATGATTCATAATATGATTGCTCTCACAGCTAGAAACTTCTGATTTCCAGCTTAGATATGTGTACGGTCAGTCAGCAGCTGTTTGATATGGAGTAGTTCAAATTCATACTCATGTCTATGCATATTCTGAAATACAGAAGTTGATGACGTTGCATGTGAAAAACTTCCATGTCTGTTCCTCAGTTTTCAAGAAGGAAAGTATTATAAATTTGCTAAGGAAAAAGAACAGCATGTAGATGACCTGAATGATATTACAAAGGAAACAAAGATGTAACACAGGGAGGGATGAAGAGAAGGTGTCAGCTGAGGGCAGAAGCGGGAGACCCAAGACCAGGTAACAGGCATAATGAGTTTATCAGCTTGATGGATTTAGGAGAGCCAGGAGGAGTAACGTGAATGGAAAACTGCTGCTTGCAATAGTGGGAATGGTGGCTTGTTTACGAGGAAGGAACCAGTTCCCCTTTTCTGTGTTCCAAAAGATGTGACAACAAAGGTCACAGGCCCGCAAAATGGTGTCTGTTTGTCTCTCTGTGGAAAACTGTGTATGTGAGAATTGACAGTCCTGCCCTGAATCAATACTCACCTTGGTAAAGGAGAAAATGCTTTCTGCTGAACTGATGGCTATTTCAGCCTATTGCAAACCATAACAAATGGGTTTCTTCAAACCTTTATGTATTTTTAGATTGTATTTACACTCACTAAGCAAGTCTTCTAAGAGGGAGAAAAGTAACATTCTCACACTTTTTCATTTTCTCCTTTCCCCTGACGCTGTGCTTCCCCAGGGCTGCTGGATGGGTCCTTCTCAGCTTCTTTACTGCCTTCTGACTGAGCTGCTTCTGCTTGGAAAGCAGTTATGTGTGTCTCACCTTGGAGGTGGGAGTTCTGCCTCCTTTGAGTTCAGCAGTATAGGCTCTGTAACATGGAGTCAAGTACCAGACTGGGAAGCAGAAAAGAGTACAGCTGTCCCTCATTTTCTTCTGACATGATACTGATGCTGTTACAAATACACACATACCACCTCACACAGTAAAAATAGGAGGAGGGGTGCTGTTTGAAAGAAAAATGAAACACTAATTACGTATCAATATTATCACTCTTTCTATGACAGGCATTCTAGCAAAATTTCAGTCAGCAGAGGGTATTTAGTCAAAATTAAAATTCAGTCTGTATCTAATAAATGCTGCTGCTTTCCAGCCTTCTATTTTTTGGTCAGCAAATAGATCTGCTGTTCCCTGTCATGTAGCAGTCATGTCCTGTTCTGATGCACTTCAGTAGTGTTCCTTGCCTATTTTTTTTTTTAAATACAAGACAGCAGTGTCTCATAAAAAGCTTCCTTGGGACAGAACAAGGGCTGCCATGCATATGTAACATCATGGTTAGCATCTTGCAATGAACTGGCTAGCATGCACCAAGTGCTGTCCCCCAGCAGATCACACAGCCAGCTTTTCCTCAGCTGCTTTAGCATAGTGTTTGGGTAGGAAGCCCCAAGGACAATCTGAATCACCCATAGGGTCACAGAATTATTTAGGTTGGAAAAGACCTCTGAGAGCATCGAGTCCAACCTGTGATTGACCCCCACCATGTCAATTAGACCGTGCCACGTTCAGTCCTTCCTTAAACACCTCCAGGGGCAGTGACTCCACCACCTCCCTGGGCAGCCCATGCCGATGTTCGGCAACCCTTTCCGTGATGAGATGTCCAGAAAAAAAATTCTCAGTGATCCTAGCAAGGCAGCTGTCCTGGTTTTGCCTTGTGTTCCCAGGACTGCCTTCTTCCTGGGGGAGCCCCGGCCCCCAGCTGGCACGATGTCTATTTTCACAAAGCACAGTTGAGTGTCCTTTCCCGAGCCTAATTGCCCCTGCATGTTCTCCAACACCCAGCAACACAGGCGCTGGGCTGGAGTGTCCTGTGGAGTGTCCAGCGGGAATGTCCGGCTGGAGTGTCCTGTGGAG
>VXBX01003871.1:1264523-1285831 GCA_013400415.1 Scytalopus superciliaris | reverse complement strand
TTCATAGTCCGTACGATGTAGAGTCCGGTGGGCACAAAGTGCCGGTCATCTCGGCCAGTGTAGGACAGCCGGGGCATTCCCCCTGAACTCTTGATGACTTTCATCTCTAACCTAAATGTTGAGAGAAGGCAGTGACAGAGATTGCCTGTTTCTTCCTTTACCACTCTTTTGAACACAATGCCCCACCTGCACACCCTCTCCAGAGTGCCACAGTATGACTTGACAGCACTGCACATGACAGGACCAAATCATCACACCCTGGAGAATTCTGTCTCTTGCCTTTCCAGACAAGGCTAGAGAAACCAGCCAGATCTGCCTAGATCAGGCTGCAAATTGAGTGCTGAGATGAAGAATCTGATAATCTACCATAATTAATCCAAATGAGGTTCCCATTTCCAATATGAACTTTTGATCTTTCAAGCCAGTGAGAATCCACTGACGCTGCTGCACACAAACTCCAGCATTGTTGCTACTCCAACTGTTTTAAAGTGCACTGGTCACATCTACAGCATCTGAACCCAGCTGAATGATATTCTGAATCAGCAGCATCTCAGAAACAGCAGCCACCAGCTGAGTGAGCTCTAATAGCTCTTTTCTCCAAGACTTCTCTAGCACAGATCAGCACATCCTTTCTGTTTATGTGCACTAGTGGCTGAAAACCTCAGTGGGTCCTTATGTTTCAGTTGCACCAATCACTTACCTCACAAAAATCTTCTCCATTTCCTCCAATCTGTAGACTTCCTTCACTCTGGGAGGAAAAAACCAAACCATGATTTAAAAAAAAAAAAAAATTAACTAGCCTTTTTTTTCCTTTTCCAGCTACAGGGAGCAGACAAATGGTTGATTTTGCACAGTATAAGGTAGTCAGGCACGACTGAGTTTTACCCTTCTCCTCAATCTTACACTTCAGTGCCTAATTCTTCCTGGCTTGAGAAAACCTGACACCTGCATGCTCATGGTTGGGTTGCTGAAAGCAGCATACAAGCATCCTCACTGCTAAGGAATCTATGCATTTTTACCCCAGGTTGAGTATACAGAAGAGTAAGAACAGTCAAAGTCAGGTGCTCTTGTTTTGCCATCAGATAAATTCACCAAGATCATTCCCAGGCAGGTTCTGGCCTCAGCATGCTGGCCCCACAGTAAAATTAAACCACCTGATCTTCACTGTTATTATCCTCAGGGATGCCACAAACTCCTTAGTTACCCTGAGATAAAAATGGGGTTTTTTGGGGTTTGGGGCTTTTTTTTAAAACCAGTAAATATGATTTTGAGACATCATTCTATCATTACATTAAACTGGTTTTGTTGTTCTGAGACAGAGAAAAACAATCACTGCCTCTGATCTGACACCCCAATCACCCGTTTCCCATATACTGCTACAAGCATCAGGCTTCAAAGAGTGTAGCTGGAACACCTTAACACTTTTCCACAAGAGCAGCAAAGGGCCCCTCCACAATCCATTTCTACAGCTCTCCTCACTTCACTCTCAGCACTCCCCCGCACTTTGAGCTCCTCCAATTACTACTACATCTGCCTGTTTGTCTTGAGTCTGAGATCCCACTCATTATCTTTCATTAAGCCACCAAGGAGAACATGCTCTTTCCCTTCCTCCAGATCCTTTCATAATATTGTTGCACTTCTAGCTTCTGAAGGAGAAGCTGCTTTAGCCATATTACCTACCTGATGTCTAGCACAGTAGTGCTCTCATGCTCTACCACAGCAGAGTTAATGAAATGGAAGGTCAGAAGACAACCAAAGCTGAAGCCCTTTGTCAGGAACTTTCTTGGAGTTGTAACTAAAGCCTTGTCCTCATAAATGCTAGTCAATACTTCATCTGCTAACAGTCAGCATCACTGTACTGCTGCTGACCCTTCAGGGCAGACAAGGGCATAGAATTCTTTGCAACAACTAAGCTCACTGGGTGCTAGACCTACTATTGCACATATCAGAAATCAGCACCAGACAATGCACCTATGAGGAAAATGTGATTGTTTGACATTTGAAAGGAGGGCACAACTTTTCCTCTAACAAAATTTACCTTAGATACTTAAAAAGCTTTTAGCCTATTTTCAAAGAATATAACAGAACTATGAATTTCAGCCTGAAATTTAACTTCCCTTCAGTTCCTTATCTTCATCCTCCAACACACTGACAACAGAATGCCAGGCTGAGGGAAGGAGTCATCACTCACCGGATGGGGTTCATGTCTGGTCGGCTAGGTTTAGAAACAGCTTTAACAAACTTCTCTGCCAGCCGAATCCTGAATGAAAAATGGAAAGAGAACCCAGCAATTTAACAAGATCTCGGCACAGTGGGTAGGTAGCAGTTTCAGCACCATAACTGATTAGACACTTCAATACATGCAGACTGCCTTCACTGCTAGCCAAATGGGTCTGAGCAAGACTTTTTTCACCCCACTCTCCTAATTCAGTGCCCAGTGATACTAGCTATTATCCACTAGAAACAAGTCTCCATAGGTTACTCTACAGGCCCATGTGCTGTTGAATGCATTGATACCTCAGCAGGATAGTAGGACTAATGGAGACATCATGTCCCTGATGGAAGAAACAGAGGGGCTTGTTCCTTCTCCCTCAGCCAATTATCAGCTATGCTCATTCATATCCCCAGAATGCTCAGTTTGCCCCAGCTATGCCTGGTGCATCCCAGTCTAAGGAAGGAACTGGACCTGCCCTCATAAACAGAGAAGATATAGTTGGAAAAGGCTATACACACTTCAGAGTGTATTCATTCACAGTTCATCTTTATAGCACTGTTTCAGCTAAATGTACTTGTCTCCCTGTGCTCAGCATCCTGCTTTTTGGGTGAACACTGTTTCCCAGTCACTCCTACCCATGTACAAGAAAAAAGCTTCTCCAGATCCCACATACCTCTGGTTGAAATGCTGTGTTCGAACATCATTGCCGTTCAGGACCAAGACATCAAGGATGTGGATGGCACTGATTTTTCGCTGGGCTTTCCCCTAAGGAGGGCAATACAGAGATTTGCTACTCAAACTGTTGATCTTTCAGCTTTGATTCATAGCCCATTTTTCGACAGGACATCACCCTTTTCTAGCAAGAAAGCACCTTTCCAGATAAATGGCCTGCTGCTCATTACACAGTAACATGTCATGCTCCACAAACTGGTGTATCTCAAATACCCAGTTTTCTCTCAGGGAAAGGAGAGAGGGTGGAACCACAGCTGCCAAAAGCAGCTCTCTGCCTTATCAGGTACCAAGCACAAAGTTGGGTGCACTACAGCACCCTCATCTAAGACACCAGAAAACTCCCAGGCAGCTCAGAGTCTTCACTTTACACTGTGAATATACCATGAGAATCTTTCTGTCTCAGCCGGCAATCGCTACTGAGCAGTTATGTACCCAAAGAGCCACAGACACATGAAGCAATGTCATCTGCTGCTCCATGTAGAACAGCAACCTGTCAGGGCCAAAGTTATTTCCAAAACAATGTTAAATGTTTGTATCTCCTGCACTGGAGAAAGGATAAAACTTAATCCAAAATAGTTACTCTAAAGACCACATACCTAAAAACTTTGGACCCAGCACAGATGGAGTATTTATTCTGCAGCATCTTAGAGAACAGGCAAAACTGCTCTTTGTATTTGCAGCCACTTGGTAAGCGAGAGAGTAGGGTCCTACCTCTCCTTTCAGCTCATGAACAATCTCCACAGAGAGAAGAGTATCTCGTGGCAGCTCAGTTTTCAAATCCAGCTTTGTCCAGCGATCTGACTGCCGACCACCCCAGGTGTAGATCTGTGATTTCTGTTTGTAGAAGGCAGAGTCAGATTCAGCCAAAGCTTTACGAGGGCAGGGGTAGTGGAGAGACCTCTAATTGCAGAGTAGCCCTCAGAGAATCTTTTTGTTCTAGGCTGTTGCAGACAGTTTCTTTGCCAGAAGTTTTAAGGAACAACTCTAATCTCTACAGCAAAGGAACAAAAACACTGATTCTAATCTGTCAGTGATTTTTGATACCTGCATGAAGAACCAGAACACCTTTAAAAGAACAGTGAAGGTAATTAGAGACATTAACAGGAGTGCAGGTCTCTGTGTAGGCTGAGAATCAAAACACAGGGTTAATTAGTGCAAAATGCAGTGACGTCAGGAGAAGGAAATATAAAATAACTAGCAGTCTCAGGGACTGCTGATGGGGATCCTTTTAGGCATCTGAGAACAGGAAAGGATGGGATGAAACTGCAAGGCAGACAGTAGTATTGAAATGAACCAGCAAAACTCCCAGAGTGTCCTTAGCACTTACCCCTAGCCCCAAGAGGAACTTCTGCTCACTACCAGACACCATACACCGGTAATCTAACACTTGGCGAATTTTCTCCAGTGTGCTGGAATTCAGAGGAGTGGGTTTGTAACTGAAGGTATCAATGTCTGTGCCCTAAGGAACAAAGTATGGAAAAGGCCAATTAGACACTATGTATCAACAGGTAGGTAAACAAAACCTCTACATGAAATTATAATCCAGGACTATCTTCATTTCTAAATTCCAATGGAAAAAAAAGTTAGATTTGTATGAAAGGACTCAGAACAAGCTTATGGACAAGGTCTCACCTGGATCAGCTCAAAGAACTTGGACTTGGGATCTGAAGATGAAGGAGCAACACGAGCCTGATCAGGAATCTGAAAACAAATCCAAACAATTGATAGTAAGTGTTTTTCTTTCGCATGCTCACAGGAACACTGCTTGTTTCAGTACATGACAGAACATTGAGCCCCTAAAACTCCTGTTCTTGGGATTGCAGTTGAAGAAGACATGTCCTGTGGTATATAAAAGGTCTCAGGTTTTGCAAATTTAATGTAGACATATCGCATCTCAGAGAAACCAATGGGCAATTTGATAAAGATACAGCCTAAGCCTTTGATTTCATGCATGTTTTGATGAAATACTCTTTCATCAAAGACAATTAGCCTCTGAAAGTGGCTGCCACATCTGTGGCCCCACTGCAAGAAACAGAAATTGCTGATTCATAAAACAAGACCTTTTGGAGAGCTCTGCTGCTTGAGATCCAGGTGCTGAGTTCACTCTGTGTGCAATGAAATATTCTGAACTGCAGCAAAGAAGCCTGCTCGGTTAAGCTATACACGATAAATCAGGGACATCCTGTTTGATTACATAAACAGATTGAAATGCTCTCTGATTTTCCCACAAGACAATATATTAAACCTCTGGCTAAAATGTCCTGTCTTTCACCACAACAGGATCACTTGCACAAGCGTCCTGCTTGACAGCTTACTTACCCCCCACAGCTGGAGACACTCCTTTCGGATTTCAGCTTGCCGCGGCTCAATCAGCGTCCTAAAGCAAGAGAGCAGACTGTTAACATAGTGAAACCTCCTTGATCTTGCAGCATTACATATCCCAGCCCTACAGAATTTGGATCTTTCAGCCTCTGGCTTGGCAATGACAAACATGCATTGCTTCACAACAGGTTATATAAAAAGAGGATGCTGCCTTCCCTCTCCACCCACCTCCAGTTCCTGTGTTTAGCTTTGTTTCATGGCCTGCACTACTGATTAACAGCCACCACTCCATTTCATGAAAGTACCACTGGGTATGAATATTTCCCAAAAGTTATCTATTAGTATGAAGCTATGCTAATCTCCAAGAGCTGGGCACACAGCCCTACTTAAGAATAGCAGTGAAAACCAGCTGAAGGCCACACGGAAAACAATGTCAATGTTAGGATTAACTCTTAGATAATTCCTAATTACCAAACCCACTCAACTTTCTACCATACATTATCTCTGAATAACACCTGAACAGAAAGGTCATGGCGGGGAAATGCTGCAATGGCTTTAGTTTTATGCAAGAAATTAGTATCATAAGCTTTAGGTAATTCTAGGTACATAACTTAGATACTTTCAACTGCCCCTGGAAAATGAACAGCTATGAACCTCACTCAACGTAGATGGTTACTGTTGAATTGAACATACTAGCTGGGAGTTACTTTTCTGCTTACATTCCTGCTAAGAAGCAAGCTCACTTATGGTAACTGGAAATCATGCAATGCATGGAAGCCTTCTCAACAAGGGTGGTAACAGGCCATCAATTCTGAGGACTCCTCCAGCCACCCACACGTTTTTGCAAATAACTCAGGCAGAGATACAAACTGATGTACCTAAAAGCACTATTTACTTTCCTGGCTCCAAAGGCCAAGACAAGTACCAGCTCAAATCAAAAGCATATTAAAGAAGGGTCAAGCAATTAATTTATAGCAGGTTAATTCAGTTATCACAAAAAGCCAGAGGAATATACTTACGTGTCTTGAACAAAAGCACGAATTTTGGCTAGTGCCTTTATCTGAACTTTGCAGTGGCTAAAAGAGAAGAAAACTTCCAGTCAGGGAACAAATTAATCACCACCAAGATTGTTCTACTATTCAAAATGAGAAAGAGTGCTAGGACAACAGGAGGAAGCCAGTCTGATCCTCAGAGCAGTGAGGGATCTTTGACAACATGATTCAAACTGACAGGAAGATCAGTGGAATGAATTTGGCAGTACCCTCCTTTCTTTTCCAGAGTACTCACATGCCAAACAGTCACTAACATTAACACAGCATTTCTGTCTGCAGAGTCCCTCTGCTCTGCTCAGCCTCTCAGGGAGCAAAAGCAGAGCAGTATGGCAGCAACCAACAAGTGTCTGCATGAATGCAAGAAACCACAACTGAAAGCCATGCTGGTTAATCTGCCTACAGCCAGCAGCCCTCATTGCCCACAGGCACTCACGTTTCATTGGACTGGACAATGTAGTTGTAGAAATCCTGGTTGTCTTTGATCACATTCAGTGGGACAATAAGATTCACATCCACGTCCGAGTTGCGCAGCTGGTTGAGTCTGATGTTCACCGTGAAGAGGTAGTCCCGCACATCACCAATCCCTGACTTCAATCCTTTGCATATCACATACCTGCAGAGCCAGGCAAGGAGACTGTGTGGGTTTAGTTCTACACAGCCAACTTTTCTGCCACGGTCCCGTTATAAGAAGTTTCCCAAATCCCAGGAATTCTCCTGGATATCCCTAGGAAGTTGCAATCTCACCTATCACAAAGTCATTACATGTTCTCTATGCACTGGAAAGATTGGAAAATGCAACCCTATGAAAAACCCCTGCAGATCTCTCTCAAGTAGTAAATCAATTCTGCTAAACTTGACCGGTACAATGAAAAATACATATATCATAGAATTATAGAATGGTTTGGGTTGGAAGGGACCTTAAAGAACATCTAGTTACAACTGCCCTGCCATGGGTAGGGACACCTTTCACTAGACCAGGTTGCTTAAAGCCCCATCCAGCCCAGCCTTGAACACCTCCAGGGAAGAGTAATCCACAACTTCTCTGGGCAAGCTGTTCCAGTGCTTTACCACTTCAATAGCAAAGAGCTTCCTTCTAGTATCTAACTTAAATGTACTCTCTAAGTTTGAACCCATTCCCCCATGTCCTATCACTCTAAGTCCTTATAAAAAGTCCCTCTCCATTTTTCTTGTAGGCTCCTTTGAGGTACTGGAAGGCCCCAGTTAGGCCCCTAAGCCATCTCTTTTCCAGGCTAAACAATCCCAATTCTCTCAGCCTTTCCCTCTAATCATCTTGGTGTTCCTCCTCTGGACTCTCTCCAACAGGTCAAAGTCCTTCCTGTGCTGGAGATCCTATAGCTGGATGCAGTGCTCCAGCTGAGGTCTCACAAGAGCAGAGGAGCAGAAGCACCTCTCTCAATCTGCTGGCCACACTGTTTTTGATGCAGCCCAGGATACCACCAACTTTCTGGGCTGTGAACACACACTGTCAGTTCACGTCCAGCCTCTCATACATGCTCCAACTTCATTGAAATCATAGTGGTTTCACACAAAACAGAATTTGTTAGATATCCAGTATCACAGCTTTCTTCCCATAAAGGCAATTTGGCAAATGTTATCTTTACATTATCATAATTTGCTAAAGGTCTAAAATGCTTCCTTCTCCAAGGCAGCTGCCAAGTGAAACAGGTCACAAAGCCTACAGCTTACTCAAATCAATCTATCACTGTATTTAGAGGACAGTTTTTCTTTAGTAGTCCCCCATGCTCAGGAATCTCACCTCTCTGAGTTAGCAGGGCGGCTTGTCACAGGTTTAAAGATGCACAATCTCTCAAAGCAGCAATTCAGCAGATAAACAAGTCCCACACTGAATGGAGTGAACAGGTCAAAGGTTTTGCAGACAAAATGTCCCCCTGGAAAACAGAGAGGAAGTACACCAAAAACAGTAGATTATAAGGAAACAAGGAGATACTAGGCACCTCAAAAAGTTTCTCTTCTACAGAGCTAGTAATAGTATTTCTGTACAACTAAACAGCACCTGGAACACATTTATGAAGTAGGTCAGCAAGCCTTCATGAAACATCTTCCCCATGTCTTCGCAACACAGAGAGAAAAGCATTCACTTGGCCAGAATCAAATCAGTATGTAGGCTGTCTCACAAGCAAACCTTCTATCTACCCTCCAATCCTTCCCTTATATGCCCAAATTGTGCCTATGACATGGCATCATGCTATGCCAAAGCCTCCATGAAAGAGGAGCTCTGGTATGTACAACAGGGAGCCTCAGGCTGGAGGAAAACACTAACAGATGTTACCTAAACAGAATAACTTGCCATCTAGACAGAAAGGAGTCTATGCTACCCCTCACCTTCAAACAAGATTCCCAATTTCCCCAAACAAAACACAGGCAGTTTTGCAGAACTATTATCTACCCAGGTAGAAAGGACTTCAAGAAGGCTGCCCCTTTTACCGTATTACATTTGAGACTACTGCTAAGTAGACTGTTGCCTCAGGTACTTCTACACATAAGGCTCAAGATAAAAATGATCATTATGTTACCATTTGTCTTCTGCATCAGTGCCAAAGGCTATCTAAACTCACTGGAAGAGACGAGCTATCAAAATCAGATACATCATAATGTCCATCATCTAGCAACAATGAGGTGAGCCCTCATCTTGTTCTGATCACACAGATAGCAAATTTAAAGGAGAAAAGCCAAAGGCTAGAGAAAAGGATGAACTGGATAAAGACCACCCTCTATTCCAATCAGCTGGAATATTCAGGAAGCACCTAGTCCAGCTAGTTCCATAAAACTCAGATACACTGTCCAGTTAGGCAACAACACTAGAGACCTTAGCCCAACACAGCTACATAACCTAACAAACTAAGAGGTTGAAGTTAATGCATTTTACCTCATGCTTTTAATTAAAAGGAAAATAAACACAGAAAATCTTATTTTTTTCTGACCAGTTCTCGTAGCTTTGTGACAACCATCTCAGGATGTAGGCATACACATTCAATTCTGTGCAACTTAGCCTCACTGCAGAGGAGACTTCAAGGCATGTTCATACAAACTGTACAGCAAACTTCCACAGTGCCACCCACAACTTAGAGAAGATGATTAATGGATAAAACATACCAGTCCGGACAATGGACAGTGCTGTAAGGAACTGGCAAAGCATGAGCTGTTTGCTTAGGATTTCTTGCAGATTCTCCTGACCCTCCACTGAGAAACCCTGCAAAGCACATGGTGCACAATTAGTATCTCCACACATCTGTTGGTCAAGAAAAGGATTCTGCAGAGCTAAATCAAGGAATCATGATAATTTCTGCTTCTTCAAGGTAAAAACTGCTATGAGGAGTTTTAATGGCAAACCTTGAAGAATTTCACATTGTAGCTAGACACACATTTCAAATACCCTATTAGATGCAGACTGAGGTATGAGTTTTGGCCCTTAGTGCAAGAAGAAAAAGAAATTGACCAACCCCATCAGCCATTAAGAAATGCACTCCCTTGTGATCAGTGTTGTCCAAAACAAAATTCTGGAAAGCAGTAATGTTCTCTGATCGAGTGATGTCTCCATCTCCATCGATCCCTCCCTCTCCTAAGGGGAAAAGGGAGAAAATCGCTAACATGTTTGCAAGTACAAACTAAAGATCAGTATGTACAGATGATCTACTGTACTCAATCAACATTTAGTCAGAAATTACAAAGACCCTGACAGGCAAATAAGCATTAACACATTCCCTTGTTCACCATCAAAGATGCTTTGTAATTTATAAAAATTATTCAGATTGTGTGGTCAGGCCAAAACAAAGCCACATAATAACCATGTTCAAATAATGAGTTCTACATTAGCCTCAAGACAACATAATATTCTCATCCAAGCAGGAATGACACATAGCTGAACCTACTAAAAATGTAAGATTCAACCTCACTGTACAGCTCACTTCTTGAAAACATATTATTACAGACATAGCAAAATTATTTACATTGAGCATGTGTAACCTTCTACTAGGAATTCCAGTCATTCCAAAGAAATACAATAGTCATTTACAAACACAGTATCATCTGGACTTTAAAAAGCCAACTATAATAAATGCCTGTGGAAAAGTTTATAAAGCTACTAGGGAAAGGGAAGTAAGTGCAGAAATATAACTTGATATGCAAGCGCACATATTTCAACCCCTTTCTCTGATGGGACCCCCCTTCTACCTTGCAAACTGGTTCCCTAGACTTCTCCTAGATCCCCATGCTGGTATCAACACCAGCCCTGCTGCTAATGCAGAGGCTGTAGCATGAGCAAAACCATCAGGTAACATTGATACATGCACTACATACCATAATAAGGTTCAAAGAGCTCGCTGGAAGCAGAATAAAAATCCTCCAGTTTAAAATCATTTGGTCCTTTCAAGGTCATGCCAAATCCTTTTGCATGCCACTTCCGCCTCCACAAGACATATTCAGAGAAGCCTCCAGGACCAGCACACACATCAGCAAAGTAGAGCAGCTCTGCATCATACTCCTTTATCAAAGGCACCTGCAAAAGAACACAGGAAATTCTACCAATCAGTAACAGCTCCTATCAGTCAAACCAAATACACCATAAACTGCACTACCCAGAAAAGTCTTCCAAGCACCTGTTTTCCCAGGTAGTATCCTACAGATTCTTCTTTTTTCCCCACCTTCTACATTCTCTGAGAAAGCACTGCTGTTTGAAAGTTAGAGGCACTCACCCCATTGTAGTCCTTAGGGTTCGTAAACATGTAGTCAAAGACATGGTCCATATTTGCCATCTTCATTGCAGCCCTGTGAACACATAAATAGGGCCCTTATAAGTTTCATCCTTGACTCCCCCAGCTGAAACTGGGCATAAATGGGAAAGGAACTAAACTACTAGACATTCTACAAACCTGTTCAGAAAGAAAGCTCCACGGATCATCTCATAGGGGTTAGACCTTGTACGGGCTCGACGCATTTCTTCTCCATCCAGCTCATCAAATACGCTCTGCACAAACAGAAATAAAGCTCAGCTGGACCTGGCACAGGCTGGAGGGATAGGTGGGCATGAGTACTTCCTACCTTAATGCTTCTCTCTCCTTAGACAGCAAACTCCATGCAGGATTTGGTTCACCAATACAAAACATTTCTCCATCACAAAATTATATTCACTCTTCTTCTAAGCCACCTCAGCTCTTAAGCAAATTTAATGATACTGAAGAATTCTGTACTGATAACTCCAGAGCCTGATAACATGGTTAGCCACCTCAAAAGCAGTTCTAATCCAAGGTATTTCTTTCACATGTACATACATACATACACACACACACACACACACACACACTCTACTGCAATTTACAAGGGCGTGAAAATCTAGGAGGGAAAATGGAACACATGAAAAAAGAAGCTTATTTCCTCAGTTTATTCAAGCCTTCAGCCTTTCAGTTGAACTAAGAAATGGAGACTGTTTTCAACCACCTCTGTGCTGGTTTTGGCTGGGGTAGTTAATTTCCTTCACAGTAGCTAGTATGGAGATATATTTTGGATTTCTGATGGAAACAGTGTTATAAAGATGCTTTCATTATTGCTGAGCAGAGCTTGAACAGTGTCAAGGCCTTTTCTGCTTCTCCTACTGCCCCATCAGTGAGTGGGCTGGGGGTGCACTTTTGCGGAGTTTGGAGGGTACACAGACAGAATAGCTGATCCCAACTGTCCAAATGGATATTCCATACCATATGGTGTCATGCTCAGTCTATAAAGCAGAAGGAAGACCGCAACATTTGGAGTTAGGACTTTTGTCTTCCCAAGTAATTGTTATATGTGATGGAGCCCGGCTCTCCTAGAGATGGCTGAACACATTCCTGCCCATGGGAAGCAATGAATTAATTCCTTGTTTTGCCTTCCTTGCCTTGACTGGCTTTTGCCTTACTTATTAAATTGTCTTTGTATCAACCCACAAGTTTTTTCTCACTTTTACCCTTCCAATTCACTCCCTGATGCTGCTGGTGAGGGAGGGAGCAGTTGTGTGGGATTCAGCTGCCCAATGGAGTTAAACCAAGGCAATCTCCTAGAAGGCTGCGGTTCAAAACAGGTTGCTGAACAGACAGTAAAAGCTAGGATGCTAAGTTATCCCACTGACATGGAGGTGAAATAGGATGTTCTGAGCACTTGCCAATCACAGAAGTTAATTACTCAATCCTCTTCAATTATTTGCTTTACTTACTTCCCCAAAACTTCAGTTCCTCTCTGAAAAAGGGACTCACCTTGCACTGAAGGACATTATGTAAAAGCTCTTCATTACAGAACTCTGTTTCATCTTCAATCATCATCTTCCTCTGGAACAAGAGCAGAGATAGCAATTAGCAAACATCCTATAGGTCAGTTCAGAAAGCAGTATGTATCAGTAATGGAAGAAGGCTGCCAGCCACATACTAGGCTGTATTAGTAAAAGTGTGACAATCAGGATGAGGAATTATTTCTCCCCTCTTACACATCTTAAGGCCACATGTGGAATACTGCATCCAGTTCAGCACTCCCTAGTACAAGACAGACATACTGGGGCAAAACCAACAAAAGGGCCACCAAGATGACTAGGGTGCAAAAGCACCTGGTATACAAGAAGAGACAGAGAACAGTTTGTTCAGAATGGAGAAAGGGAGATCCTATTGCTGTACCTAACAGCAGGACAAATGCCCAGCTGCAGGAAACAGAAAAGATTGACCTAGACTCCTAGAGATCTACAGCAACAGGACAAGAAACAATGGACATGAGCCACATAAAAAATGCCAGTTAGCCATATGGAAATTTTTTTTTTTGCCAACTGGGTTATCAAACAATGAAACAGATGCTCAAACACGTTATGAAGTTTCCATCCTTGGAGATGCTCAAAACTCTATCTAACCAGGCCCTGAGCAACCTGACCTAGTTGGATCTGCTTTAAGCAGGAAGATGTACTAGCAACCTCAAGAGCTTGCTCCCAGCCTAGGCTATTCTGCAACTATTTGACAGGGCAGTTGTTTCAGGCTGAATAGTCCTTCTTTGTCTTAGGTTGGTAAGTACCAAGATCTTAAAAATTACCTTCCCCACAGTCATCCACTCCTTCAGCTCCTGGGCATCTGGGATCTCTGTGGTACACTCAGGGCACCAGTCCACCTTCTCATAAGCACTAGGCTGCAACCACAAGGCACGGGAAGAGCCAAAGATGTTTTTAAAAGCAAAATATAAAAATTACTCCCCAAAATTTGCCTCCCAATCTTGGCATGAAGGATTATGCCATGATTTTAGGGCCAATCATTGAGTTTTCTCCTCCTAGACTAAAACATGTCTTACTTGTTTACTTTTAAAATTAAAAAAAAAAACCAAAACAAAAAAAAGCCCACCCAAAATCTGAGTCTGACAATCAAGACAAAGTCAAAGTCTAATACTCTCAAAGTACAGTTGAGAGACACTGGAAAAGACAGTTGTGGAAAAAAACCCACACTTGGCTTTACACATTCTTTCTCCCGGTTCTTGCTGAACACAGAAACATAAATGGGTTTCAAAACAGAAAATACTTACCTCTGGCTCATCCTGCCAATCAATATTGAGCTCCCCATCGAATCCTTTGAGCGTCAGTCCAAAGCCTCTCCTTCCCTTCTGATTGGAGGCCTCAACAATATCCTTCCGTCCTTGGCCATATTTTCCTAGGCCTTCTCCTTCCCGAAAGCCCATCTTGGCCTATAAAGAAATCAAAGGGAACACACTGAAGCAAGTGGACTTGAGTTTATGTACTACTACCAAGGTCAAAGATGGGAAATGGCACATTACCCTGAAGTGACTGGAAGGCATGGAGCATTTTTAATCTCAGTTGTGGCTCTCAGAACTTACTAGTGAGTTCACTTCACTGAGGCAGGACACAAAATAACTAAATCTTAAGAATGATGTTTGAGATGACAGCAAATTACAAAAGGTTCAGTAATGTGGGAACAACCTGCTCAGAGGGAGAAGTAGTGAGGAGCCTGGAGCCATTCATCACAGTGTTCAGTAAGCATGGAAGGCTCATAAAAAACGATTCTGGTGCAGGAAAAAATTCACGTTGTGATGATATTCTTTGTTGTGAACATGCACTCACATGCATTTCAAGCATCAGTTAAAACTTCACCTAAAGCTCAAAGGAGGAATGCAAGACACACTGCTGCTAAAACACATACCCATCTCTTAGGTTAAAGAACTACGTTCATTAACTGACAGTTTCTCAGGCTTTTCTCTTAGTAAATTTTAGCCACAAGAGTCACAAAAAGCAGGGATGCAGTCAGTTTCACATGCTCCAGTATGCATCTACATGACAGTAAGTGAACAGAAGACTTAATGACTGTTTCACTTTGAATGCTATCCATATACTCCTTCCTGTGGAAAGCAACAAAAATGTTGTTTATTACCAAACTGTATGAGAAACAACACAAGAACATGACAGGTTTTATACAAAGGTTCATAGTGTTTTCCCATTGCCTTTGCAACCTGTCTCTGAATAAGACTGAATTATGTACAGCAAATGCCACAGCCACCAAATCTGTTATATGAGTTTTCTGGGGCAGAATTTTGAAAATCAAGCAATTAAAGACCATTTTACTTTAACTTACCTAATGTTGCCAAATCACTCAACCACACTTGGTACCAACGTTTATATTCAAATTTATCTCAATTTATGAGATACAAACAAAAACCTCCCAGATTCAGTAGTAAAAACTCCCACATTGTGGTAACTGAAAGCACACTTCTTAATTGGCTTGGGAGAGAACTCTCCAAAGGCACACAGTCTTACTCTAGAATCAGCAAACTGCTGCCCACTGCCAAAAATGCACATGGACAGAATCTGAATGATCAGCAACAGGATGCAGCTAGAGAGACACAATCAGCAACTCTCAGCCTCTGGATCCCATTGAGTTTTGAATTCAGCAAGAAAGTTCTTTTTTTCATGTAGAGCGATGATCCTGCTTGTCAGCAGCATTCCACCTCCTTGAAAAGATGCTCCTACCCTTAGCAGGAGCTAGCTCTTCCCAGCTTCCAGCAGAACAATGAAATTTTAACAGCAAAGGCAGGTACCACCACAGGAAGATTGTGAGTACAGCACCAGCACAGAACAAAGGGCATTTAAGCCCTCCCAAACTTTCCGTTACATTTCAAGTAATACACAACTATACATCTCATATTTTCCACTGCCCTTGGAAATCAACATTTTTGTTTCTCTGTTCTTTCATGACTATGAGATACAACACCACAGTGACAAAGGAGATAAGCATGCATCAAAAGAGACTCCACTTCTCTACAGCCTGCTCTTGCCTCAAACTCAGGAACAAGTTGCCAGATTTGGAACTACCATGAGACAGAAACAGTCAACCATTTTCTTAGAACTCTCTAAAAGTATTTTCTTCACCCACACTAACACTGTGCAGCCAAGGGGTGGCTGATCACTTTCAAAGTTTAGTTGTCACAGCTGCTATCCTTCACAATTCCCTGCCTTTCCTAGAAATTTCCAGCCCTACATAAAGCAGAGCGGTATGACTTGCAAGAAAAAGAAAAACCTTAATAACTGAGGTAATAATTCCACAAGAGTATACCAGTCAGCCTTCAAGACCAAACAAATTAATGCCAACTACAGAATTTGCTACAGCCTTTTTTACAAGGCATTTTTTTAACTCAAGAATTGCAAAATGGAAGGACTTTCTTTTCAAGCTCAGCAAGCTGCTTGACCCAGAGTTTCTTCCCTTCTCATTCACCTTCCTGCTCCTAGGACTTTAACATGAATCAACTCTCTTTTTTAACAGATCCCCTTAAACCAAGTTTTCTCAGCCTCCCCCAACTCCTGCTAGTAGATAGCTCAAAGATGTAGAGAACCCTGCTATGAAGAGGATCAGAATCAAAATATCTTATAACATAACAAACTGGTTTTTTCACTTTGCTCTCATTGGTTCTTAATAGTTTGGTCCAAAACTATTTTGACCCACCATGAGCTTCTGGGAGACACTGTTATACATCGAGTAGCGAGATGAAGTACCCTCCACAAGAGAGTCTTGTTTGAACTCATTGCTGAAAACTGGTCGCTTTTCCTCACTCTCACTGTCAGACCCACTGCTGCTACTGGAAGACTCTGAAAGCAAACAAAAAAAGTGAGAAAAGCGAGAATGAAAATAGAACTAAAGCGGAAGAAAGACATGTCAGTAACCACATTAGAATACAGTGTGACTCATTAAATCCTCTCAACACACACTTGCAGGACCTTTCAGTATCCCAAATGTGCTATGGAAAGCATACAGATGTAATATAAAATACCCTGTGGAATCAACACCTAGTTATCTCTGCTCTTTTGTCTCAGGGGGACACACAGTCTCTCTTGAACCAATGGATTCCAGGCCCCACAAAGAGCCGGGCAAACCCCATCAGAGCAGCCACAGCATAACCACATAACAATCACAGTACTGTGATGTGCCTGACCTTTGCAATGATCCTGAGGAACTGAGAAAGTCCACAGGGATTCTCTCATGAGAATAATGACAATTGCACCTTGATGAAACATACTGAATTTTCCTTTGTATCCTACCTAACTACAGGTATAAATGCATCCCTAACTTAATCAAAAATCCACATCTAGTGCACAGGTATCTACCAAATGGCCAACACTGCAGAGGAGAGAAAGTTAAACTTACTAAATTTAAGTTTGACCCTCACTACACGCCTTCAGTAGCAAGGATCCACAAGGTCTCTACAGCAAGTGACACTTCTTTACCTCTAGAGTTTACTGATACTTACAAACTCAAAGGAAAAATAAGGTCAGAAGACACCAATCTTTTTAAAAATACCCTGAGAGAGACAAAGGTTTGAGGAAGAACTTCATAAAATCATAGAACATTAAGGAGTTGGAAGGGACCTTAAAGATCATCTAGTCCTATCTCCCACTGCCATGGGTGGGAACACAATCAAGCCAGTAGTTCAACCAAGGTAATAACTGTCACCATACACTCAAAATAAACTTTTGTCACCTGAAAGTCACATGACACTGATGCATCAGAGCCTTCATGGGCACTAAACAATGAAGCTTTGTCTATGCCCATTTTCACCTCTGGATCTATTTGGGAAGATCCCAGGCCTGTATAGTCCTCACTGCTACACTACAATTGTGAGATGCGCAAACTTATTTGCTCTGGGTCAAATATAATTGGAATCTGGGCAGAAGTTGTGGTAGTGTCACCATTCCTCTCAGGCTGCTCTGCACCAGGTGGGTGACAAGGGGGGCCCTAGAACCCAACGAGTCTTTCCATTTCTTGTGTGGTAATACCACTATGAAGATGAAGCAATGGCACAAGTTTCTTCCTGAAATTTGCCTAACATCAGTCATACTACACATGATGCTGTGAGGCAGACCCCCACATACCACAGGAGCAGCAAACCACAGCAAGCACAGCCACACTCCCCATTGGACCTCTCTCTGCCTCTTGAGCCTCCCTTTTTCAAGTGCTAGAAGTCAATCTGTGCTACTTTGTACAACTATGAAAAGTTGAACTATAAAAGTTGCCCTGAGATAATGCAGAAATTGTTAGCAGAGTTGATAATTTTTTGTGTATCACTTAAAAAGGAATTATTAGGTCCACAGACATGTTAAAAAAAAAAACCAAAACAAAAGACATTATAATTACCTAAAATGGATTGAATTTATTTTACATTTGCCTAATTTAATTAAAAACAGACTTTCTCTCTCAACTCACAGATCCCCCTATTTTCCTGTTCTGGAAAACTGAGCAGCAGTGAAGTAACAGGAAACAGCTGAAAAATTNAAAAAAGGGCCATTACAAAAAAAAAAAAAAAAAAGTGAAGTGAAAATAAAAAACAGCACAGTGAAATGTATGACTGTAGTTAATAGCCTTTCAATGTGTCCTCAGAGTTTGTTGCTGAGCTATCAGTTTTTAAGATTCAGGACTTGTGTCCCCACATAACTACTACTCTAGAGTTTTACAGTATCAACCTTTGAGGCTTCCAGCTCTAGACAAGGAAGACTATGATTCAACTTGCATTTGCAACATTCTACACCCATCTTGATTTTCAAACATCTGTCACATATGCTACATTTCTCTTTCCTTCACAAAGTTCTTAGCTAAGAACAGGCTCACAAAGGACTTTTGCTGTAGAGTCAGTTACAACATTCTGCTTCTTCAACGCACAGCTTCAATTAACTTTGCCACCTGCTTTTGAGCTGAGTCTTATTTTCCAGAGACTCATGATGTGCCTTAAACACAATACCCACCACATAAGTCAAGGAAGTCCCTTCACAACTCTTCTTGTTTTTAAGATTTGCTAGGTCATGTGCAGCTGAGATCAGATCTCACATCAGTTCTTCCCCTGAACTCCCTTCCTTCACCAGAAACTACAATGAGTGGAACAGGCTACTAAACAATTAATGATATCCAAAACGTTATTCTAGAACCGTATCAATCGCTTTCTTAAGCACTAAGGCTCACAGCTTATTTTGACCCATTTGTGAATTCAGTAATCAAAAGGGAAAAAAACAACCCAAACAAACTGGTTTAAATTGTTTAGCTCAGTCGTGAGTGCACAGAGCATTCCCTACCCCAGCTCTCACAACCTGCACCTCTGACCTACTCACTTACCTTGGACCTTGCCAGACAGGTACACACACAATACCCTGCAACTACAGCTACTCACAGACTAACCCACTCATCTTCCATACACATCCCTTTCCACTTTCATGAGAGGAAGGCTTCTTTAGGTGTTCAAGCCCTTTCTCACCAACATTTCAAGACCATGGGAAATCCCAAGACTCAGATCTAGCAGGCATGACTGGAAGGCAACCTGAAGTACCATCCTGGGGGAGTTCTAAGCATCCCGCAACAGCAATACCAACTGTGTAGGGGACTCGCCTCATCCTTAGTATACCCCAAGTTCCAGGTGAAAAAGCACACTCCAAGAAAAAGTAGGCAGTTCTTTAACTGTGAAACAGATTTTCTTTCTGAAACAGAACACCTGTGAGCTCTCATAATTCCTTGCTCCACCTGAAAATCACACTGAGCCAGCAAGAGATGGTGCTACAATGTAGGAGCCTGAATCAATTTGCCCCTTTGTAGTTGTCTCAATTTCTCCCATCTGCAAAAATGTGACAAAATTCAAAAATAAAAACAAACAAATTGTTAAAAAAAGTCTGATTATGATGTTTTTTTATGGCACAACACCCACAACTCCTCACTACTGAGAGCTTCCAAACCAGAAATAGCTGCTGAGACTGAAAAGATCAATGCTGCTCATATATTACACGAATCTTTAAAGCTTTGTGTGATGCACACGTCATCTACATCTGAATTCATACAATTCCCAGATCAAAACATACACGGAATTTTAAAAAAGCTTAACAATTCAAGGCTGTGAAAAGAAATAACGTAGTGTTGTGGGGGTTTTTTTCTGGAGAGAGTATGCCCTTGAAGTTTAGGCTATCAGTTCGGATTTAGGAGATGTACATTCAAAGCCTAGTTATTATTTAGATTGTCCACAGCAGCATATACCAGATCTCCAACCTTACCTTGAGTAGTATGATTACTAAATTGATTTTCATCATCTGAAGTAGAACTGAGGGTTAATCCCAAGTCTTCCATCCTCTTCTTCTGCTTATTTTGGGGGCTGCTAAATTCGGGTTCTGTCCTTCTCTTCATTTTTGTTGTTGTTGAAATGCTGAAAGATAATCACACTTAGCAAATATTAAGCAAATTAACTTTCTGTAAGGTGCAGCAGCATAGTGGTATAGATCATTTTATGGACTGCTTAGTGTTATGCTTCTCAACTTAAATTTATCTAGATAACTTCAATAATGGCAGTCAATTTACTACTACTGAATCAAAGATTCATTTTACTCAACCACACCAAAAAAATATCAGCTCAATCTAATGAAGAACATGCAAGGTAGAATCAATTGCTCACAAGAGACTTTGACCTCACCTCTGCAAATGTTAATTACTAAAGGAGCTTTTCTACATTACTTGTATAACAGAAGTTTATTAAATATGTGTCCTCAAGCTGGGGCCAGAGGTGTGTTTTTCACCAGGAATCACTGGCAAGATACCAAGCTTTCTGGGTGTGGCTGATAAACTCCATAAACCCAGAGAAAGGGCTAGTGCTTAAGATGGAGCTAACAGAAGCCAGCTGGGAAGGCCTGCAGCAGACGAGAACCAAGGAACAGGAAAGCAGGTGAAAATCAGAAGTCAGAAATGCTTAGCACACCAGCAAAAACCTCCCTACTACTGGGGGAAAAAACCCAAACAATTAAACCCCTATTGGTGTTTATTATTCTACACAGGAACACTGGGCTAAAAAAAGTGCCCCAGGTCACCAATTCAAACCCTCTGTTATCTGACTTACTTTCACAAACACATACACAGGGCACCTTAAGGCCAAAAGCTTTATTCATTGCCACAATTCTGACTGCAAAATGATCCCCCAACCTCACTGTGCTATGGCTAGGAAACCTTTTCCCTTCTAACAGTTCTGTTACAGACCACTCATCTTTATCCGTCCTTGCCTCAGTTTAGGGTTTTGCTTTCTCCCCGCTGCTTATCTCTAACAAACTGGCCTTTTTCTGTTACTTCAGGGAGAGTCTCTCGTCAGGCTAACACGCTCCCGGTTTGCCCCCACAAGCTCCCTACCCTCCAACCCCGCTAAGGGTCCCTCACCGCGCGCGGCTTCCCGATGGATTTCAAACCACGCAAGGGTAGGGACACCCGGTCCGCCCAGAGCCCCCCCGGCCGCACCACCGCGGGGGGCTCCCACCGGGCCCCCACAGAGCCACAGGGCCAGCCAGGCTGCAAAGCACCCCCGAGTGCGCCCTGTGGCCGAGCACCACCGTGCCAAGCACACCACGGCTTTCAGTGCCACGGCCAGCCCTTCCCCGAACGCCTCCGGGGACGGTGAGCCCCCCACCCGGCTACAGCCTCCTCTCGGGCAGCTCAGACAGCGAC
>VXBX01003871.1:1249433-1264451 GCA_013400415.1 Scytalopus superciliaris | reverse complement strand
CGTATGGGGGGCTGGGGGTGTTTAGCCTGAAGGAAAGGAGGCTCAGGGGCGACCCTGTAGCCGGGCGGGGTCGGCCTCTTCTCCTAGGCAACGAGCGACAGGACAAGAGGTCACAGCCTCAAGCTGCCCCAGGGGAGGTTTGGGTCGGGCATTAGGAATCATTCCTCCACAGAAAGGGTGATTAGACACTGGAATGTGCTGCCCAGGGAGGTGGTGAACTCACCGTCCCTGGAGGTGTTCAGGGAAAGACTGGACATGGATGGCACTTGATGCCACGGTCTGTTTGACAGGGTGGTGTTTGGCCGTAGGTTGGGCTTGATTATCTCAGCGGTCTTCTCCAGCCTAGTGGATCGTATGATTCTGTGAGCTGTCTTGTGCTTTGCCTGAGGCTGGAAACCTGGGGACACGCAGCTCAGCACCCAGGCCTGAATGCTCCGTCTCAAAGCCCAAAGCAAACACGGCAACACCAAGGGAGAGGAGGAATCGCTTTGGGAAGTGTAGCTCATGATTACCCCGCTGCTGTCAGCTGTGCATCTGAATAGGTGAAGTTATGGCAAAAGGCGACCAGGAGGAGGGAGTAAAATACTGACTAGTCAGAGTACAGCTTTGGAAAAGAAAACCCAGGGGGAGAATGGTACAGCTGGATTATTATATCGCCTGTTACATGTTCTGCAAAGTTAAATGATGGTTGTTGCTAAGGGTCTGTAGAAAGATGCTCTGCCTGGAGTTCAAACCAACTCAAGCAATGCCTTATTTGCAAAGCTATCAGTGGTAAATGAGTAGGGGGTCATCATGCTGCTTTTGGTGTTGAATAATGCTGAATCTAGTCTGACTCCTCAATCCCAAAGTTAAACATCTTTATAGTGAGATGAAGATGTGGTAAACCTGATGAAATATCCAGATAAAGAAATAAACAAGTGATACTACTGATAACGTCTCTAAAGCTGCTGAGCTGATACAGCTGGCCTGGAGACAAATGACTGACAGTCAATCACTTTACACTATAAAAACCCAGTCCCAAATTTTAACGGCAGGGTATTTTGACATACCCCATCTTGGAGTGTATGTGTGGAGATTCCTCCCTTGAGTGGAGACACCCTTTAAAGTTACTCCTTGAGGCTGAGCAAAAGAGATGTGCCCATGGGTCATTGGTATGGGTGAGTAACACCAATCTCTATTTAATAATTGGTTTTGCTAGCTTTAGTAAAAATGCTTTAATACAACTCCTTCAATATTGCTTCACAGTGCACTATAGTAGTTGTTACAGCTCCTATACTGTGTAGTAAATAATTCTGATTAAGATATTTTTGTTTAATTATCATAATAAATCATACATATTTATGTATCTGGTTTGCCATCCTTAATCCTGCAGGACAAAGCTGTGTAAAAGTTCAGTTACACCTATATAATTCTTTACACATAAACCACTGACAAAGCCTGGGGCTAAGATTGTATCTAGATGCACCCAGGCTGCTCTCTGAAGAGTTTGAAAAGCAAGAGTGTCCTTTCTGCAGCTCGTGACTCAATGGGAGGCCTTCTTTAATAAGCATGGTCTGAAGCTCACTGCCACAGGCTCACCAAATACTCACATGGTAGATTTTTCTCACAAACATGATTGTCAGATTTATCTTGGGCTCCATAGACCTGCACGAGTTAAACATCCCTCTATAATGGTCCCCTTCCACAATCCACTAGCACTCCTTACCAACTAGTCCTCTGATGTTGTTGGACAATGTATTGCTCCAAAAGTGCTTGATTAACACACTACTTGGCAGCTGTCTTCCAACAGAAAGCAGCAAATCTTGAACCCACATCAAGCCTGCTGTGCACCAGTTGTGACTAGCTCAGCTGTAACTTGATGCCATCCCAAGACAGGTAATGGTTCAGGATATAACATCTCCAAGGGGCCATTAGTAGAAGTAAGGATCCTCAGCTTAGACCAAAGGACACTTCTAGAAATACAGGTCCGCTTTTGTCAGTGAAAAGATTTAGCAAGGGAACAGTATTACTTAACCTCTCTCTGTGGACCTTTAGGCACTCTTCACCTACCAGTAAGAGTGGAAATGGTTTGGCATACCACTTACATTCTTCATGTTCTAGTGAAAAGAGAATACACTCAGAAATCACACCAAAGATTACCATTCTGTTACCAGGGAAAGCACTGTCCTTCTCTGCAATATGCATAAACACCACCATAATAAAATAAATATGTATTTCACAAAATGAAATGAGCAAAACAAGCACAGCAAAATGGAAGAGATACACAGTAGAAGAATTTGCAGTCCTAGGTAACCAGAGTATTTTCCTTCTACTCCTCTTCATTGGGAATGCCTGTTTCACATCAGCCTATTTCATGAGCATTTTGAGGAACACTCCTCTCTTGCACATCCTAGAAAGCACATATTCACAAAAGAATCATTCAAGAGCACATACAGAAAATGACTATTAAAAGAGAAAGAAGAATGCACAAGATGTAATGGCTCCTTAGCGAAAGAAATCTTACACTAAAATTTTAAACAAGTTGCCTGGCCGTCAGATCAGGCCTCCCCTGTTTAATCCTACCAATCCAATCTGCCAGAATGCACTACTTTCTTAGGACAGCATCATCATTCATGCACCTTTTTAATGAGATCTTTCTTCAGTGGAAGAAGGTAAGAGGTATGATTTGTAGCTACTAAATTAGCATTAGGGTAGTCACACTCTTATCAGATCCTCAATACAAAGGTCTTTCAAATAACTTTACAGTACTCATACTGCTTATAGCAATCAAAACATGAAGCAAAGTCATGAAATGAGAGTCTCTGTTTTCTCAAAAAAAAAGAAAGACCAAGAGAAAGACATTCATCTCAGTGGCTGCACAAAGGAAGACTAAAGAAGAAATGGATTTATATTTTCATTCTTAAACAAAATAAACATAGAAACAAAAGAGTACTTATGAATAGCCAAAGATGTGTTACAGATGAGAAGGGCTTCCCCATCCTCTGTAAGAGTGCTTTCCACATAACAGCTAAGCCAAAAGCATAAGCCACTGGAAAATGGAACTTGATAGACAATACATGATAGGATGAGGCAAGACTTGCTCAGTCTCTTAGGGAGGAGTGATTTTCTGTGAGGGTAGTACAAACTACAGCTCAACAGCAATGCTTTGTAAACAATAAAACTAAGTGCTTCATTCTGTGCCTTGTGGATGCCTACAGATGCTGCTGTTGTACCTTGCCAACAGGACATTTCAATAACTTGAAGAGGCAGCATTTCTGAAGAGGTAGAGGTTCCTCTCTGCTGCTAACTATATGTTTCTGAAGTCACTGCTAATAATTTTTGGATGTGCTGCTTCCCAGTTCTAAAACACTGTATGCAAAAGCCTGAAGAGGAAACAATCCAAAGACACTACATGAAAAGAGCACTAGCTAAGGTATTCTGGAAGATATAATCTCCTCCATCCCTATCTAATGGAAAGTGAATTACATAAACAGTGAGCTGATGACCAGCAGCTCAGCTTACAATGCACTTACGGCCGACAGGGTCCATAACCCATCCTTTATTACCCTTACTGCCAGAGGCCTGGGATGGCTCTAGCTGCCATAGGAAATTCAAGAGGAAAGCCCACACTGGCACTTTTTCCTGATATATGTATCTCCTGCCTGCTGGTGCAGATGGCCAAGTTCTCAAATAGCTTGGGCCATTCCCTCTGCCGCCTGAAATAAGGGAAGCTGATGTACACATTTAAACATGTCATTCACTAAGGAAAGGGCAACAACGCAGGACAAACTATTACATTACACCAAGAGGGTCACAAGCTATCGTGGAAGCTTAGGGTTTGTATGTCAACTAGCTAGCAGGATGGCAGTTTGTTCTCTCACAACTCCAATTTTGTTTTAGAGATCAAGCTTCTGTACATTCATTTAAAAAACAAGGTCCTTCTTCCAAATGCTGCTAGTTCTCAGCTCCAGTCTCTTCACAGAGTCTCTCCTTCCACGTGTCCAGTCCACTCCTCCAGCAGCAATCAACCAAACACAATTAGGCTGATTCTGGGCACACACAGGCAAGTGAGTCTGCAGTAACAGTGTTCAGATAACATAGGAGTTTTCATTATAGTAAGAATCCTCCTCAGAGTCCTCACTGTCACAACTGCTTATCGACAAGATGGAGTAGGTGGAAGAAGTGACACCGTTGTCATTGTCTGTGGCTGGTTTCACCATCGCATTCTGTTTCTCTGCATTCCAAACACACAGATACAAAAGTTAGCTGTGACCCCTGTACCCACAAATACTAATTACTAGTTCTCTTTGAAACTATATTATAGCCTCTCACTGCAATTTGCAATAGGTCTTTCAACCTGCCTGGCATAGGCCTTTTTCTTTTCAGTTTTCAGCATTTAAAAACAAAGGGTTGGGGTTGTTTGTTTCTTTTCTTAAGTGTTCTAAAGTGTTCTATGTGTTTTTTCCTGTTAAGATAACAGCGATGAGGAGGACACATTCTCCATCCCTTCACAGGCACACAATTGTCAATGGAAATGGCTAACTGTTACAGTGCCTTGGCTAACAGGTAAGAAAGCAGGAAGGAACAAAATGTGGTAAGGAGCTCTCACAAATAATGGTTGTTCAGGACATTTACAGCCCCATCAAAACCTTCATACATTCAAGACTGAAAGCTGTCCTTCTGGTGTCCCTTCTACTAAGGCTCTTGGAAATGTTTCTTGGGAAGCTCTGACAGCTTCTTAAGTGCCACTTGCATCACTATTCCTCTTCCAACAGGTTTATTTTTTAGGAATTAATTTTAAATAGATGCATGGTTATCTTCATCTCAATCAAAATGTTTTCATCACAGAATAAAAAGATAGCACAGAAACCATTCAACCTTCTTCCTGAAGTGTGTCACGATTAAGCTAAAGGATTTCCTACGGATAACCTTTCATGAAGGTAGGCCGTGAGCTCATTTTCTTTTTGTTCAAACAAGGATGAAGACCATTGGCTTAGCATACAGTGGGCTCCAATGAAGGCACCCCTGCAGTCAGTCACCATTAGCTACCTGATGAGGCACTTCAGGAGTGCTCTGGCACACTCTGCCCATGTGCACATTGCACAAGAGCTGTGTCAGTTCTGCAGAGGTGAAAGCAATTCATGAAGCCAAGCTGGGCAGTCTCTGGGCAGGGCAGTATTTTCTGAGGGAATCAGGCTGAGATGATTACATAGGTTTTAATTTCAGGCTTGAACTAGCACTGCTTAGTCATGCCATTCTACGTCACCATGGAGCACCTGAAACGTTTCAAAAGCACTTTTCTGTTGTTAGGTAAAAGGCTTGATACACTGGAAAATGAAGGATCATGCTCTCACCTCTATGAAGGGCGAACAAGACAATTACTTGAGGGAACACAGCAACAGAAATTTGTTAAGGAGTAGCAGGAAAAGATGTCTACATTTCAGCACCTAGATACCAATGTCAAGAGCTCTAGAAACAAATTTGGAAAAAGGAGCCAGAATAGGAATAGCCCATACTGGAGTTTTTCTTAAAGCTATCTCCACCTAGCTACAGCTAGGCAAGATGTCATGCCTTTAAGCCACAGTGGCTTTAATTCTACAAAAATAAACATGGCAGAGGAACTGCCAGGTCAGCCATATATGATATACCAACGTCCCTTTCAGAGATTTCCTACATAAATCTAGCACAGAGAAGAGAATCCAGAGTAATTTAATCAAACGTGCTTGGCAAATTTTTCAAGGATCATTCTATATAGTTTTGCTTATTTGTTTATTTTTTATATTTGTTTATTGTTATAAATATTATGTATTTAGTTATCTCTTTGAAACACTGTAACCTCTAGCATGGTCAAATTAAGTTGTCCTGCTAGACTGTGGAATTCATACTGAAGTCTTTTTCCAAATGTTTTATTAATTTAATTTTACTGTGCAGTAAAGCTAGCTACTCAAGAGATCTCAGTGTTTCTGAGTGTTTCTCCTGCATTTCCCAAGCATCTTCTTGGTATATAGGTGCCAAAGAAAGTTGCACAAAATAGACGGAATAAAAGATTGTACTCATCATGCCACATCCACCCACCTCTCACCTTTCCTCTTTCTGATAAGGGTCAGGCGATGCTCTTTCGTTTCCGCACCCAGTTTTTCGACCATCCTGTCGATGCAGTTATCCAGTACGAGGGAGCGCGTCTTTGACTGGATCTCCTGCCTGCAGATGGGGCACTCCACTTTACGTTTCGTCCACTCATCGATACAGTAGGAGCAGAAGCTGTGAGCACAGTTCAGAGTGACCGCCTGCGGAATTCAGCACAAGGATACCGGTCACAGCACGCTCACGCAAGCATTGAAAAGAAAAAACAGACTGAAGGCAGAGAAATATTAGGTGAACACTTCCTACACAGAAAGAGACAGGAGAGCCCAAGTGCCCCTTTCTTTAGCCTTTGCAGAGGTTACACACACAAACTCTCCTGTGCGAGAGGGCAGGCCAGTTTTACATGTCAGTTAATGGAGTCACTGTAAGTCACAGCATGCCAGAAACAGACAAAACTAATTAATTCTAATACAACTTCCACCAATTCAAAAAGAAGAAATTATGAAAAAACAGAGATAGGGCAGAATAGCATCTTAAATTACTGAGAAACCAGAAATTAGAGCTATTATAACAAGACTAAAACATCAGGTTTCCCCAGAGTAGAAATGAATGTAATGGAACTGAAGTTTGAGCAAAACATGAACAAAACCAACAGTCTCCATGTCAGACATAGCCTACCAATTCTAGAATCAAATGAAAACAGGCCAATTTCTCAAAGAAAGAGTTTATCTGAACAATGTAAATGGTTCAAGACTTGATTGATCTAACCTCTCCATATATCTAAACCTGAAACAGTCCAACTCTAGTCAATTTAAAGCATGTCCACTACAAAATGATTCTTCCCCAAGCAGACTGTCAGCAGCAACTGAGAGCACCAAAAAAACACACAAGTGCTCCAAGTTTATATGGGTTTTAGGATTAAGCATTCATGGCTGTGTAGGGACATTAAAACTGAATTTTCTCTCCAGAAGAGTCAGGACAGAATGAATTTCTGCATCAACCCTTTCCCATAACAACTCACTGTGGGTCTTGGGGCTGTTAAACTAGTGAAGTAAAGAAAAGGCTTACATATTACTTTAATAGAACTAGTGGAAGCTTCTGAAGTTTCTTTTTTACTGACAAACCCGTACAGGTTTAAACATACCTCAATAAAGTGCTCAGAACAGATTGTGCATTGCAATTCATTCTCCAACACATCATTCATCTGATTCAGCACCTCTTCTTTCTGGGCTCTCACCTTTTCTTTCTCCTCCTAGTGGAAATGTACATATAGTTGTGTATCAACGAAGAAAAAGGTTTTACTCAACACGTGTGTGTGTGGCTAGCCGTCGCGAACGACGATGCTTTTTATGCCTGCGCGAATGGATTTATTACGTGGAGCTCAGCGTGCGCGGAACTGGCCCCACCCCCTTTAGCCCTGGGACACTCTAAGCCTTGGCCGGGGCAAGCCCGGACGAAGTTGGCAGAGCGAGACCCGCAGGACTCGAACCGGCGTCCTTCCGAGAAGGAGCACGGATCCAGGGGCGGCGGCTTTACCCACACGGCCACAGCCGCCGGCATTTACTCAACATAATAGTGGCAGGAAGCACATACGCAGGGGAAGGTAGTACAAGTAGAAAACAATACTGCAAGTCTCCACATATCAAGTCCATATCCATTATATACCTAGATATGTAACCTCCCTCCTCTTTATAGTCACAGCAGTATTGAGAATATTCCCAAGCACTGTAGAGAACCTAGAAGGAAGAGCAGCCACTGCCAAAATTCCCTTCAGACTAAAGAAACTACAAGCTGGATCAATTTTTTCAGAATCGTTTTCAACCTATTTCTGGCATGAGTTTGACTTAAATCAACAGTTCTTTTGATGTCTGATTGTCCTAGTTACAGGGTCCAGGACCAGTTTATCACTTTGTGGGCATAACCAAAACTGTGTATTCTACACCCTCTATGGCATTCCTGATGGATTAATAATGAACCATTTGCAGCAGCTGCCCAGGTCACATCTGACACCTCAGGCTACACCCTGGGTGTTTAAGAACCCTGTGAGGCAGGAGAGTGTTTCTGTCTTCACACCAATGACTCAGCTATGATAACTGCCCTCTGGGGAGGCATTAGCACCTTCACCCATGTCTGCTATTGTGCCATAAGGGCCTGCATAATAGGCAGCCGAAATGACTTAACAGATTCAAGGATTCCAAAAGTATCCCATGACTTACAGAGTTAAATCACCCACTGTGAAACTCCTCACCCCCGGGGGATGTACTCTGCATTCCCATCTGAATCTGAGCATATATAATCTTCAGGTTTTGGGACTTCTGGTACCACTGTTTGGATCCTGAGGAGGACGAGAACCTCAACAGGACTGCAACTGCCTCTCAACAAGACTGCGATCATTACTTCGACAGAACCATGACCATCATCCTCACCAGCAGATTTTCTTTCCTTTTATTTTGCACTCAGGGGGGCCATGTGGTTTTTAAAAAAGGATGGAATGGACCCACTTCTCCATGATGCACAGTTCAGGTGCTCTGGGCTTTCTTTATGCTTGAATAAGATCTAGTAACAGCTGTTCAACACTAGTTTATGAACAGGGCAAGGTGCATCCTTCCCCAGTCCTGGGAACCAGAGTCAACTGCCACCTCAAAACACAGAAATCTTGCACTATGGGAGGCCAGGCAGAGTCAAGATAAAAGTTAACTAAACCACTTCCTCTGCTGAAGCATATAATTTTTCACTTATGAATAAAACTGAGAGTTTAGTTATTCCTTACCTTTGTTTCTTCCAGTTCTTTATTCTTGGCTCGAATTATCTCCTCAAAATCTTTTTTACTACGACTCAGTTCTTCCATCAAAGCATGATGCTGTAACAATACCATCTCAAAAGTTATGAGTGCCATTATAAGCTATCATATTAAATATACATGTTCATAGTCATAAGGTTCAGCATACTTATTTCTCCTCATCTCCTAAAAGAGCAAACGTATATATGAGTTGAAGTGCTAAGGCACGTTACCTTTAACTTAAAATTGGAATGCAGTGTGCCAGTTATTTATGACCTCCTCAGTGTCACTGCACTTTGCATTCCCTCTCCCAGGTTACTCTTTCATCTCAGTTAGGTTTTACAGTCACCTGAGGCAAAGTCCTTTGTCTTCTATCAAGATGCCACAGAACTAAGAAATATCTAAATATCCGAGTTAAAACCCAGACTCATAATCACTTGCCTCTTGCAAGACCTGGGCCAGCTGCTCCTTCAGATTCTCTTCCCCATGTTGCCACTTTTCTCCCTGGGTGGGAGTGAGACAAAAAAAGAAGAAAAAAAACTTGAAGAAAGCAAGAACCAGAAAATTACTACTCTGCACTTCCTTTAGAGGATACGTTTAAAGAAAGAACACTGGCTTGCAATAAACCCTGACATATCCCACTGTATTGTACAATACAAATTAGAGCTATCATTTATTGTGAGGAGTTAAAATTGATATTCAATTTACAGTTAGATATTTGGAACAACTCCACAGTATTCTATCTCTAAAGGCACCAGCATGTTCATAGAAGCAAAGAGGTCAGCAACAGCCTAAAAGCTGCAACTCTGTCTTTGAGCACATCCAAAGAGGTCAGACGTACCTAAAGCTCCAGCTGAACCTCACACTGTGCCTAACTCCAAACTTTCTGTACTTCTGATACTGGTATCTTGCCTTCAGCAGCAGACTTTAAAGGAAGTAACTGATAAATTATTAAACTCACTCCAAGATGAATCCTTTCTTTCTTTAAACTAGATTTTGAGCAGTCTCAAGTTTGAGCAGATTTCAGTTTGTTATCTAAAAAGCTATTTATCAACATACACATACTGTTTGAAGACATGAATTGCATGAAAGGTTTCTTTGAAAGTAGAAAAAGAAAAAACCTCCTTCCCTACAAGGATTAAAGCATGCAATAATTCATTGCTTGAAAAGGGAGTGGATCTACCATGCAAACTGGACATTATTTCAGCCACATACCAAGAGAAATTCACACTTAAAGTGAATACTTTTCAACTTGTTCTCTCTGTAACCACAGGAGATCACTCAGAGACTTTTCATCTTTTATTTAAAAGCAAGCTTCTTTACCAGCTGAAATGCTTTGCTTTGCACCTTTTTTCTAATTCCCCACATAGCCAAATCTCTTCTGTCTCTGCACTTTCTTTTGGTACATGTGCCAGAAGTTAAATACTTCCATGAAAACTTTAACAGGGGTAATTCACACAAATACTATCTGTGTTACTGTATAGTTCAAGAGCTATTTTGGATTCCATAAAAATGAAGACACAGGCAGAAATGATTACCACCATTATACCTCTAGCTTCTGCTGCTCTTTACAGAATGTCCTCTCCAGCTCTTCCACCTGCTGCTGCTGATGCTCTTGTTCCATGCATAGCTGGTCCTGCAACTCCTGCAGCTCCTGCTCCATTACCAGGATCTCCTTCTGAGCACACTTTCTACGCTTCTGCTTTACATTCAGAACTGCTGTCTGCTTCTCCTGCACTTTGACCTTTAATTTCATAACATCTACTAGAGTTTTTCTCAGCATTTTCAAGCCAGTCCACGACTCTGCAAGACCAGAGCCTTTCTGGTCCTTATGGGGGACAGACACAGCTTTCTTGGAGTGAATAGGGCTAGTCTGCACTGGACCACTATCTCTCTCACTTGGTCCAGGAGAAGGCAGCTTGACATCCATCTTCTCTGTTAACCGTTTGGCCTCTTCTACCCGTTCCTGTGGTTTATCCAAAGGTTCATTGTCACAGGACACTCTGTCTCTTTTGCATCTGGAGTTTGAAGGGCCCTCTGATCCAGATGTCTCCAATTCCTCCGAACTAAATTTACGTTTAGTTCTTGAACTCTTAGCTTTCCCCAGGTCACTTCTTTGGGCTAAAAAGGGCCTGATTTTCTCCCACTCCTCTTTAATTACTACATACTCATATTCAGCAGTCTCTCTGTTTTCCAAAGGCACTCCCAACTGGATACGGTCTCCTTCAGCAATAGGATATACTTTTGATGGATCCAGGCGCTGTTTGTTAAGCCAGACTCCATTTAGACTCTGCCAACAAACACAGAATCAGCAAAACTTAATATGTAGTTACCAAGTCCCCCCCAAGTTATTTCTGGCAACTGTAAACACAGCCAACCTCTTCAGTGCTGCAACCAGAACAAGCCACCTCTTTAAATAAACCTTGCAATATCCAATTTATTGGCTAAGTGTTCCATTTACTAGTTGCTGCATTTGATTATTTATTGTGCATTATTCTTGTATTACAGATTTTTTGCAAAAGCACCAGGAACAATGTTTTAACATACACACTTGTGCAGAAGGAAAAGAATGAACTCTGGGGGGCAAAACTGCACAAATGCATCAGAAGTAAGAACTATGCAATAAAATAACTACACAATAGATCGTTGTCAAGAACATAGAACACTGCAGTAATTATTCTTTACAATTAATGTCACCTGAAATTCCAGAAAAAAACCCCACCCATCCCCAAAAAAAAGCATTGACTATACTCCTCAAAGAAAACAAAAGAGACAGTTCTCCATAAACAGAAGGAAAATGTTCTTCTACAGATGATGTTCAAAGCAAAAACATGTCTGAAAATTAGACACTAAACTAGCTCAAGAAGTAGCTTTCACAAACAGGGAAACTGATTTGTGCTGAAAACTGACATATCTCAAAGAGATACAATGAAACAATGACCCATTGGTAACAGTGACAACACAGAGGAAGTGTTAATAGCTACTCTACTGTCGATGTTTCAGACCACACAGTAAGAGTAGTGCAATTTCAGTAGTAGGTACTCTGTTCCTTTGTGTCTAATCTGCTGTTGACCCAAACATCCTTCAAACCGGCATGATGTGTTGAACATTTTTCCTCTACCAGTGCTGTTTTAAAGCAAATTACCGGTTTTACAGTTTTTCAGTCTGAATGAGAATGTGGCAAGACCACAATATAAAAAAACCCAGGTCATTGAAGTCCAAGTGAGCCCGGGGGTAATGACTCTAATGTCAACATTTTATTCTAATCAGCTGAGAAGAACTTTTAGGAGAAACTCATTTGAGCAACACAAAGCATATCTTTTCTAACAATAGATTCTTGTTGCAGTTGATTATAATTAAAGCAATTCTGTCAATACAATAAGGAGTCCCAGTTTATTCTTTCACTAGCACTACAAGAACATTATCCTTTTGAAAGGATAAAATCCTATGCCAAAATTCATGGGATTTTTTTTAAGAAAGCAACACAAAACAGGTTCACTGACTGCAAAATGCCCTTGGCAAGGCCACAATGGTATGAAAAAGGCTAAACCAAAGGATGAATCTACATACAGAAGATAATACAATTTGCATCCAAATTGCAGCAGTCTGAAGCTTCCTGAAGAAGTCACATTCCCATGGGCCTTCTATCACACTTGTCATAGTATATCACGGCCAATACACTGCTTGATCCCAAACAAGGCATTCTTTCCAATCAATCTCAGACTACAAAGTCTTCAGTCAGTTTCTGTACCTTGTTATCCTTGACAGTCCACTGCCCTTCTGCATTCTGCTGGAAAACACAGTGCTTACGAGAGATCATCAAGGGACAGGTTTTTGACACCAGCTGGTACGTGATATCTAATCCTCGGCCTATAGTTACCTAAAAATAAAGTAGTTTAGTAATTGCAGTCAGCAACAGCATGGTAAATGTCAGATTTTGTCATTTCAATTTAAGTACAGCAAAACTCTAGCATCCTATTTCCAAAGAGTGGCATAATAAGATTTTTTTTTTTTTTTTGCATTTTTTTCCATAAATTCAAGAGTACAGAGAAAACGGAAACCAACAAAGTTTGAAGTATTATCCTTCTCTCCCATTGAGGAAAATTTGATTTCTCTGAGGCCCATTAGAACCTCATGGACCTCATGGTTTCATAGACATCTTTCCTCAGCAGCAAAACTGCTCAAAGCCACTCAATCCATCTGTTCCCTACCTGAGTCACTAACTAACTAAATACCATTTCTTCAAACCAGCACTCTTATTTGCGGGTCTCAAGATTACTTCTTACCCTCTTCCTTTGCTGGCTGCATCTGTTCAACTGTCTGTGAACAAGAAAGCTGCAGGAAAAAATAGCCCAGAAAACTGCCCTAAATGCATGATACTTCTGTAAATCACACCATCAATCTTATGGCTCAGAATCTAAGCTACATGCAGCTTATAACCAGTAGTGAAAGTGATCTAAATAATCTGATTATGCTTTAATAGTATCTTCTGCAAGAAGGGACATAATTTAATTGTACCATTTCACAGTATCTTATTAAATCTCATCTAATTGCAGACTGCCATTTAAAGCACATCTCTGCTCTCTCTCCCTCCACTGCCTCCTCTGCACACTTTTCTTATTTATCTGGGCATTGCACCATTACCTGAACAGGTCTTACCTTGTGTTTAAAGCCAGAACTCAGACTCCAGTGTCATAACTAAATGCAAGGAAGCAAACTAAGATGACAAAAGCAAACTTAAAACCTTGGTCCTCTCCTCTTAAATGTTTCATATATATTAGGGATCTGTCAATGTGGATTGAATATTTAAGAGCTACAGAAACTCAGGGAGATGAAGAGTCCCCACTTCATGCGGACTCACACATAAATCAGCTTTGCACTTGTCCCTGCAGCAGCAAGAGAAGTGCCTAAGCCATCTGAATGATCCTCAGGGCCCAGTCACACCTATCTGCAAGGCCTCACACACCAAGACAAGTGAGACCAAGTAGAGCCAGTCACAAAACTTCCCCTTGATCAAGCTCATTTAGCAAACAGTGACATTATTGCTTGACTGCTGGAGTTCAGTGCTGCCCACAGCAGTACCAGCACATGCCCACACCTCGGGCATGCTCTCTGGAACTGGTCACAGCGTCAAGCCTGTCTGACTTCAATAAACATTTGGACAACACTCTCAGTCATATGGTGTGATTCCTGGGGCAGTCCTGTGCAGGGCCAGGAGCTGGACTCGATGATTCTCATGGGTCCCTTCCAACTCAGACTATTCTGTGATTATGACTTAAATCTCCAGTGAAAGCAGTTTGTGCTCTGTGGCCTGACACACCTGCAGTGTGACCACGAAGGAGTTGGCCACAGCATCACCCATACCTGCCTGGTTTTGACCACCAGAACAGCAATCCTCTCACACTGCCCCAACCCCACCACACACCTTCACCTGCTGGGTTTAAGGGAAAGAGTACAAGGGCCCATCTGGGCTTTTCAATTAAAAAACAAGATTGCTGAAAAAAGGTTATTCCTGCGTCGCACCGAAACACAACTAAAACAGATTTAAAACGTGACCTCTTTTACACCTGAACACCCTAAACCACACAAGTGCAAAGCCTTAATTAACCTCGTCAAATCATCGCCCGGTTAAACAGGTTAGGGACTCCCCCCGCCCGCACTTAGGTTACCGTCCCCCAAACAACTCCTGTCCAAACGCGACACAAGCGTTTAACCACGATAACAACCGAAGGCTCGGCAAGGGCGATCCCAGCGCGGGACCCGCCCTGCGCTCCCTGCCGGGGAGGCCGGGCCAGCTCTGCTCCCTAAGCCGGGCTTGCTCCTCCTGGGAAGCGCCACGAGGAACAACGAGACCCCCGGGACAAAGCGCCCCGACGGCCGCAACTCGGCAACCCCCCTTACCCCGCCCGCTCCGAGGGGCCCGGGGAGGGGGAGCCCAGCCCAGCCCAGCTCAGCCCGGCTCGGCTCGGCTCGGCCCGGCTCACCTGCGTGCCCGGCTCCAGCAGCAGCCAGTCGCAGCTGGCCCCGACTCGGCGGAGGCACCATGCCAGGCGGGGCACGCCGCGCACGGCCATGGCTGCGCCCGGCGGTGATGGCGCCGAGCGATGGCGGTGGCGGCGGCGGCGGCTCGGGACGGAACGCGGCGGGGCGCCTGCGCCGGGGCACCGCTGGGGGCG
>VXBX01003871.1:1187981-1249377 GCA_013400415.1 Scytalopus superciliaris | reverse complement strand
CTGCGCTTCTTCCAGCAGCGCCACGGACACCGCCGCCTGCCCTCCGCCCCCGTCCGGCCCCGCGGCGACCCGCGGCTCCTCTTCGTCAACGCGGGCATGAACCAGGTGCTCCCGCCGCGCCCCGCTCCGCACCCCTCGGGTTGCACCGCATGGCCCACGGTGGCCCCTTCCAACCTGACCCGTTCCGTGTCCGTGTCCGGGGAGCCCTAGGCATAGCCCCCCGCCGCTCTGGGTGGCACCTAGCAATAGCGGCTGTCTCTCCTTTGCAGTTCAAGCCCATTTTCCTGGGCACGGTGCACCCCCGGAGCGAGCTGGCGCAGCACCGGCGGGTGGTGAACAGCCAGAAGTGCGTGCGTGCCGGAGGGAAGCACAACGACCTGGAGGATGTGGGCAGGGATACTTACCATCACACCTTCTTCGAGATGCTGGGGAACTGGTCCTTTGGGGATTACTTTAAGGTGAGGTGATAGGAGCAAATCCTCTCCAGGGGAAATCAAGGCTTTTCCTTAGGAACCGTGCTGTAATGCCATAGAAGATAAACTTTGGTGAGCTGGTAGGCTCTATCACTAAATGTGCCCTCCTGGCTCTCAAAGCACTCAGCCTGTCAAAGCTCTGAACAACACATGCAAATGGAAATTCTCTGTGGTAACGCCAGTGTAGACCATTTAATACAGTGAAAAGAAGCTACCAGTTCATTTTGTGCTTATTACTAGAAAATTTGAAAAGAAGACTTTTTGCTAGTGAGTATGTTTTTTGCTTGGAAAAAAAAAATACTGCATGTAACTCTGCTGGTAGGCACATAGAAGTAAATCATGCTGTGTTCTTGGGTCAGATTTTCACAGGCAGCAGTGAGCTGTCTCGCTCTCCTGACCCTCATCCTTGTCTTTGAAATATGCCTTAAAGTTGGAAAGGGAGAGCACAGCTGAATTGAACTTCTTTGGTGTTTGACTCCCATTCTAAAGAGCCTTCCTGCATCACTAGGCATCCTAGATTACAGTGCTTTGTTTGTGTTCCCTACCTGCTCAGGAGGAGGCATGTAGCATGGCCTGGGAGCTCTTGACAGAGGTCTACAAGATCCCCAAAGATCGTCTGTACGTCACCTATTTTGGTGGAGACTCCACCTTGGGGCTGAGCGCAGATGAGGAGTGCAGGGATGTATGGCTTCGCCTGGGGTAAGTGTGTTAGAGAAGAGGTTCTGAGCAGCAGGTGCTGACATTTCAGTCTCCACGGTTGATCCTTAATTGATGTAGGGGCCAGAAGTTGCGTTTAGAACTCGTTCAGTTTCTGGTTTGTTTGGGCTGTTAAGAGTCAGCTGGGCTCTGAGCTCACTAGTACACTCAACCTTTAAGCTCATTCTCAGATGGTATCACTGTGGGGACTGTGTGCCTAACACTGGCTGGCCTTGATGAAGCGTGTGAAGAAGTATCTTCAATCCTTTGCTTTGTCTCCATCATGAGCTGTGGAGAGCATGTTCTCTGAATGCTAGCACTTGCTGCTTCAGTGAGGGGCTGAAGCTATTGCAGAGAGTACTGCTATGCTTTGGAAGCTTGTTCCAGGCTGCATGTGGGCTTTGAACCCAGGGCAGCCAGCTCTGTGCCACTGTTGGTGTTCGGTCTTGTCTATTGTGATCAGATTTTGCCTCTACTCTGAGGAGGAAGGTGTTCCGCAGACCCAGTGGAGAGCCTGTTTCCATCAGCAGGGCCCAGACTGTGTTTGCCAGTCCTGGGCAGAGAGTAGGATCCTGTCTGGTTTGGCCCAGCTTGTTCTTGCTAAGGAGAGTAACTCTGTGTGAACAGAAGCAGATGATTCCTAATATTTTTACATATTGAATCTGTGGTAGGAAGAAGTATTCCTCCCTTCCAACTTTCTCTGTGATCTGGGCTACCTTATGTTTATGTGTATTGCCTCAGCTCTTCCACGTTTGTTGTTTGCCTTTCCAGGGTGCCTGCCAGTCATGTGCTTCCTTTCCCATTGAAGGACAACTTCTGGGAGATGGGGGACACAGGTCCTTGTGGTCCCTGCACAGAGATCCACTATGACCATGTGGGTGGTGGCAGAAATGCTGCAGCACTGGTGAACCAGGGCAGCCCTGATGTAGTGGAGATCTGGAACTTGGTCTTCATGCAGTACAGCAGGTACCAGACATCTTATCTGAACTCCAGAGCATTTCCCTTTTGTTTGACTCCAAAATCATATGTGTATACTCTCAGACATTTCAATGCTTTCCAGAAGGTGGCAATATAGAAGCAAGAGGGAAGCTGGGGAGGTGTTCCAATGTGGCTATTGGTTCACTTTGCTTTATTTGCCCTGTTCTCCTTCAACCTTTGCTGTCTGTTCTACCTTAATGCTGCATTCCAGAAGTCTCTTTTGGTCTGCAGCAGCCCAGAGAAACCTGCAGAAGAAGGAGAAGGCCTTTGACTCTCTTGGAGCAGGCCTTTTTCCTTACATTACAGCCTCTCCTGACTGATAGTCAGGATCCTGGCTGCCTGACAGTGCCAAGGCAGGCTTCTCTTAGTCTTGTCCCTGAGCTTCCTTTTGGTGGGTCTCCCGCTGTTTCCATCCCCTGTCACTCTTCCATTCTTTTTTATTTGCCTATAAACTGACCCTTGCTTCTCTTTTGCTTTTTATTTTTCCTGTCTGGTTGACAGAGAGGCAGAAGGGAATCTGCTTCCCTTGCCACAGCACCATGTGGATACTGGAATGGGTCTGGAAAGGCTGGTGGCAGTTCTGCAGAACAAACGCTCTAACTATGACACAGATCTCTTCACTCCCATCCTGGATGCCATTCACAAGGTGATGATGCTTCAGCTCAGAGTTACAGCTCAGCAAAAGGTTCTTGAATGCAGACAGCTTGCCTGGTGCAGCCTTCTCTATGTCATGTTTATGTGCAGCCAGGTGCAGAGCAATATTCTAGAAAAACTGGGGAGAATTCCAGGTTGAAAATCTGGTGGAATATTGGCATTGCTGATCCATTTTTCCTCCAAAGTTTCTTAAATTTCTCAGTGCCAGGACATTGGCTAACCGGTGTTAGGTTGGCTTATAATGCTGTGGAAGGATTTAATGAGTACATCTTAAATGCATGAGGTTCAGAAATAGTTGAGAAGCATGATGTCAAGTGTGACTGATTGCCTCTTGCATTGAAGCTACTTTTTCTGCAGCCATTAATTTCTACTAATGTGTATCCCTACTGTCTCTTGTAGGGCTGCAGGGCACCCAGATACCAGGGTCTGGTTGGGAGTGCTGATGTTGGGCGTGTGAATATGGCCTACCGCGTGGTGGCAGATCACGTGCGCACCTTGTGTGTGTGCATCACTGATGGCATCTACCCAGGCTTCTCTGGAGCAGAGTAAGGACATAAGGAAATGGCATGGGGTGGAGGGAGTTAGGTCTAGAAAGGAATATGGACAGCCAGGAGAAAGCTTCTGGTGTGGACCCAAGATAGGGAGCACATGAGCTTTGGAAAGGCAGGAAGGTGAGAGTTCCAATCTGCAGACTCATCCTTGGATGAGTGTCGACTATGGGGAGCTGCTGGCCTGTGTTGGGGAATCAGACCAGAGGAGTTGGGGAATGCTGGGTGTGGGAGCTGGGCAGGGATGCTCACGTGGCTGTCTGGTGAATCCTGCCCTGGTTTCAGGCTGGTGCTGCGTCGGATCCTGCGCAGGGCTGTCCGCTTCTGCTCTGAAGTCCTTCAGGCTCCGCCTGGGCTCCTGGCTTCCCTGGTGCCTACTGTAGTGGAAGTGCTGGTGAGTGAAAGTGTTGCCTTGAGGGAAAAAGATTATCACATGTGTCCTACTAAACCCCATGTTGCCTTCCTGCACATTGTCAGGAGACAGTCTTGGATGTGAAGGAGCTCCAGGAGGGTGCATTGCAGCAGTAAAAGCCTCTTGTCCCCTGATCATTTGTGGTGGGAGGGAGGGGGCCTAGTGTGACCATTGGTACAGTCAGCACAAGCACGTGTAAGTGTATGCAAGTGCATGTTGCTGTTTCTGAGGGCAGTGACTTCCAAGGTGCTGTACCGGTTAAAACCATCTGAAATTGGTCTCTGTGAGTACTAACAGCATTTTCAAAGGCAACACTTTTTTTCCTATTGTGAACGGATGTGTTTGCCAAGAGATGCTGTGCAGGGGCTAGCAGAGGCTGAGAGGTCTCAGGGCGATAGGCAGGAGATGGTCCATATGAGATTCTTGCCCTGCACTGCTGACCCTGGGGCTCCCTTCACACTCACCTGCCTGAAATCCCCTGAGGAAGATGCTGAGAATATGATCACTAACTGAGGTTCACTCCACAGGGAGATGCTTATCCAGAGCTGACGAAGAATACAGACCAGGTGAGCGGTGTGGAATCCCCTGGAGAGAAACCTCCATCTCACTGTCTTTGTGAGGCACTGCTCTCAGGGGCAGGAGTCAGCCCTTCCTTGGGACTTAGCTGGAGGAGTTTGCATAGCCTACTCCATAACCATGTTCTCGTGGGTGGGCTGAAATGTGCTCAGCACAAGAAGTATCTGTGGCACATTTTCATGTGGGAGCTCAACTAGGTCTTTACCAGGAACTTCACGTCCTGGTGTAAGGCAGCTGTTGCTCTAAAAAAACTATGGTAGCTCTTCTGTTGAGTGCAAGTACAGCCTGTCCTGATCTGGGTACCCTTTGTTTAAAGTGGGTTGGTGATTTAAGGCTAGTCCTGAATTTCTTTTGCTGACAGCAACTATGATAAGCAACCTTTCTAGCTGTTCCAGACATACAATTGTAATGGGGTCACAGACATGAATGTCTGACAGAGAACATTTGTCAACTTAAAGCCTTCCCCAGGTGTATGGCCAATATTTCTTTGACAGAAGTGGTGACAGGAGGCACAATGACTTTGGCTCTGTTTAATAGTGCATTGGAGATGTGTTGTGATGGATACTTGCAGAACAAAAAATCTGGTTGATTTGCTTTGAGTTGACTGAGCAGGGCCGATGTGAGCTGGGGAACTCCCTGAAGTGTTGTGGCTAACCCTTCTGACCCTGGGCAGATCATGGATATCATCAATGAGAATGAGGCTGCCTTTCTGTCCTCCCTGGAGCGTGGGAGACGCATCATTGAGCGGACAGTGCAGCAGATGGAGCCCTCCACGAGCTTCCCAGGTGAGTCTCCCTCTGACAAGCTGCATTTAGAGATGGTTTGCTCCAGGTCCTCACAAGAATTACGCTCAAAACTGAAGGATGTCTACCTCCCCCACATGTCTTTTGTGATCATCTAGCCCCAGGCAGAGGAGCAGATGTTGCTCCTTTCTCCAGATTGCAATTGTTTTCTAGTACTTTGTTCTCACAACAAACTAGGCACCAGACAAGTTAGAAACATTCCCTTTCTGCTTTTTTGACTGATAACTAGGTCCTGAAAGGGGTAGCACAGGACCCAACCAGTGCAGCTCTTGTGTAGATGTGCTACACTGAATTTTAGCAGTAATGGGTCTGTGGAGCATCATTAATACTCAGTCCCATACAGGAACTGCATGGCTTCTCTTCCCTGTTACCAGCGCAGCTGCACACAACATGGGTGAATCCAGTTACCAAGGCACACACTAGATTGGTCCCATCCAAGTCTTGAGATGCCTTTGGTTTCTTTGTTCATGGAGAGTTCCTGTCCTTCCTTTTCTCTTACAGCTGAAGTAGCTTGGTCTCTCTATGGGAATTTGGGATTCCCTCTGGATCTGATTGACTTGATGCTTGAAGAAAAGGGAATTAGTTTGGATTCAGCTGCCTTTAATGAACTTGCACTGGAAGATGCAAAGGTAAGACAGAGACTCACTGTGTCAGAATAATTCAAAACCTTCTCTCTCTCCTGTGAGCATGGAAGTAGAATCCCTTTCACTGCTGAGGTTCTTCAGGGTCACATGCCTTCTCCCTGAAGGGATCTGAAATAAGTGTCATCACAATGGCATTGCTTGTGAGTGTGGGACTGAGAAGTATTGGCTCATAATTTTCTTCAGGTTGGTAGAAGTGTTTTATGATGCTGACTGTTGCTGGACTGAAGGTTATAAGAGAATTACATAGATTAGAATAGTCCTGTGTCAGTCATGTAGTCCAACTTCTCAAACAAAGCAGAACCAGTTTAGACAGCCCAAGCAGCAAATAATTTATGAAGAGTTTACAAAATCTCCTTGGTCTCTGTAGTGCTGGAAGACTTGCGCTGCCCACCTACCACCCACAGGACCCACCACCCCCAGCACCCATGCAGTAATTGGTTCAAGGCCTTGCTCTCCTGAGCTTTAATGGCCTGGAAGTTTCACAGCTACTCAGCAAGTTGTGCCAGGCAGGTTGTGTCAGCTGTTGGTTGTGGCCTGGCTCAAGGCCGGCACAGGGTGGTATTCAGTGCTTGTGAGGATTAAAGGAATGAGGTTGGTTTAGCAGTAGCCTCCATCAGCCTGGATCTAAGCAAGCCTTTTCCACAAAGGAGGAAAAGCTTGTAGCACCAGTTACCGATTTGCATGCCCCCCCAGTATCTGCCATCTAACTGTGCCTGTGCTCTGCTGCAGCGGAAGGCTGGTGGCCCCCAGGCAGCACAGCCAGAGAACATGAACACACACCTTGATGTGCACTCGCTGGCTCAGCTGAGGAGCAGCAACGTGCCCGCCACCGACGACTCCCCGAAGTACGCCTACACGCTGGGGCAGCACGGGCAGTACGGTAAGTGGCCAGGCCCCATCTGAAGGCAAGTTCTGCGTCTGTCTCCAACAATCAGGCTTGTGAGTGGGTGTTTGCACAGGGTAGTTGCACAAAGGGATTAGGTATTTGTCTGATGCCGTGTCCTTGCTATTTCGGTGGCAGACCACTAGATGCCAGCGCAGGCTCTTTGTTATTTAGGTTAACTGAGGTTGCTGATGCTCTAGGGAAAGCATGAAGATAAACCACGGAAAGCAAGAGGTGGTGTGGCTGTCACAGACAATTAGGGATAGCCGTGCACAGCCAGCTCCCTCTTACCCAGTGTGCTGGTGGCAGCCTGTGCTAAGCAGAAAGTGAGGCAATTCAAGCTGTATATACTATGGCAAGAGCACAGTGGAGGAGAAAACCCATCAGTGGCATTGGCTGAAATCTCCAAGTTAGAACTGTCCCACCTCCTCAGCTTCTAAATCATGGAATAATTTGAGTTGAAGAGGATCTCTGGAGGTTCAGTTTCTTGATAAAAGGAACATCAGCTTCACAGTCAGATCAGGTTCCTCAGAGCCTTGTCCATTTAAGTTTTCACTATCTTTAAGGACAGAGATCCCACAGCCTCTTTGTTCCCTGTTCTTTATCACTCTTAGTGGGAAAAGTCTTTTTCTTTACGTACAGCCAGAATTTCCTATATTCTAGATGTAGTTTCACAAATGCTAAATAGGGATGAATAACCTCTTTCTTTGACCTGCTGGCTATGTTTGTGTTCATACAACCCAGCAGGCAGGCAGTCTTCCTTGCCGCAAGGGCACCCTGCTGCCTTGTGTTGAGCTTGCTCCCAAGGACCCCAAGATTTCTGTCAGTCCATTTCTATAGCCTGCTGAGTTGCCTTAGAAAAGCAGCCTAGTTCTTCAATGTATCAGCCAGTCCCTGTCAATTCATTGCCATACACAAGTGGGATATGAGTACATCCCATCTTGTCATGGATAGTCATTAATGAAAAGGTTAAATGGTGTTGGCCCTTATGTAAGCCACCGCTAGCTCTACTGGTAACTGAGTATCAACTGAACATTCAACTGCTGAGCAATTCTCTGTGGGACCAGCTGCACAGCCAGTTAACATGTCCACCTTATGGTCCACTTATGCAGTCCATATTGCCCAAATTTGGCTTCAAAGAGCCTACAGGAGAGTATGTTAGAAGCTTGCTGCATCAAGGAGGGTGACATCCCTGCTGTCGCTTGTCCATCATGTCTGTCATCTCTTCATAAAAGTCAGATGGGTTTGCCAAACTTGCAGTATAGCAAGATGCAGATGTGCCTGTACCACATTTTCTTCTACCAGGCCAGATTGAGTGTCCCTGCCTGTGTAGCTGCTACTCATCAGGTCTGTCATTAGGTAAGTGAGGGGTGACTTAGTTCTAGTCAACAGATCCTTTATCCTTTCTGCCGGGAGCTGTTCTTCTCCTACTAAGGCAAAGTGCCAGCTTTCAGTATAGCCTGGGTGTTGGCAGTGTTGGCATGGGGAAGTGATCCCTCTTTCCTGCAATCTTAGAGGGTGTATGCACTAATTGCTACTGTCTTCTTCCCCCTGACAGAGTTCAGCGCATGCCAGGCCACTGTCCTGATGCTGTACAGAGATCAGTCTCTCCAGAAGGAGGTTGGGGCAGGGCAGCACTGTGGTGTCATCTTGGACAGGACTAACTTCTATGCAGAGCAGGGTGGGCAAGACTCTGACCAAGGCTACATGATACGTTTAGGACAGCAGGTAAGGCCCTTTGCTGCCCAACCCAGCACTGCCATGGGTACTGAGGCCAGTCAGAATACCCCAAGTGATGAGCTTTGCAGACTGCTGACTCTTGACAGTTCCCTTGGCTTTGCATCAGGGTTGGCATGGTGAGGCAGAAGCAGCAGTAACTTCACAGAAGTCTACTTGCTGCTCTGGTTGTCTCTCCCAGCCCTTTGCAATTTCATCTTGCTGGGGAAGACTGTAAAGTCTTCTTAGGTCTCCCTTCAGTGTGCTGCATTCTTGCCAGTTGGGGGTGTAGTGATGAGAGAAGGCAATCAGTGATCAGAGAGTCCATGAGCTGAGTGACTGGTCTCTGGCCAGTCCTGGACAACTGCAAGCAGTGCCCAACCCGAGACCCAGTAGAAAAACTCTTATGCCTGCCAAGAACATCAGGAAGGACCTCCACTTCTGCATCATGTTCCTTCAGCCTTGCCAGAGGGAGAGCTTTGACCCTCTCATGGAAAGTTACATGGGATGCAGCTTATTCTCCTTCCCACGTTCCAGCTCTTGATAATCACCCCTAGGCATTGATTCTGCCTTTTAAGGCTTGCAGAATGTGATAGTGCCTTGCTCAGCACTTCTCCCCAGGCCGAAGAGGGGATCCAGTTTCTGTTGCCATCCAAGTGAGGCAGAACTAGCACCTTGGTTGCCTGAGACAGGTGCCTTGGCAAATGATTGCCCATTTTCTCATGAACAAGCGTCCTTGTTAAGAAAATTCATCAGCACAAGTGGTGTTACTGCCCCTCCACTGTAAGCTGGCAACCTCAATATGTTGTGCAATGAGTGGCTGGGGGAAGGGAAAGTCTGAAGCAGTCTGGTTACATTTGCAGCAAACTTCTCTCTGCTTTTTCTATATCCAGTCCCTATCTTTAGGGATCAGTGGGGATTGTGTTTCCCAGTCAGATCAAGCAGGTACCTAGCGCAGGTATTTGGATTTTCTCTGTGTCCTAACTCATCTTTATGTCTTTTTGCTCAGGACGTACTCTTCCCTGTAGAGTCAGTTCACCTCTGTGGTGGCTACGTGATCCATGAGGTTACTGCTGTGGAAACCCTGCGTGTTGGTGACCAAGTGCAGCTCTTTGTGGATGAGGTGATAACTCGCTGCTCTTAATCTTTTCCTTGTGATGTCCTGAGTAGCCTGGGCACAGCAGATCTTTATCCCTTGTATTATTGAGAACGTTCCTCATTGTACTGTGCAGTGGGAAGGAGACATCACAAATGGCTCTGTAGTTTTCTGTGAGCCACTGGTCTGTCCCAAAGCATCCAGCCCACCCTTTGCTGTTTCACAGAGGTGATCCCATAGGAAAAGAAGTTAGATCTTCCCTGCCACATAGTTAATCTGATAGCTGTACTACCCATTGTTTTTCCCCCATCTTCCCCCATCCCTTCACATGCAGCCTTTCCCTTATCTCTTTGAGTCATCTCCTGCTCCCCTGAGTTGTGGAGAATCCCCTGCCAAGCTGCCTGTGCTTTCAGGCCCAGCGTCTGGCCTGCATGACGAACCACACCGCCACCCACCTGCTGAACTTTGCGCTCCGACATGTCCTGGGGGACAGCACAGAGCAACGCGGGTCCCACGTGACAGCAGAGCGGCTGCGCTTCGACTTTGATACCAAGGTGGCTCTGAACTTCAGTTTCCTTGTTCTCAGCAGTACCAAGATTCCAGTAGTAGCTTTCTCTCCAGGGATTTTTCTCCTCTCACCGTAATCAGTCCTTTAGAGACAGGTCACATTTTGTTTGAGCAATGAAGCTTGGCCCTCTGGATGTGACTGGGTCAACTTTGCATTGACCTGACCCTGAGCAAAGCTTGCTGAGGGGATGAATGCAGTTCAGAAAGAAAATACTTAGCAAGGCCACTGGTCATGGGACTGACATGAAATTGTGTAAAGCAGTCTTTGAGAGGTGGTGCTTGGCTGTGACTGGACATCCAAGTGAGAGTATTTGGGAACTGAAAGCTGTTGGGTCAGGATGAGTGCTGGCCCTGGTAACTTGTCACTCATTGCAGTATCTCTCCTGAAGGCTTTGGCTGATGCTCTTGCATCAAAAATCATTAATCCCTCATGAGAGGAGGGGATGGGAGGGCCATGATGCTCACAGTTCCTTTTTACAAATAGAGAAGATGAGATACAGGGTAAGAGTGGTGTGCCCAAACTGAGTTGCCCACTGGTCCTGCCCCATTTCTCTCTCCTTTATTCTGTTCCTCTCAGGAGGCTTCTCCTGAATGTGGCTGGTTTACTTCCTCAGGGCCCTGTGACTGTGGAGCAGCTGCAGCAAGTGGAGCAAGTGGTCCAGGATATGATCCAAAGAAATGAGGTTGTGCATATGGCTGAGGCCCCCCTCACACTGGCAAGAAGAGTGCAGGGACTCCGTGCAGTGGATGAGGTATGACTGGATAGCAGCACACATCTTCATGAGCCTTCTCCTTCAGCAGGAATCATCTGGGACACAAGAAATGTTGATGCAACACATTTCTGAAAGGGAATTGACTCCCAGAATTGAGAAAGGAAAGTAGGACAGAGTTGAGATCTCAGGACACTGCATTGTAAAACATGTAGGCTGGTGATGCATAGGCTTTCAGCTCATCCCTTTGGACCAAAAGCCTGTAGTGTCACCCAGCTGCTTCTTTCTTCCCATGGTGGCTGAGTGGGGGGGGAGAAGTAGTGCTTCCCCTGACTCTGGGACTGTTCTAGTATAGGGGAAAAATGAGGCAGACACCTGAAGCCATGAAGTTAATCTGTAAGAACCCCTGAAGGACCATGTTGTTAGCTGCTGATCCCTGTCTCCTCTGTCAGGGGTATCCAGATCCAGTGAGGATAGTGTCTCTGGGGGTCCCTGTGGAGAATGTGCTGACCTGTGACTCTGAGGCTGCAATGCAGACCTCTGTGGAGCTCTGCTGTGGGACGTAAGTGACTTTTACTTGCAGTCAGAAGGCATGTTTGTGGGCACCCCTGGCTGAGGTACAGAAGTCATTGCAAGCTCAACTCCCTGTCCTTGTGAAGATAGGTTTCCTCACTGGAAAGATATTGTGGGGACTAAATGGGCTAGTTATGAAGCGTTGGAAGTCCCAGAGTGAGCAAACTTTAATGAATTGCAAAACATTTTCCTTACTTCATAGTCTGAAACCAACCTGGAAGTCACAGAGCACTAGCAGGGTGTGGGAAAAGCATGTGTGCCTGTCACACTAGTGCTTTGCCTTTGGGGCTGCGGGAGAGCTGGAGACCTGGCTGGATACTCCTAGATGGTTGTGAAAACTTGAGGCTGCTCTGATTATTTTAATTATCTTCACCCTCTTCTGCTTTAGCAGTAATGGGAGTAGAAGAAGAGTTAATCAATCTTAGGACAGTGCTGACACAAAAGAAAAAAAAACAGGAACAAATTGGCCTTTGAGCAGATAGAGCTGAAAATGAGCAATTTTCTAGCCATGAGATCATTCTTGTGGGAGTAGTGGGACAAGAAACTGCATGGGAGTAGAGATGATCAATTCCTGTGAAGCTGTCTGAAATGATTATTTGTGGTAACAGAATGTGAGACACGGTAGTTTTTATGTCCACTGTTAAACCAAGAGGGAAGGGGGAAGTTGTCAGAGCCCTGAGACCGCACAACTATCTTGTGACTGGAGTCTACTGGCCAGGCTGTGAGCTGGCCTGACAAGAGAGTGGTGGAGTTGGATCAACAGATTACTTTCTACAAGGTTTAGTAGCAGCTGAATAGAAGAGAAAAATCTCAATTTATCTCACTGTTGAAGGAAAGGACAGGAGAGAAGAGGAGAACTTGGCTGTTGGGATTGGGAAGGGGCTGCTGGACTTCAGACTTCTCTAAAAAGAAAGCAGGCTTACTGATTTCTCTTTTCAGAGAGCAGCTTGTTTTATTTCCTGTTCTGTGCTGACTTTTTAGGCACCTTCTACAAACAGGATCTGTGGAAGATCTGGCCATCATCAGTGAACGTCAGCTTGTTAAAGGGATTAGCCGTGTCATTGCAGTGACAGGGAGACAAGCCAAACAGGTAAGGAAGGGGGAACTCAGATTTCTGCCATGTCAAGGCAATGCCAGAAGGACCAAACTTTGTAGGTTCCTCATAGACAGTTAACTTCCTGCTGTTTTGGTTGGAGCCTCCCTACTTGGAGCCTCCCCAGTGCTTTATCTTGGCTTCCTCCTTCACCCCTGGATTCAACTCTGCTGCTGTCCATTCACCTCTTCTAGACCCATCGTAGCCTTCTGTCTCCTTGACCTTCATTCTTCTCTCAGACCTCCTTTTCCAAGATAAAAACTTGGCACAAAATATAGGAAGCCTCTGGTCTATGAATTTCAGTCCCTGGGTAGACATTTAAAGCTGTGATCCTTTGTGCATTGGTTTCACCTCCTGCCTATCACAGTTGGATTTGCACTTTATGATTACAGGGCTTTGGCCTCATTCTTACAGCCCTTTTGCTTCGTTCTTTTTGTCTTTTTCGTGCTAAGATGTGGTTCTGGTCTGGCTGGGTCTGTATAAAAAGTAAGAAACCTAATATTATGTTTGTGAGATCACCCTGTCCTTTAATATCTGGAAGTGTTGGGTGCCCCGCAAGCTTGTTCGCTTCCTTTAAGGCTGCAGTCAGAGGACAGTGACTCACAGTCAGTGGAATTGGAAAGACTAAAGGCAAAGCCCTCCCCTGCAAATCTGTTACTTTTTGGCTGGCTGTCCCCTGTGCATCTGTGTCCCAGCAAGGCTTTTCTTCATGCAGAAGAACAAAAAGCTGCAGGGCACATCTGCATGCTTTGCTGGAAGTGCTGACCTGGAGAAGCCCCTGAGAGGAGCTCTGTGCATGTGTTAATGAGACAAGGGAGGCTGCAGGCATGAGGGAACGACTTGAAAGAAGGGTTGTGTGCCCTAGCTAGGCAGAGCAGTCCTCACTGTCCACAGCTTTTCTTATGTACTCTCTATTGTCCTGGTCTAAAATCTCACAGGACCATCATGGGCACAGAGATCTGGCAGGGAGGAGATGCTCCAAACCGTAAGGATCGTCACTGATGAAAAAGCTTGCAATAGCTTTTATTATTGTTATTATTAGTGGTAGCATTGTTGTTGGGGAAAGTAATAAAAAATATACCAAGGTAGCTGAACTCAGGAAATACGCTTGAACAGCTGATGAGGTTTTAGTGTTTCTTCTGTTTCTTCAGTCAGTAGTTTCAAGATAAGGTTTGCTAATGAAAAAGGAACTCTAAGATGCCAATGGAACTCCCCAGTTTTTCCTCAATGAAATCCTGATGATTTGATGCAAGAAAGTGAGGAAACAGAAATGCTTGATAGGTTGGTCTCCTGGATGTAACCAGCTAGTACTGGTTGCAAATCTAGAGAGGAGCATTCTATTTCAGAGGCTTGTGGGAACAGTCATTCTTAAAACACCTATAGGTATCTTGCACTGGATCCTGAGCAGCACTTAAGTGTTTATGACCCTGCTGCTTCCCTGCTTTCTCCATCCCTGCTCATTTTTTCTGTTGTTGCATTTGAAGCTTGCATGCTTTCTGTCTCTCCAGGCCCGGGAGGTAGGCCAGTGTTTGGCTATGGAAGTGGACTCTGTCTCCCTACGAATGAAGCAGAGGAGCACCTCTATTCCTGAAATGCAGAACCTCTCCAAGGAAGTGGGCCAGTTGACCAAAGTAAGGATTACACTCCTAATACAGAAAGATCCCAGCATGGGCTTTATACAATTGAGGGATGTGATTTTTTCCATACCAGGGTCACATGTTACCATAGTCAATAGCAAGGGCAAGTTGCTACTGTTGCCTCTTTCATCACAAGGATTTTAACCAGTGTCCAGGTGCCTAGGTTGCAGATGACCAGCTGAAAAGAGAAAGCTACTTGCCACAATGACTGGCTGGCTTGGTCACATAGGCTATAGGAGAGTATGGAAAGAGGCCCAGCTCCATCCTGACCTCCCAGAGAACTAGCAGTTTAGGTGTAGGTACAGTTTAATGTTCTTACACAAGAAATTGTCTTGCAGGTAGTGACCAACACTGCAATGCCCCAGTGGCAAAGAAAAGAACTACAGACCATCCTCAAAGCACTACAGCGAACGGCCAACACAGCTATCAAGAAACTGGAGGTGCAGCAGGTACTGTGGCAGCAGCACACTGACTTACAGCCACCTGATAGCAGTCACACACCAGTGGACCTGGTGTCTCTGTCACCCTTCACAGCCACTCAGTTACTAGGGTCCCATTAGAAGGCAGAAGTAGTCAGGTACAATCACACAGAGTGCAACACAAGCCCTGTGTTGGGTTGATTTCATTGACATTTATCTGGTGCTGTTGCTTAAAATGCAGTGAATGGCTGGGTATTTAGCATCTGCAAAATCCCCACATGTCTTTGCCTGTGAGGATGGAAAGCCCCATAACAGCACTTCTGGCCAACACCAACAGCCAGATAGGTATCACTTCCTTGTTTATACGTGGAGAAGATGACCTGGTCCTCACAGTAGTCTTAACAAGGTTGTGCATTAAGACAGTGGCAAGACAAAGCCTTTCTCTCACACGTGTTTGTGTTCTGCAGTTAGCATTAAAAACCCTTTAGCAATGCTTATTAGTGACTTAAGAGATCTCAGCAAGAACTATTCATTTCTTAGAAGTAGAAGCATCTTGCCACAGAAGCCTTCCTGAGATGTGGTGGTGTACAGGTCAAGGAGAGAGGCTGGGGACTGAATGGGTCACTGTCTATTCCACGTTTGCCAAGGGTTCATCTCTGCTTGCTTTCAAGGAAGGAGGGCTGTATAGGTCTCCACATGGAAATTTCAGCAGCCAATCTTACTTTGACTTCTGCTCTCATACTTCTGTTCCATAGAGCAACACTTGCATTCCATTTGTATGTGTGTTGCATGCATATATCCCCATCCACCCCACTCTGTGTCTCCTGTAGCCCTTCAAAATGCTGTGTGTTTCTCCCTCCAGGCTGAAAAGAAGGCACAAAGCCTGCTAGCAAAACATTGCAACCAGCCTGTCATCATTGATACTGTCCCAGCCGATTCCCTCTCTGTGAGTAATCCACATTCCTTTTTGGCCCAGCGGTACTTCAGATGCTGCACACAGTAAGAAGGAACTGCTGGGCACATTTTCTGCTGGATGCCAGTCTCCTTTGCTGTAACCTGACTCCTCTTCTCCCTGTCTCTCCTAGATCCTAATGAAGGTAGTGAACCAGCTGTGTGACAAGTCTCCTGGCACATCAGTCTTGCTGCTCAGCCCTCAGGCTTCTGGTGAGGTGTTCTGTGCCTGTCAGGTGTCCAAGGTAAGCAGAACCCTGGTAGAGACATGGGGAACCTGCCTGCAAAGGAGGACTGGACCCACTGCTCAGCAGCTCCTGCTTGAGGCTTTTTGGGGGGTTCTGCCCAGTGTTGGCGGTTAATCAAATAGGGGCAGGACCTGAGATGACCCTACTGGGCCCAGATGTGCTTTCAGTCTCTTCTGGGCACAGATATGCCTGGACCCTCCAGGTCGTGTTTGCCTAAAGGCAAGATGCAGCATTAACATGTAAGCTCAGCCTTTGTGGTCCTCACAGCTATGACTGCCTCAGGATAGTGAGGGCCCAGGCTGGGTGAGGAGAGGATATTGCCTTGCTTTATTCATACTCCAGAATGCTCCACAGTCCAACTGACTTTTCTGTGTCTCTTCCCCAGAACTGCCTGCCCGCGTTCTCTGCTGCTGACTGGGCCGTGGCTGTCTGTACACAGATGGAAGGCAAGGCAGGAGGCTCTCACATCGTTGCTAAGGGTAGTGGAAATGCCAAAGGCATGCAGGGAGCCCTGACTACTGCACTGGAGTTTGCTCACAGTAAACTGTGAGGCTTTAGTGCCAGGACAGCTGTATGCACCCAGCTGCAAGCTATATGTTCTCTTGATACCAAGCATATACTGTGCTGATGTGAAAGGTTTAGCAGCTCCCACGCTGAACGTTGCTGCAACCACTGTATTGGAGCACTTGACTTCTGACCACCCAGGATCAGCAGAGACCCTGCTCCTGATCCCACTGACAGAACAATGCTGCCTGTTCTTCAGCATGAGCATATGGGGATTGAGACTTGGAAAGCACTAGTTGCAACAGCAGGTCCTTTTTCCCTTGGAACAGTGCAGTTCTTGCCACAAGACCAGCACAGAGACTCTGTGGGAACATGGGGAGATGGCACAGCGTTACGCTAAAGCCATTAAAGGGTAGAGAGTGTCTGATCCCCTGATGTTTCTTGTTAGTGGCACCGTTTTTATTCTGTTCCTGCAACCCTGGAAGTCAGCACACACTTGCATCTAAGAGGTCCTGTCCTACTGTAGAGCTCAGGACATCTCTCTGATTAGAAATGCTACTGTAATTCAGAAATGGGAAGAGAAATCCCACCTTGCTTGTGGGCTCAGGCTCATTAGGCTATGCAATGCGTAGTGCTGAAGCCAGTCCTCAGCATGGAGGAAACAAAATCATCCTGGTCTCCACCTCTTTGTTTTGGATGCATGTTCTTATCCCTGTTTCTTTCTAGTAACAACTTCCTTCTGGTTTCTTACCAGCTCCTACCTAAAAGTCATTGCTGATTTGGTGAATTGTGTGACTGGGAACTGTAACTGTGTCGCAGCATGTAAGTCCCTGCAGCAGGACAATTAGTCTTGAGGTGAGCAGGTCTCTCTCATAAACTGGTCATTTTTCACAAGCAGTAGCAGACCCAGCAAATTCAATTCATAAAGACATTTCAGACTTCATTGTTGGAGTGATGTCTAGAGCACCTGGCTAAAGCATGGTTATTTTAGATACTGTATTGACCTAAATATAGAGATCACAAATGGTAGCTGAGGCAAAAGTGCAATGGGATAGTGATTCAAGCAGGTTTCACCCTGAGAGCAGCAAGAGCTGCCTGAGAGGGATGAATTTTACCAGCAGGTAGGGTTGCCTGGCACTTTGAAGGGATGTGGAGGAGGCAGCAGCTGCCTACTTCTGGGGAGAAGGAGGAGGGGTAGAATCATGTGATGCTGATGGATGGGTAGCAGGAAATGGTTGTCACATGGATAGGGTTGGTTAAGAGGATGTAGAGGGGAATGGCCCAGTGTCCTAATGAGTGAGTTTCCACTTAGCTGTCTGTCTCAGGGAAGGAGGGTGAATAGCTGCTGTGAGCAGAGCCTCATTTTCCTTCTTCAGTGAACAGTTCATCTGGGGGTAGGGAGGGGGGGAAGGGATGTGGACTTAAGGGAGAATCACTAGTGGACAAGGGTTTTTCTTCCCTATCTCAGTGGTTGTCCAGCCCAAAATCTCATGTGGGGTCCCTAAGGCTTAATGTGGCTCCTACTCATGTGTGCAAAGTGCCAGCAGGTGGTTTCCATTGGATAAGTGCCAGATATAAATGTGAGGGCTCAGAGGCAGGAGGAAGCCCTTTAGGGGCTGGTGGTGCTTCCCACTGTCCTCCCTTGCTTCCCCAAAGCACTGGAAATGGCAGCAAGGGTGCAGATCTTAAGACTTTGGTTCATTAAATGCTGCTTCCAACCAGGGAGCTTAAAGCAGGGCTTGTGGCAAAGAGGTATGTGAACCAAGGTGTCCAGACATTGCTCCTGCTGCCATGAGTTCACCCATCAGAGGAGTGCATAGGCCCCTTTCTTTCATCACCCTGCCAGTGGGGCAGGTTGCTCTTCCTCCCAGACCCTGTCTGCTTTCCTGTATGCAGTAGCAGAGCATAGTGCTTTTTCAAATTTCTTTCCGCTTCTGGATGCAGAGGTGTTACTGGTGCTTGTAACATCTCTCCAAGGAACCTGAGTCCAGGGGAGAGCTGGAACATCTAGTCCAGGGCTTGGGGGATCTTGTGACAAGGTTGCTAAGATGCATGGAGTCCAAGGGTATGGTTCATGCCATCAGTTGAAAGCAGAGTCAGTGCTCAGTGTTGCACAGCTCCCGTGTTTCAGTTGGACCACAGCAGTACCAGGTGTGGGGAGGGGAGGAGGTGCTCTGTCTTATTGGGAAAGCACTTTCCCAGAGTGATTTTGTCTATTAATAGCTGCTACAGGAGATGATGTCTCCTTTTGGTATTGGAGAGTAGGTGTGAGGAGGAGGAAGAGAATGCTGTGTTGAGCTGCTCCTGCACGATGCTCCAAAAGCAGAGCTTGAGCTTGCCAGCAGCAGCCTTATGTAATTAACCCCCTTTGGCTTGACTGCTAGCTTAAAAACCACTGACCCCTCAGAGACTTTTGCCCAGGCTCTTAAGGGGCAGAGGTCTGGGTACTGACCTTCAAGGCAATGCCTTTTCTGATGGGGAAGTTGAGCCCTTGTCATTGTTCCCCTGGAGAGCCAAGGGCTGGTGCTACAGAGGCACCACAGAGCAGTGGCTCTTGGGGCCAGGGGAAGGAGGTCCCTCTCCCCTGTGGGAGCTGTTAGGCTGAGTGAGCAGCAAAGGCCTCATGCCTTGGCACTCCAGCTCTGTCCGTCCCCTCCTGTGTCCCATGGGAAAAGTGTCTTCGTGTTCTCAGGGTATTTGCAGCAGTCTCAGCACCCACTCTGCCCAGGGTTGCTGCATCTCCTGCCCCACCTTCCTATAAACCTTAACAACCACCTAGTCAGCAAGCAGGGCTGCAGCCTGCTGCAAAGGCACTGGCTCTTCTGCCTCAGCCGGGGAAGTCTTGGGGAGCCCATTTTCTTTCTCCTCCTTTGCTGCTCTTTGCTGTTATGAACATGAAATTCAGTATTTCCCTTCCCCTTTCTGAGCCTGCAGCGATCAATGAAGTCACAATGTAACCAAGTCCTGATCTTATTAGATCTTATAAGCTCAGTAGCACTAAAACTGCTCTGTAATTGAACATGAAAAAGGATCTTATCCTACCAAAGAGTGGTTCTGTGGAGGCATCTATGGTGCCCCTATCACCATGAGCTGGTAAAATGGGTTGCTGCAGTAAAAATGGGTTTTGTGCTGCAGCCATGCCAGGCCACTGCTGATCCTAGGAAGGCATTTTCTGTTTTTCTCCTAGTGATCCCTCAGTGCACAGACTTGGATCCTGTCCTCCTTTTTCCCTGCCACACAACAATAAGGTGTTCACATCCCATGCTGCAACTGCAGCAGTTGCCACATTTCTGCCTAGCATGACCTACACGGCACCAGCAAGTCAAGCAATGCTCAAGTGGGAGATCTTCAGGGATTGAAACATGTTTGAAATAGTTCTCTAGCCAAAACAGCAGCCTGTATTCCCCTACATCAATCAAGTCTCTAAGATGTGAGCAGTATCCTGGGCAAACATTTGCAACTCCAAACACATGTACACAGAAGGGGTGGCAGGAAGCAGAAAACCGTAAGACAAAAGCTGTGAGCAGGTGCTGTCAGGTTGGCAATACCTCACTAAGACCAGATGGACCCCAAGGTCCCTTAAGGGCACCTGCAATGCAAGGGCTTGCCAGCCTCAACCCCAAGCAAACATGAGCACAAGGGGAGCAGAAAGTACTTGCATGTGTCTTCTCATCCATGTTGCTCCAGGAGCTTCACTCTCAGTAGCCTGAGCTGCAGAGTGAGAGGCTGGCATGCAGTGCCTGGGAGAAGCCCAGCTCTCCCTAGCACCCCTGCCGCCTGGTCCCTGAGGCAGGCTGCTGCAGGGACTTGAGGTGCTGCACCTCTGGTCTCATTTGAGTCCCACAGTCTCATGCACCATGGGACTACTTTCAGGAAGGTATGGGGATTGTAGTGGTGGTAGCAGAGTTGAGTCATGCAGAGGATGCCAATTGCATACTGAGCCACAGGCTTGAAAGCTGTGGAGCTTGGCCCCTTACAGCTGGAGCTGAGCATCTTCCAGAGACACCGAACATGATGCAGCATGTCCATGCTGAGCCCTGCAGGGAGGGAAAGCAGCTCAGGGGCGGGGAACCAGAGGTGACCTTTAAAGGTCCTTCCCAACCCAAACTGTTCTATGACTCTGTGATTCTACATGCGTAGTGATAGCGTGCGCTGAGCTAGTCACATCACACTTGTACCGTGTGATTCAGGAACCCACGCATCCACCTGGCTGTGGGTTTCTGCGTTACCCCTGCAGGCTCTCACCATCACAGTGCCCTGTATTGTGGGCTCCCTGCTCTTGCAGCAGCCAGCACCCACACCAAGCAGCACCCAGCTGCTGCACAGCACACACAAGGCTGCGGTGGGGAACCACCGACCCAGAGCACTGGTGACAAGGCAGGACTTCACATTCCTTGGGAGCAGCTCAGGGCTGCCTCAAGCTGGTGCTGCTGTTCAACTTCCACATCCTAGATGCCTGGGAAAGGAGAGAATGGTTCTGCACTAGAGGTGTTCAGCTGAGGGATAAAACAGTGTGTTAGGGCATGGGGGCAGGGAAGGAGAGTCCCATGGCCAAATCACCCCTCCAGCCCTGGGCCCCTGGCTTATGGGAAGCATTCCTGGGAAAGAGGTTTCCACTGCAGCAGAATGCTGTCCGCAGAAGCATGCTGAGAGCCTGAGGAAGCAGAAGAGGCATTTCATGGGGAATCCCAGCAGCTTGCCTTTGCAGCATGCCCTTCACGGCCAGCCGGTTCCCTGTGTGAGAGCGCTGGCGCCTTGCAGTCAGCTCCTCAGCTTGGATTGCAGCTGGCGTTTCTGTGCTGCTTGCCGAGAGGCATGATTTGCTCAGATGCAACCCAGAGCTCCTCTCCTCCAGAAAGCACCAGGAAAACCCACAGGGTTGGGAGAAGGGTTACACTTTCCCCTACATCTTCCCCACCACCATTCCAACCGCTGTCAGGAGCACCCTGTTATTGAGCCCACCCTTCTGACAGGGCACAGGTCATTTCCCTCAAGGGATAAATTTTGATTCATTGATTTATGTCATCTTGGGTCTCAGTCTACCAGAGGATGGCTGTGGGGTCCCAGGATATCAGCACAGAGGGTATGCAGTGAGGCTACTATGGTGTCACCTGGGCTGCATCCAGACCCATCATCCAGAGAGCCATGTGCTGCTGCATCCACCGTGCACTGCAGAACTGCTCATCTTGCAATTGTGCAACCATGGCAGGCCCCCGTGGGAAGATGAGCAGAGCAATGCTCATGACCAGCCACAGGCATTGGGGTGCTGCTGCCCACCACGTGTAAGGGCTCCCTTGAGAATGGAGAGGGAACGGAAGGTGACCCTGTCCCATAGGATCTGCTGTGGCGTAGACTGGAAGGAGCTCCATCTCACCTGAGTCCATATTGCACACAGTCTGTATGTCACTTTTGCAAGCTGGAGGGCTTCAGACTAATTTGTGAAGTCCTACCATCCACAATCACTTAAGACTCTCATGAGGGCTGTCAACCTCAAATAACTGCTGCAATTCCAGTCCAAAACCCTTCCTCTGTCTTCAGCTGGCTGTGGGATCCCTATCCCAGAGCTATTGCCATCAGATAGTCTGATTTTTCTGAGACACTCCACTCTGAGCCTTCTGCAAAAGTCCCCAAGGCTATGCAGACACTGGGTTACTATTCCAGTCCCCAGCCAAGATCCCTGCATCTCCTTCTAGTCCTTGCCCAGCCTTGTGTCACGCACTTCCCTCTTGCTTTGCATCAGAGGTTGCCTGGGCTTGAGCTCCAGGAACAGGGAGATAAATCTGAGCCTACATAGACCTTCTTTTCACATGGTGAAGAATTATTTACACTCGGGTTGGGATTTGCTGCTCTACTAATTTTGTTGTCTCCTCGTTTGCCTGTTTGTCCCACATTCCACACAGCGTTTCCTCCCTCCCTCCCCCTTTCTTGTCTCACTGCCCTCACATGTGGGTCTCTTTTCTGCCTCCTCCTGGCTGGCCAGGTTAGGCAGGCACAAGAAGAAGATGCACAAGGAAGACAATCCATCAACTCAAATATCACCGAGTTTTACAGAAAAGGGGGGAAAGAGACACAAAACTAAATGACCTTTAAAACAAGCGAGTTCTCAGGTTCCCTCCCCCACCCCAAAGTGGCTCCTCTGCTCTGCTGTAACCTCCTCCCTGCCCCAGCATTTATTTATAAGCACCATCAATAATTAAAAAGCTGCCTGCCTGCCTGCTTGCCTCGGCTGCAGTGTTGACAGAGGCATTTCTGATGTTTCCTGGCTCAGCCTGGCTGATTTGCTCACTTGGGCTTTTAATTTTCTTCCCCTGCCTTGTCAGAAACACAGGGATCACCCACCTGGAACGGACCAGAGGTTCAGAGAGCCAGGGGAGTTCCTGCTGGAGCTGGTTGCGTCAAGAGTGAACCAAGAGTTGCTGGCTCTCATAGCCCTGCAGCAGCAGCGTGAGCTGGGATGCCTGGGGTGTCCCTCCTACGGGCACCACCACTCCCTGCCAGAGTCAGGCTCTGGGAGAAGAGACCCACTAGTCCACTTCTGAGGGCCAGGGAGCTCCCACAGTGGCTGTTCCTTTGTGGAAAAGACAAGTGAGGACTCTGCAGCCAGGCTTCCCAGCTTTGGGGGAGCAGCAATACCCTGGGCACCCAGTCTTGGGCACTCAGCCAAGGAGATGGAAGAAGGAGAGACCCACCAAGCAGTGCAGCCAAAAAGCACAGCTGAGCGGGATAAGTTGGCCCTAGCAGGCAGAGCTGGAGGCCTTACAGTAGAGGAGTACAGCTGGACTTAGAAATCAGGGATGGAAAGCTTTACGCTGGTCTGGAGGAAGCACCGTAGGGCATAAGCCAGGGACAGAGGCAGCAGCTGGCCTTGGCACATTGTTGGCACTACAGAAGTCCTTGGGAATGCTCCAGGTTGCTCCTTGTGGGTTCAAAACCACCCTGCAGGCATCAGGCAAGCCCTGACCCTTGAACAAACCCCCAAGTGTGGGGTTTCCAGAAAGCCTGGCTCAGCAGCTGCAAGCAGAGACTGCAGCAAGCCATGGCTGAGCCCAACTCCCTTTGCCAGTGCAATCCCAATGCAGCTATGGGGCACAAGAGGGAAGCCCAGTGGTTCTCCCTGAGCTGGCCTGCGATGCTGCCAAACATGGCAGAGCCATTCAGGAAGCAGTGGCGGATAAGCTGCAGCCTGAGGCATTTGGCAGTGTGCACCCAGCTCCCCTCAGCACACAGCACAGTGCTTTGGGCTCCCCTGCTCCACCAGCCAAGCCCTGAAAGGAGACACAAAGGGGACTGTAGCTGTGTGGTGGCCCCCACACCCTGCTGTGAGGCTGGGGAGTGCCCGGGAGCCGGGTGCAGCAGCAGCGAGAAGCAGATCTGTCACGGAGCATGGTTCTGGAGGGACAGTGATGGCAGTTGGCAGCTCCCCAGCTCTACCGGTGCTGGGCTCCGCTGGGTTGGGAAGAGGGCACCAAAGGACAGTGTCAACTCAGCAGCCCTTGGCGCGCAATCTCCCAGGCTGTCCTATCCCATCAGTGTCCAACTCCCACCACAGCGACCGCCCCAACATTGTCCTTGCTGTGAAGGGGAGGACAGGGCCCCCCTTCTGCCTCTGCAAGTTGCCCTACACCAGACCCTGCAACTGCTGATACAAGATACATGGAGCTGCTGCTGGGGGACATCAAGGGTCTGAGAGACAGGAAAGGTGCCTCCTTCCCCAGGTACCCCCACACCCCCAGCTCAGGCAGCTCAACTGGCCCAGGGGTACTGGAAGAGCTCACCCTCTCCCAGTTCTCTCATTCTTCTGTTGGTCAGCCTTCAAGGAGTGTTCCCAACCTATAAGGGAAGGGGTGTCTCCCTGCAAGGGGTATCAGCTGTCCCTCTGGGAAGGATATAGCCAAGCTGGCCTTGAAGGTAAATAAGGCAAGCAGGGATGATGCACTCATTTCAAATATAGCAAGGACTATGACCTATGAGCTGCTCTCTGGTGGCCGAACAAAGGAAGGATGCTGCAGTGCCTGCCCTGGGCTTTTCAAAATCTCCCTGTGCACTGCCTGTGCTGGAGGATCTGATCCCGCTTCATATCCCTGTAGAGTACTTACCCTGTTGCAAGCACTCGGGTTTATGAAAACACAGTATGAGAAATAAAAAAAAAACCCACATGGTTTTATTACAAGCACATAATGCATTAACTTAGGCATACCATGAAAGCTGTGAGGTACCAGCTCCTGTCTGGAACTGGCACCAGGGGTAATTTGCATTTGGGAATAGGGAATTATGAAAGTGGATAAAGATAGGGCTAAAACAGCCCTCCCCCCGCCACGTGGCAGGCCTTTGTGTGCAAAAGAAGGTGGTCATCTTGACCAGGAGACCCCGTCTCCCTGCATAGAGGGGCACACCAAAACCAATCAGAGTAAGAGGCCCACTCCTCTCCTGCTAACAAGGCGGGACCCTGGGGATTTATAAGAAGCATGATTTTTGAGGAAGGGTTGTGCTTTTTTGGACCTTTGTGGCCTGAGCACCCAGCACGTGCTGAAATAAAAACTTCCCTTGTCTGCTAAACTTCTTTATTTCACAGATATTTGTATCTTCTCTAAATTGAATAAAGGAGATTTTTCTCACACATAGCACTACAGGGAGAGGTGGAAATGGCGGCAGTGAAGGGAATGACACAGAGTCACAAGCTAAAACGCAAAGCACAGACCACCCTGTGGAAAGAAGAGACTACAAAACCAGTAGATCCTCTCCACAAGAGTGCTGGAAAACAGCCTCCCACTAACTCTCATCCCCAGCCTGGGAAGGGAAAAGCTTCACACCTTCTCTGAATGTCGTGAAGTCTGCAGCAAGACCAGACAGGAATAGAAGTCACTAACTAGATGCTTTCCCTCCTCCAACTAAATGTGCAGCCAACTCTCCTCTCCCGCATGGCACCCCAGCTTGGCTCACGCATCTGCTGCCAGGTTTGCTGGGTGAGGTGATGCTGTCCACGTGCAGAGCCCTGCAGCCACAGCCAGGTGTACATGGAAGATGGAATGTGACCAGCACGGCTCAGGGAGCTGGCCACAGCCAGCATCCTCTGCAAGGACAGCAGCACCCCATTCACCAGGAACCGAGTGCAGAGGAGGAGGGTTAGCAAAACCTCCGTGACCAGAGTTTCTACATCAAATACCTCCTTCATGACCCGACCTGCTGCAGCTAGCCCTGTGTTTGTGTATATCTCTTCCTGGACTCTGCTAAAGGAGATGTGTTCCTCTTCCCCTCTGAGGAGCGGAGTGACTGCAACCTGGAAGTGAGGGGACACGTGCTCCAGAGACAGGATCTGTGGGGGTTGCTGTAATACAGTAGTGACAGTGGAGACCCTAGAGCTCAGGGAGTGCTAATGGAGATGCCTCTCTCTGAGTACCAAGAAGAACCAGCAGAAAGTGCCAGAGTGCCTATAGGAAAGGAGGGATTGCTCAAGGGGCCAGTTCTGAGCCAAAAGCAGCAGGCATTGCACTAACACAGCTGTCTGAGACACAAAGGCTGGAAGTGTCTGAGCACATCCTCCCTGTTCCTTTCACTATCCAAACACAGCCCCATGCTCTTAGCAGAGCTCGCAAATAGGATATTTCTGCTGCACACAGCCTCTGCAACCTGCTTTCTGGTAGGACAGTTGCTCTGTTCTTCCCTTCCTCCTTCTTGGTTCAAAACGGGGGCCTGGGCACTTGTCATGTCCAAGAGAAGCTCACAAAGCCTTCAGATCTTCAGACCTGTAACTAGCTTTGCAGTTACCCAGTGCTGGTGAGCAACCCTGGATGAACAAGAAATTCTCCAACAAGTAAGGAAGGAAGCAGGACCAGAGGAGTATTGAGTGGCTGTGGTCATGTCCTCTGCATTGCTTGTTAATTATACCTTAGAGCTGGGCACAGAGGAGAGCTTCAGAGTAAGTCCTCTTTTCCCTGGCACCCCTTGGTCTGGGGTTCTGCCAGTACCTCCCATCTCAATCTCACTGCAACTGAGACTGAAGGCCAGGGAAGCTGGCACAAACATGGCAGCCTGAAATCTGGCAGTGCTGGTTCTCTGTCTCTTTTCTGTAGATTGAAGGGTGGAGAGAAAGGGAGGGGAGCCTGGCACAGCTCCTTCCCCGAGCCTGGCACAGCTCCTTCCTGAGCCTCGAGTGCCATCTGGCACTTGGATGCAACACAAGGGGCTGAGTGGGAGTCAGCACAGGGACCTGAATCTTCTGGTCTGTTGTTGGAGGGATCTTGGAGAGAGGGGAAGAGAGAAGGCTCCAGAAGCAAGGAGTCAGGGATTTGCAAACATGAGCCACGAGGTCCCTGGGCACAGATCCTGCCCACAGGAAGGTTTTCTGAAAATATATGATCTGGGGGGAAAAAACAATTAAAAATTAAGAAGAGGCAAATAAGCTGTCTTGCCTGGGGAGCTGCAGCTTGGCAGGATGGGGTAGTGTGTCTGCCCTTTTCTTCTCATCCCACTGCAAGCAGCAAGGATTAGTGAGAGCAAGCAGTTCCCATAGCGGAAAGTGTTACTAGCTGCTAAGCTGAACCAGGCAGGGAAAAGGGCAAGTATTGGGCAACAGCAAGGATTCATTAAGACATCATGGCTGTTCAGGTGGACAGAGGTGGAGTTAGTGAAGCAAAGCCTTACTAAGCATCTTGGGCAAAGAGTGTGTCCCGTCCCAGAGCCAGAGTCTGAGATGTTCAGGGAAGATTTAACAGCCATCCACATTTGCCTCTGTCTCTTGGGACATGATTCCTGGGAGGCACAGCCTCTGTGAATGCAGACAGCCTCGTGCACTATTTTTGCAGTATTTTTGAAGTAACATGAATGAAGGAAACCATCCTGCCAGAGGTGCAGTGGCCTAAAATCAAAAACATCCCCACCTTGAACAAGTCGTATCCTGACTAATCCCAAGGCATCTAGGCTTTGCCCTGTGGGAGATGGGGGCCAAGTCCAGATGTTTTCTGGGACTGTTTTGCACCAGCAGTGTAGGAAGGATGACCCATTTCACAGACTTTGGTGTGATGCACGATGATGGGGATGCCAACCATAATGACAAGTCAGATTCCCTGGTTGTTTCTTCCCCTGTTTTGTTTTGGTTTTGTTTTTTAAATTAATCTCAAAGAGACAGCACACCCACAGCCTCAGGCTTTGGTGGGATCATTTATCTGACTCCCCACAGGGCCCCTGTGTACCAGTGGAAAGGCCAGGCTGAGACCAGCTGCTGTAGCCTGCCAGCCGGCGGGATCTGCCTCCACCCCTGTGTCCACATCCATGGACAAAGCCTGCAGGATGTCCCAGGGAGATGAGCCTCCACTCCTGCTGCCAAGCCCTGCTCCCTACAGAGCCAGTGCAGGCAGCAGATGAGCTGGGCTCTCCCTGCCAGCACAGGCAAGGGGGCTGGAAGGTAGGATGCAGAACCAAATCCAGTCTCATTAAGGGTAATTACCATTCATCCCAGGAAGCAGTAGGAAAAAGAGCCCACATTCTCCCCATCTATTAATAGCTGTCAGGAGCTGCACAGTTCCTGCTGGGATCTGGGGAGAGCAGAAAGTTTTGGGAGAGTGGCAGCACAGAGAGCATCCTGGTCCCCATTCTTTGAGCACTGGCTGTGCAGGGGCCTTTTAACTCCTTCCAGGAAGTCATTTGTTTTGCTGCTTCACCCAGAACTCCAGGAGCTGCCGGCTGCTTGTAAGCAGTGTTTTCCAGCAAGAGCTGCAGGGAAACAGCCAGGGAAGGGCCTGGAGACAGGGCTTTGGAGCCAGTCCCTGCTCCTCAGTATCCTCAATTTGCTGAGTCCCTCCCAATTTTGGCAACTTTCTGTGCTTCTCATTGAAAGCGTAGAAGCCATTCATGAAAGAGGATTCCATCAGTGCCAAGGACAAACCTTGCTGGCTGCTGCCCTAACGAATCCCTTTAGTGTCAGGTGGACACCAAACACCCAGAGCATCCTCTCAAACCTGACCTTCAGCTGTGCCCGTGGTTCCTCCCCATGGAGAGACAAACCACATCTTACAGATGGATGTTGCCTCACTGTGGGCATCAGCTAGAGAAGCTGCCTCACGTGGAGCAAAGCACTTGGGTTTATGAAATGTCCTGGACCAGTATGGTCACTTCTGGCAACACAAGGGGATTTCTGTCAGTCACAGTGTGACGTGAGGACACAGGGGGCTGCAGGAGATGCACCAGCAGAGCTGACCAGGAGGACATGTACACAGAGGGGTTTTTTTCCATTCCTGCTGCCTCCAGCTGCCTGTGCAAACAAAGAGCCTGCCACTTGCCTTGGGCAGAAACCTCACCAGATGTGTTTCGGCAGTCCCCCAGGAGACAGCTGGTGAGAGGATGGGAGGGGAGGAGAGAAGGAGGGGAAGGAAGGGGAGAAGAGCGGAGAGGAGGAGAGGAGAGGGGGGGACAGGAGAGCTGCTCGTCTTCTGGATGTCTTGATGGCTGAGCAAAGCCAGGGAGGATAACATGTTTCTTTTCCATCTTGCCTGGGACACTAAAAAAGGTTGTCACCCTACAGCCACAGCTCTGTTTCCAGAACAGCACCTAAATCTTCGTATTAGCAGCAGAAGATGCCCGGTGGGATATGTTCCTCCCACACAAGGCACTGCAGGACCTGGCTCCTGTCCTATTTATTTGTTGTGATATGAGGTTTGACTACTGTTATGCTGTCCTCCAACTCCAGGCAAAGCTGGCAGAGCTGATAATGCACAGCGCCATCAGAGGTGCTGTCTGGGGGAAATCTGAGACTTGGTGGCTGGAGGGATACAGAGGGCACCTGTGGTCTGCTGGTAGGACTATGCTCCAGTCACTAATGCCAGGAAGCTGTGCCTTCTCTCAGCCCCACCCTCAGATGTGAACAGGGGGAATGGCAATGGGAATGGGCAGGGTGTTTTATCCTGCACAGTCAGCAACTCCACAGCATTTGAGGAGGACTGCCAGTACACACCCCACTTGGTACAGGTACTGATGCCAACATCCACGGAAATACATGTTAAGGTAGATAAAGAGTTAACACAGCTATTTTTATGACTACCACTACTTGTTTTCAGCAGATGATTCAACACCTGATTGCATTCAGTTCGACAACTGACTGCAATGCTTGGGCACTGTTGTCTTTGAGAATCAATGGCTCTGGGCAGACGCAGCTGGACTCCATAGGACCGTGAAGTCTTCAAAACATGACATTTGCATTATATTAGCCATGAGGTGGGCTAAAAACGTCAGTGTTGATGGTTTGTTGAAGGCTCAGCTCAGAAATTGATCATTGCTGTAGAGGCAACTGAGGGGGCCATTTCTGTGAATCCAGTTTATCTATGTCCTTTGCTATTCAGGAGTCTGACTGAATGCATGCATGGGAACCAGTGCAGGAGAAAATATTTCTGATTTTTTATTTCTCTCATTTCTCCTTTCCAAGGTCTCAAAAGCCCTGAAGATGTGTTCCCAGGAATAACATGGTCAGTGTGGGGCCAGTGTTTGTGAAGGGCTTTGCAAGGCTTCTGACACCCCCACTGTGTTAAACACCAGCTTGACTCACAGGCAGTGTCACTGTCTTCTGGGGAGCTGAGTGACAGAATCAGGCCACACCTAGAAAAAGAAGTACATTGCTGCCAAAGTCTAACTTCCCATCTTCAAAACTCAAAAAGGAGGCCTCAACATCTTGATCCTTTTTTTTTTTTTTTTTTAATCTATGCCTCTTTGCATTTATTGTTTTGTTGCTGAGCCTTTTGGGTACTCTCAGATCATGCTTCTAACATCTTTTTCACGACCAGGAGGTATATTTTATATGGAAGTCAGCACAGCCTCCTAAAAATGCCAGCTATTACGGGGTTTGCAGGACAATCATGAGAGCTGGCACCAGTGTTATGCCTGCTCCCACAGGGCACAGGCTGGCTGTGCTCCTCATGTGCCCACTAGTGAGTGTATCAGCATTCCGACAAAGTGAAAGAGAGACACATTTCAGTCTGAAAATCCCCTGGCAAATACTGAAATGCTTAGACCTGAGGAACGGCAAAGAGGAGATGAATGTTTTCATCCCTGTGTTTACCCTTCATATTCCGCAGCATTATGTGCGTGTAGTCACTGCCTTGATGAAGATTCCGGCCTTTCCTCCCCTCTGTAAAGGATGCTTAACCGCAGGATGGAAAAAGATCACAGCCAGGAGGAGAGACGGCCACGCAGCAGATGGATCAAGGTGGAGTCCTCAGATCCGCTGTCCTCCCCCTTGTGCCCTGCCGCTGGAGGGTAAAACGGCCCCAAAACACCAGGCCTTGAAGCGAGTCTGTTTCAGGCACCCACAGCACACCTTTANCCCGAGACCGGACACCGCGCCCCCCATCCCGCCGCAGTTTGCAGGTCTGGGTCTCAAGGGAGCGGCCGGGCTGATGAGTTTTCTCCCCCGTGGGGGTGTCTGGAGGGGAGGTTGGCCGGGGAGGGGGCGCAGGGCGGTGCATCTCAGGGAGCTGGGCAGCGGCCAGGCGCTCTCCGAGTGTCCGGGGCTGGCACCGCAGAGTCCACTGCGCGCCGGTGATGCTCAGGTCCTAAAGGGTGTTCCTGACAACATGTTGGGGCAGTGGCCCTTCCCGGGTCATGCTCGCAGAGATGGAAGACCACAGTGTTGGCCCTGGATTACAGTGGTGACATTACCCATATTCCAAAACGGCCGACTGGTCTCATTCTGCCCACTCTCCTATTACAGACAAATTTCATTATATCTGAAGCTAAATGGAGTCCTCATTTGACATGCCTTGTTTTTTTGTTTGTTTTGGGTTTTTTTGTTTTGTTTTTTTTTTTTTTGTAGCTCACTTAAAGCCTGTTGCAGACACTCAGCCCCTTGATTAGCCTGCGACGTGCTGTCCTAATGCACACTTAGCATCAGCCTCTGGAAGTGCAAGGGCGTGTGGCAAGTGCCAGGTTGGCAGCAGGATCAGCAGTGTTAGCCAGCACAGGGACACAGGGATCACTTGCCTGGACTACAGGGAACAGCACAAAGGTCAGGACACCTGCAGAACAACTGGGTGCCACTGCAGTGGCGTAAGAGCTTCCTTGATTCATGGATAGAGAGAGATTCAGTGTGAATGAGATCTTGGCTGAGGCATAACCACCCTCAGAAAGAATTTCTCCTGCACTTGCAAACTCTCCAGTAAATGCAGTGTTTACAGGTGCTCCATTTCGTGGGCCTCTGTGATGCTGGTAGGAGGCATCAGCCAAAGGGTACCAGTTTCCATGCAGCTCTTCTCTTTTGGTCTCTATGGGCTTTGGTGTGAATCAGAAGAGCAAAAATTTTTATTTCCAAAAATACAGGCTCAGCTGAAAAAGGTTTGTTAGGCATGTTAGTGGCAGCATAAGTTGGCTGTGTGAGTGGATTTCTGTCAGCTGGGAAGGGAAGTGTGATTTCTTTTTTTTTTTTTTTTTTAAGAATTCTAGCATTATTTACCTTTTGGTCTAACCTGTGTGTTAAGTCACACACAGGGAGTTTACTACATGACCCCACTCTTTGTATATCATTTAATAAAGCCTTTATAGCATAGATGACTGATGTGTATGTAGAGTTGGTGGGAAGGAGTGTGCATTAATGCTGTTGACTTGGTTTATTGATAGTGAATTACAATGCTTCTCTGTTTTTTAAACACATGCTTAGTAAACCCCCCGGGTAGGGAAACTGGCTTGGTGTGTCAGCTCTGTCTGGGTGAGACTCCTGCAGCCAAGTCAGAGGGATGAGGGCTGAAAGAGGCCTTTCCTCTGGTGGTAAGCATACCTGGCAGTGTGTGCTCACTGTGCTGGCATGGTGGGGGTGGAATTGCAAGCAGTGACTCAGCATCAGACCTGGCACCACAGGCGTGGAGTTGATTGCTCTTGTTGGCTTCATAGCAAATGACAAGTGAGGATGGCAGAGTCAACTGAGCTCCTTGCTCTGTGGTTCATATCAAGGAAAGCTTCTTAGCAGTCCAAACACAGACACCTCAAGCTGTCTGCCTCTCCTTTGTGGCCACCTGACATTGGGGCTGGCCCACAAATGGGCAGCACACAATGCCCGACCTCTAACTGCAGATGAGCTTTGCTCAAAGAGCTTCATTTCAATGCATGGAAGCAGCTGCACTGTTTCTAGAGATGGGTTTCAGCTCTGCCTGTGTCTCTTGCTTCCTCTCTAGGAGCCCCTTCAGCAGTCCTGCATGTGCCATGGTTTACCTGCCTCCCAAAAAGCAATCTGCCATTGGTAAACTGGCGATTGGATCATCTGCTGGAACACAGACAGGAAATAATCCTAGGCCACCAACGCTGCACTGGCTCTCCCCAACAGTTGGCCTCTAATGATTGCTTCCTAAAGGTCAGGAAAGCCATCAGAAGCTCCAATTAGCTGTGACTGGCCTGGGGGACAGAGTGATACAGATGCTTTTTGAATAGGACAAAGGACTGACCAGGGAGAAAACATTTTTCCCAGTCACTTCTATTAATGCCACCTCACTGCCTTCCAGCTGTGCTTTGCCCTTCTGCTGAAGTCCATCAAGCACCAAAAGCTGGGTTTCATCTGGGTAAGTGTGCTGTGGAGAACCAAGCCTCTTCTCTTCCCCCTGAAAGGTGGCCCACCATCATAGCACCTTTCTTTGGTGGTGAGGAGCTTTGCAGGAGAAGGACTCCCAGTTGCCTATCACTCATTCCTCCTCCTTCTACATCCACCCTTCTTCAGATCATGCTCTTTTTCTACAGCCTTTGTCATCTGTACACCAGTGCCTCCCAGGAAGTATAGCTTTCCTGCTCTTGGCACCCTTTGTCCTTCTGCTTTGGACCAGAGGATGCCCTGCTGTTGCCCTCCCCACCCTTTCCTGAGTGTCACTTGGAAAGAGTAACTCAGAAGTTACTCCCTTCTCAGGCCTGCTTCAAGAGCATTTGAAGAAGTCTTTGCTGACATGTTTGCAGCATGAATCATTTGATCCTCTCCTCTACTTCTTGGCATTTCATGGATCTCTTCTCTTACCCCTCTTACCAGTTCTTTTGCAGGCCCTTCCTCAGATGTCTCTTGGACAGGGAAGCATCCTTTTGACCCTACTCTGTTGCCAGGCCCCCTCTGCCCTGAGGTATCCTCTTGGTCTTGCAGGAAGATGCCCTCAGCTCTGGCATTGCCATGCATGCCTGCCTCATGCTTCTTTCAGGTGTTCTGCAGTCTGTACCCACCCACTCCTGTGCTGCAGCCCTGCTAAGTCCAGTTAGCCCCAGTAAGAATCAGCATGGTCTATACATTCCAGGAGGTGCTCACCAACTCTGGATGCTCTTGTTGAACCCAGAACTCAAGGGGAAAATTCTTTCCCAGTGTCTTCTCTGCCTCTTTCAGACTGGTAGTGCTGGTAAGCGAGCCATTAGGACTTCCAGGCAATAACCATACATGTGGGACTCTGATGACAGTAAGCACTGGCCCCGAGGTTGGGGTAGGAAACAGCAAATGGAAAACTTTGGTCTGGGAAAGCTCTGCAGAGCTAATAGGATTTGGCATGCTCCCTCCTGCTGCAGGCTGGTTTTTTTAGTTCATCTTTGCTTAGGCTCACTGTGGTCTGAACAGGTCTGACCCATCTCATCCCTTAATGGATGTTTGGAAGGAGTTCAGCTGGAGAGTAATTGAGAAAAACAGGAAAAAAAGCCCTCTTATAATGTATTCATCTGTAAAGCATCTGTCTTTCATCTGTAAAGCACCTGCCTTTAAAGAGTCATAAGAACAGGCATACTGGATCAAATCAGGGATAGCTGGCCCAACAACCCATCTCTGACAGTGGCTACAAGCAGACACTTGGACAAGAATAGAAAAACAATGAAAGTATGTGGTCTTTCCTCCAACACTCTCCTTGCCCCAAGCTGTGTTCAGCTTACACTGAGCCACATTATTTCCGTGCATTTAATCATTCTCAAGGGTTTTCTCTTCCATGGACTTTTTCTGGAACCCGCACAATTTCTTAGCATCCACAACATCCTGTGGCAAGGAATTCCCCAGTTCAACTTCAGACCATGTAAAGAACTTTCATTTCCCTTTGCTTTAAATCCAGCTCCTGTAAGATTCAGCTAGTCCTTTTATTGGAAGACAGTAAACAATCAATTCCCATCCATCCTCTTCAACAAGACTCTGAATTAACACCACATTATTATCTGCTTATTACATGTAGTGCCTAGAGACCTCTTTGCACAGGGCAGGGTATAAAGATAAGGCTGAGTAATAGTTGTTTGGCTACAAGGCTTCCAGTCCAAATCAGAGGGGGCAGGCAAAGGGCAGGGGCCAAGTGCATTACAGGAGAGCGGTATGAGCAGACCATTCTTATCACTGATCCCTTTATAAAGTTGCCTTTTTCTTTTGTAGGCAGCCCAGCTGGAAAACGTGGTACTGATTCTCAAGCACTTCTCCCTCAGGAGAAGTGGATCCTGAGCAGGATGCAGCAGCCAGTGACTGATGACACAAGCACAGCCATCCCCTCTTCAGGTCCAACTCAGGCCACCCTTGATGCTGGCTCGTACTACACACGCCGCTGCATCACTGAGGATCCCAACTGGTCCCTTGTCACTGTCCCTCACCTCACTGAGCTCTGCCTCCAGCACATCATTCACAATTTTGAAAGTAAGCGGGAGAGCATTTATCCTGGGACACATGGAGAGAGAGCATCAGTCCCAGGGAGCAGAGGGTCAACAAGACAGGCAGATGCATCTGAAAGGCAGAGCGTAGTACCCAGCCCTGCCAAAGGGACAGATGGGGAGAAACATCCCCTTGGGCAGCCAGTTAAACAAACTGTTTAGTTGCTAAGTATATACTTGTACACTCCAGAGATGGCTGCAGTCCTTTGGGCTTCTGCCCAGGATGTGACTCTGGCCTGACCTTGTTCAGTCATATCTTCTTCCATCCGTGCTCTTTTGGACTCATTTACCTCAGCCATGGCTGGGGCTGTGGAGTTGCTGTTTCCTCCTCTTTGGTTCATACCCGTGCTATGGTAGTGCTTGAGGATGGAGCCCTGTTATACTGAGTGCTGTGCAAAGAGATGGAGAATTGCTCCCTGCCTGGAGGAGCTACCATCTCAGAATCTGTATTGTACTCACAGACTCAGCCCTCCTCAATGGCTTTTGGTGGTGATGTGACAAGTTATATCCCTAGGCAGAGAATGTGCTTTTGAAGCAGGTGGACTGAGGAAACACAGCAAAACAAAAAAAGCATGTTTCATCTGAGAACTGACTGGGAGGGGGAAAAGAAGGACCTACCTGTCTTCTTGGCTGACTCAGTGAAGTGGCAGCAAATACTAAAGATAGCTCTAAGGCTATCTCAAGATTGGGAATGTAAGACAGTACTGAGGAGCTCAGTGCTGCCTTATGCCAGGAGCTGATGGTACTTGGGGGTCTGAGCTGGGACACCCTTGCAGTCCTGTCAGCCTCATCAGTCAGTTTGATGCCAAATGCATTGGACCTACATTGTCTGTGCATAAAAGCAGCATGCTTGGTGTCATGGGCACCCTCATGCCTTTACCTGAGCTGTGCAGCTGCACCTTGCTCACTGCTGTGGCCTGAGTGAGCCCAAGTGAAGCTAGCCCAGTCCTGCCCACAGGTGTCCCACCTCTGCTTGTGTTGTGGGACTTTGCAAAGAAGGTCACTGCAGTGTCACCTGTAGGACATTGGAAATTAGACACCAGGAAGAGGCTGTGGTAAAACTCTGGGTGTCCTTACGAAGGTAATGCTGCAGCAACAGAGGAAATATAAAGCTAACCCACTTTGTGTTGCAAAACCAGGTTTTCCACGCCCAGATAGGTCTCTCCACTGATGATTTCTATTAGTCAACATGACTCTGTGCATGTCACCAAACAGTCATGATGTGAGTACACATGGCTTTTCTCTGGAATTTCCTACCACAAAGAACTTCCACCGGGCAGAAGCCAGCTGAGGCTTAGGATGGGAACTGGGAAAGAGGCTGAGGGGAGAGAACCCCTGGGAAAACAGAACTTTTATTTCAACAAGGTGGACCTAAAAGCTAGGAGTGTGCCTCAGTGAAAAGGAATCAATTTGGGGTAAGACAGACACCTGAGTTATGATAAACAGGCATGAGGACCTGCATGAAGAGCACACAGACAGTAGTTATCAAATACTGTTCTTCAATATACTTAGAAACCAAAAAGAAGAAAGTTCAACAAATGGCAAGCCAAGATCTCCCATCACTGTAAGGCTGAATTAGCTCTCTTGGGAGCAGGATTCCTGCTCTGAATATAAACTGCATTCAAACTAAATTTAAATGGGGAGCTAAGCTTATGGTGCAGTTCCTAAATATTATGAAAGTAAATCAAATTACACTGGTATTTATTGTAAAATTTAGAAATCCTACACAGAAATGTAGGAGGTGAATCCTACATATTCTCTGCCAGCTTAGCTATGTGCACCAGCCTCTGGCAACTGAGAAGAGAACCAGTATCAGCAGAAGGGAGGGCATGGGCATAGAGCTTGGGGGGCTGGGCAGAACTGTAGTCCCAGCCATGGTTCTTACAGCCCAGACCAACATGTCCTTCTTTTTATTCCTTCCAGAGAACCCTATTTTGGACCGTCTTTTGCCTGAGCACCAAAGGAAGGTGCTGGACAGGCTCTCCACTGACCTTCCACTTGCTGTGACTGCCAACTTAGTAAGCGATGAGGAGTACTGGAAGAGGTGCTGTACTGAGCGCTGGCAAGTGTGTGATGTTTCCAACTATGGAGACAGCTGGAAACGGATGTTCTTCGAGCGTCACCTGGAGAACATCCTGAAATGTTTCATCCCTAACATCACAGACCCCAACCAGGTTCTAGAGCTCATCCCGCTCTGCAAAGGCTATGTGCGGAAACTGGAGATCGATCAGTTCCTGCCACCAGTGCAGGCAGAGCAAAAGGAGGAGAGAGATGACCTCTCTGATACAGGGAGTGATGCTGAATTTAGTGAGGTCTTCATGCAACACTATGACCTGGGAGATCTCATTACTGCTCTCCCTCACCTTGAAGAGCTGCATCTCACTTACGGCGTGAAGGACTGTGGCATGAACTTTGAGTGGCACCTTTTTTACTTCACCAACCAGGACTGCTCCAATTTGGCTGCTGCTGTCAAGATGTGCCGAAGACTGAAAGTAATGTACCCCAAACTGAACCTTCCTTCCTCAGACAGATCCTTGAATCACCTGGGGATAGAAGCGCAGGGACCAGTTTTGCTTGCTGGCAGCACCCTTCCTTTTGCAAATTACAGACTCTGGCAGAGTGCAGAGATGTTAACTTTGCTGGCTTAGTGCTGAGTATCTTGTTCTGCAATGTCCTTGTTAGAATGGGTTGTCAGAGGGTCAGTGAGAAAAATACTTGCTCCCACAAAACATACTGCCTGTAGTGTAAGGAACAGTAGCACTGCTGTTTTAATTCCTCACACAGATCTGGGAGGGTGGGAAGGAGAAGTTCAGATAGAGTTTTTCATAAAGTGGTTTTGGTAGCTGTGCTTAGTAAATACATGTCAATCTGCCCCAGAGGAGCAAAGACCCCCAAGAAGAGCATGGGGAAATACTCACACTTAGAGTAATGAAGGGTTTTCCTCCTGGGCATTAACAGCATCTTGAGTTCTGTAGTAACTGTAGTGGAGATACTCAATCCCTCCAAAACATCAGCAGGTGTTGCTGTCCATAGTGGAAACAGAATAACCTTGCTGAACTCTCCCCACAGATCATCATGCTTTGGGAAATACTTGTCTGTTTGGCTTCCAGAAGAGAAATGACCTCTCCTGTGGCTGTTAAGGTGCCCTGGCAGGACAGGACATTGCACTGTGGTTACCCCTGGTGTGCATGTTCATTCAGACAGTGTTTGACTGCGCTCTGGGGTGGGCTCTGCTGTTACTTGCTGCAAACATTTGGACAGCTTTATCTTACTTTAATTTAGCCCCTAGTTAGAAATACTGTGCAGTCAGAGGAGAGGAACAGGAATTTCCAGAAGACAAACCATTTTTCCCTAGAATAGGCATGGGACACCAGTGGCATGCCCTGCCTGCTGGAAGTATCTGCCCACTGTGAAAGCAACTACTTGAACCTACTGGCTGAAGATGTGAAGGGAGATGAAGCCTGTCTGGTGGACTATAGGCTTAACTCCCTTGAGATCTTGTACAAAGCTCAGTCCAAAGCACTGGCTGCTTCAGTGACCCTGTTTTTTATCCCCACAGATTTTCAAGTTGACACAAAGCAATGTGGATGATGAAAAGATCAAGCTGCTGGCCCGTAACTTGCTGGATCACCCTTGCTTGGTGGAGCTGAACTTGGCCCACAATCTCATTGGGGACAAGGGGGCACAAGCTCTTGGCAAGCTGATCAGTCGCAGCAGATTAGAAACCCTCGATCTGTGTAACAACCAGATCTGTCACCTCGGGGCTCAGGCTCTTGCTCAAGCCCTGGCTGAGAAGTCCACTCTGACCTCCTTGAATCTGCGGCTCAACTGCGTGGGGGACAAAGGTGGGGAGGCGATTGGCCATGCTCTGCTGACCAACACCACCCTGAAGTCCATCCATCTAGGAAGTAATAACCTGTCAGAGCCAACTGCGATGCTGTTCTCTCAGGTCCTGGCTCAGAACACCACTCTGAGGAGCATCAACTTTTCATGCAACCACCTGGGGCTGGTAAGAGAACACACTTCTCCCTACACTCTGTGAGCCCCCATGGTGGCCTTGCAAAGCAGATGCTGAGCCTTCCCTGCCTCAAAATCCACAGAGGCAAATGCAATCTTGCTGTGATAACAATCAGTTTTGAACAGGGAAGAGACTCTAGCAGAGAGCAGGAAGGAGAAGGACACCTTCTGTGCATGCACACTCATTTAGCTCACTCATGACATCTAGCTCTCTTCACAGGGCTGAATCTGGCTTCCAAGCTTTGGGCTTTTGGGCAGAGAGGGATTCCCCTTCCAAGGAAACTGAACACCAGGGAATATGCCTGGGAAAAATCACAGCCGCTTCGCACATGTGAGAACAGTTAATAATGATAGGTGGCATGAGACGAGGGCCTCATGCATATCCTCTGTGCTTTGGATCTGCTGTGCCATCTGTCATTCAGCAGCACACAGTGTCACCCTTCCCTGAAATTCTCCTGTCCATCACATGCTCAGAGGAGACTGTTAGGAAATTGGCTCAGTTGTTGAGCTTCTTTAACTCCCCCTGCAGCCCTGGAGTGGTGCGCTGGGTCAGAAGTGTCACGTCTGGGTGCTTAGAAGTGGCTCCTAAAACACAGGCTTACATTTTCTAGATAGAAGAGCACCCACAGATCTTACTACATCCCAAAGAGCTGCAGTATGCAACATGCCCACAAACCAGACCGCTTCTCTTCTGCTGATTAAAAAGAGCTTTAGAAATCCGAAACTAGGCAGCCAAAAGCAATCATGCTGCCTTTTAAACTTTCTGCACTGCCTCAATTATTCTCACTGTCAGATAAAGAGACAGCAAGACCAGCTGTCCCTGCTGGCAGGAATATTGGCATCAATGTGTTTGACAACGGTTTTAAAAGGATTTGATGGCAGAAAACCTTTTGTGAGTTGTGAGTTTTATGGTCCTGGATGTGGAAAACCATTTGAGCTTAATGATACAAGTGGGCAAAGGTTGGATAGAAGAATTTTTGTTTAGTAAATAATAATCTCTATGCTTAGCATATTCCTTCTGATGAGCTCTCCTGTTACCCATTTGTGAAGCTTCACAGCAGTCTGAAATTCAGCTGTTGGTTATCTTTGGGGAAACTGGGGGGTTTGGTAGAGATGCACTAAATTCTGATCTCTGTATCCCATTAAAAAGAGACTTCTCAGTTCTTTTTGTTGTGCCCTTTTTGGCAAAAGGGCTAAAAGGCAGGGTGCTGGGATGAGGGGACCATGTGGATGGAGGAGATGGGGCAGGAGGTGTACTGGGTACCTGAAAGAGAATAGCTATGGGGAGAAAAGGTTCAAATTGTCACATCCCTAAATACAGTGCTTCAGGTAACAGAGGGAAATGTCCCAGAGTGAGTTGCTCCCCTAAGGCCATCTACATCACATTTTCTGTCCCAAGCAGCCTAGATTTCAGCTCTGTGAGATGCTCCCCTCAGGAAAGCCAACCCAGTTCCAGGCAGGAACTGCCAGTACTGGGGCTCTCACCACTGCCAAGATGAGGAGCAGCACACTAATCACACTGCCATTTGTGCCCAGCCAGCAGTGAGCTGGGGACTGGGGGGCAAGAGGGAGCAGACTCCTCTCAGGTTATCATCGCCAGACAGACGTGTTATTAACCAGTCTGAGCTTGAGAACTCCTGACATGGTACCCAGAGGGAGTCATTAGCATGTGTCATATCACTGAGAGCTGCATAAGGTTACACTCCTTCCCTGCACTTCTCCTGTGAGTAACATTTCAAGCTTGGGTGAAGGCCTTCATCCCTTTTGGCACCATCTCATGGACTTTGCACTGCCAGCAGCAGAAGTTGCCCTGGGGAGGTGGGAAAAGGAGCAATAAACCTCCCTTTGGATCTTGTCCTTTAACCACCCGTTCTCATCCTTTTGCAGGATGGTGGGAAGCAGCTGCTTGAAGGGCTGGCAGACAACAAGACTTTGACAGAGCTTGACCTCCGCCAGACAGAGGTGGACCAGGAGGCCGAGTACCTCATTCACCAAATTGTGTGGGCCAATCGGGAAGCAGTGAGGCTGCAGCACCGCACTGCCAAACCCCTCTGAATAAAATGCTCCAGAGCAATGAGCTTTGGAGGCGCAGTGTTGGTGGTTCTTTACTTCAGAGCCTTGGTTTTATTTGTATTTCTGAGAAACACTTTACTTGTGGCTGCTATTTCCCAGATGCCCATCATGCAACCTGACAGAACAGGAGACAGACATTAGACCTCAAGGGACTGTAGTGGCAGCACAGAGCAGGCTGCTTCTTGAGCCCTCTCTCTCACTGCATGCCAGACTATATCTGACCTCCTGTGGTGTTTCTGACGTGCTCCAGTAGCAAGCTTAGTTCACGTAACTGGATACTGTTCGACTTGTAAAGCAGCTAAAGTGAAGTCTCTGCCATCTAAATGGTCTAGTCCAGAGCTAACTTTCAGGGCAGGCAGCTCTTTCATGCTTTTTGCTGAGGAGGACATGAGATGCACTGGGGATTGAGGGAATGTTGTTTCTAGTTCCCTGGCAGCTTTTTCTGGATATTGTTCTGCTCAAGAATTTATTAGTATTTATAGCAAAACCTGTCTGGAGTCTGATAAGTGTGGTGAAAAGTAAAAAGAGATTCAATAATGGTAAGTATCACCACTGTGGTTTCTTGCTTTGGATTGCTGTGCCTTTGATCAGTGCTATCCCACTTTGCAAACAGGTGAATTGTTTATAACCAGGTGCTTACCTTACCTAGTAGTGCTCTTCTGTGCAANAAAAAAAAAAATCTGTGTTCTGTGTAACTTCAAGCTAGAGGGGTCCCTGCAGGACTGCTGGCCCACACAGCCCACAAGGCTGAAAATGGAGCAGCTTCTTTGGGCTTGGAGCAAAATGGAACAGCTTCCTTTTGCTCTACAGGCTGTGGCCACCTGAGGAAAGGACAGGGCACATACTTGACTGCCTCAGTCTTTGACCACCCTGCTCAGGAGATGTCATCAGGGAATTAAGCAAGCGGGCTGACTTCCATCCCCTCCTGCCCTCTGAGGAGGCTTCACATGCCTCCATACCTTCCCAGCATCAGTGCTCACAGACCCACGGCTGGCAACCACCTCAGTGAATCATCTGAAACTTTTATTACACCGATTTGGTTTACAATCTTTGTACTTTGATATTTCCAACAAAAAAGGCAACATTGTGATATACTGTTTGTACATATATAGAGAGACAGACAGAGCTAGATCATATTGACAGAGTTGAAAAGTAAAAACTGTTTCCCAGTGTTCACAAAAGAATGTATCCACCACGTACCCGCTTCTGCCTTGCCCTGCCTGATGGATACAGACACCTGTGCTGCCCCCAGCCAACAGGACCTTTACCTGCACTGTGTCACACCCGTACAGATCAGAAAGGATGGAGTGCGAGGCTGTCCCTGGCGGTGGTGGCCACGCGAGGGGTGCTGACAGGGCTCAGCCCCAAGCCCTCACTGGTTTGTGTAGCTCCCTTCCAACTATGGATGGAGGCTCCAGGGGCTACATCCACAAGAATTCCTAACCAGCAGCAGCTGTGAAACCTCCCTATCTGGGCATCTTCCACTACCTGTTTTTCATCCTCGAGACGGAGGTATTGAATATACTTATTTAATTTTATTTGCATTTACAAAATATTTCCACTGGATGACACACCTCAATGAGATGAGAACTCGTGTTCAGAAACAGCAGAAAAGACCCAGATCAGCATCGGGCTGATGAAGCAAGTGCTCCAGCAGCGAGGGTGGCAGCTTAATGGGGATGGCCTGGTCCTGGGCAAGCTTGCCTGTAGCTCCAAAGACAGGGCTGCAGCTGGTCAGCCAGTTGTGCAATGAGAGCTCATGCTGGGAGGGCAGTGATGAGATCCTGCAGACATGCTAGCAGACACACGAGGAGGAATTGGTTGCCAGAGCCAGTGAAGACAAGGGAAGGAAAGAAAAGGGCTTGGGAAAACATGTCATCACCACAACAACTGCTGACTTGCTTTCCAGGATATTCACTGCTCCTTTTCCTGCAAACAGTCCTGAGACTATTAACACCACCTAGGCACACTCCTGGGCTGCCACACGTAGAAATGCCTGGACAGGAAGCTGTTGCCTGGAGAACCCTTTGCAGTCCCTGCCATCAATCTCTTGGCCAAAGAGCAAAGTCCAAACCAAGCTGCCTGCACCACCTGCCCACACCCCAGACCAATAATCAACTGTCTGTCAGTCTGCAAGGGCTGAAACCATTTCAAATGCCACACACATTGGCTATAATTGAAAGGCCTGCCAGCAACAGCAGATTGTCTGAATGTAAACATTTCCACTGTTGGTGGGTCACTTGTCAGCTCCAGGTCCAGTTACCACACGGTGGAACTGCCCTGCAGAGTGGTAGCTAGCTGGTTACTGTGCTGGGAAAGGAATGTGTCAGTGCAGGGTGGGGAAAGACCCCTTAGCTCTCCTGTGAGATCCTTCTCCAAGGAGTACTATCAGGCTTTGAGGAGGGGGGTCATCTGTGGGCCTCTGTCTGGAGGAGGGAATGACCTCCAGCATTGCCACCACCCACCAATGCTGCATGAGTGGCACTCAGCAGCAGAGGCACCCCACCCATGGGTCTGTGCCAGAGAGATGGGGAGAGATGGGGGTGGCCGGAAAGGAGAGGAGGGGGAATGGCACAAGGGCTATGCCAGAGGGTGCCCCATCAGGGCGGAGCAGGGGCGCCCGGCTGGCTCCCTCATGGAGCAGATGGCAAGCCCGGCTTCCGCTGCTCCGAGTGGAGCGCACGCGGCAGCAGGAGCCGGTGGCCAGCTTCCCGAGCCTGGCAGCTCCTCCTCACAGCGACCCAGGCGCTGATTTGCAAGGTGTCACACTGGCATATGTCGCAAACAGGATGGCAGGTTGATTTTGAGCACCGACTGGGGGAGGAGGAGCAGACTGCCACAGCGATGGGCAGAGGCTGTGCATTGAAATGGTTGCTGTCCAGACTCCCTTTGCTCCCATGGAGCTGGACTTGTCCACACTGAGCTTCTGTCCCTGCCTGCCTGCTGGGTATCTGCTGGCCCTCTGCACAGTCTGATGAGGTGCTGGTGGCTGGGGTTCAACAGGAGGGGGGAAAATGTGTGTCTTGTGCACTGTCTCTGGGACAGCATAGTGAAGCCATCTCTGGATGGGGTGAGGGTTTGGGCTGGGGCAGGTACAATTTCCAGGTTGCCTCTTATAGGGACAAACTATGAAACTGAATTGGGGAGGAAACTTGTAAAGCACAGCACCAAGCACTACTGGCCTTAAATGCACAGTGCAGGCCATACATACCCTACAACCCAGACAACTGACACAAGCTCTCCTGATTGCTGGGGACCCACCAATTCATTGCATCAGCCCCTACATTACCCATGTCCTGTGTGCAGCAGTCTCCCTCCAAACTCACCAGCTATCCCCACGCACCATCCTACTGACAGGGAATTTTTGGCTAACCTAGATCCTCTCCTGCTTCTTCCTTCAGTTGCAGCGAAAAGGGGCAAAGCCTGAGCTCATGAGACTGGGAAGCTGGGGAGTGGCACAGAGCCAAGTCCCGCATCAGTTTCCCTAGGTGGGGGGACAGCTCAGAAATGAAGCATTCCTCCTCCCTACAGGGTATGCCTGAAATAGCCAAACCTGTCAGATCCCTGTCTCCGGCCATGATGGATTAGCCTCTCCAAGGCACAAGGCAATTTATTCATTAGTGACATTTACACCTTGTGGCTGCATTAGCCATCACGGTTGGTGACACGTGCTCAAGCTGTCAGTGTGGGGCTTGGAGGCAACATCACTGTTCCCATAGTGCAGCAAGACATGGCCTGAGCACCTCAGCTTGGGAATACCTCCCGCCTGTCTTCTCAGCCAGAGCATGCACAGACTGCTTTGAAAGCCCACTTTGTTCCCAAGCTTCTCCATCAAATGCCCTGCTACCTCTGTTTGCCCCTCACCCTCCCTGCCTTGCAGCACCATTGCTCCATCACCACAGCCTCCTGCCCATCATGCCTTCTGTCTCCTGTAAAAACCACCACCTCTGCAAAGCCTTTTACAGCTGTTCTACTGACCCTCCTCTCCACATCTTTCTGAGCACTCACATGCTATCCTGCCCTCCATCAGCTGCACCTCATGCAGACCACAGCAAAGCTGCCCTCAGCCCCAGCAGAGAAGCAGGGAGCCCATATTTGGAGACTCCAGCAGACACGCTGCTCTCACCACCTAGATGCTGTCCCCTGCTCCCACACTGCCACAACAGCCAACCTGCCTCTCCTCCCCAGGGGCAGCACGAAGGATCTGGAGACCAGGACCACCAAAATGTCAAGGCTTTCTGTTCTCTAACTTCAGTCTGCTGAACTTACCCTGTTTACCAAGACTCAGACAAGTGCTGTGAAATTCTCTGGAGAAGCACAAAGTGATGCCCAAGTGATGCCAGGGTGTGCTGCGGTTGCTCTCCACCAAGCAAGGAGGAGGCATGCCAGGGCAGGGAGCGCTGTTGGAAGGCTGTGCACAGGCAGTGCATGGTGAGGTCTGCCCACCAGCACACCTGCGGTCACCGAAATGATGTGAACACACGGCCTCAGAGGAGTTCAGGGGAGGGGAGTACTTTGGCTAGCTCAGAGGAATGACAGTTTGCACAGTGGGTTTGGGGAGGGTGGGAAGAGATGGAAAGCATTGTCCAGGGAGCAGATCCAGCAGCTCTCCTGTTTCAGGCAGACAGCAATGGATTAACTTGTTCTCAAACACAGCTTGCTCCATGCTTTTATCCCTGCTTCCTGGCACTCGCTGCAGCGAATGTGACACTTCACACCATCCTCTCACAGAAACCAGGTCAGGACTCTCCTCTCACGAGGAACAAGCAATGCTCTGTCACCCTGAAAAGCCCTTGCTGCAAAGGTAGATGGGTGTCACCAGCCCAAAGCCACAAACACACCAACCCTCTGCAAGGCCATGGGTCCCAGCTGTGCACGCGAGCATGAAGAAGCCCACCCTGCCATGCATGAACGTGTATGTGTATGGCCAGGTCACACCTGCAGGGGCAGAGGAAGACTTTAAACTCCAGCCTCCATTCTGGCCTACCCCCCTGCAAAGCCATAGGGCCACTATCTCAATCCACCTTGAACATGTCTTCTCCATCAGCATGACAAGGGCTGGAAGGAGTGGAGAGTTTAAACCCATCTCATCACCAAGATTATTTTTTTTTTAAGCAAGGAACAGCAATGTGCAACCCTTATTACAACTGTTAAGGCCTTCTAGTCTCATCTCAGTTTGAAAAAGCTGTTGGCATTTCCAAAGTGAAATCCTGCTATTTTGGGGTCTGGTTTTCACTGCTGTTTCCCGTTGGCTGAGCTGTGCTGTGCACGTTGCTCCATCAGACATGCTGCTACTCTCATTCCCCTCTGCTTGGCTCCTGGGGACAGGCTCTTCCTGGGGGGCAGGTGCAGCACAGAGCCCACCAGCTTCTGGCATGGCCGAGCAGGAGGTGATGCCTGCTTTCAGCTGATCCTCCCTCTGCATCTGCTTCTGGAGATGCACATAGACTCAGGCTTGTGTTTTTCCAAACTTTCACCCTGACTGGTTCATGGGCTGCCATCCAAAGTCCGAATTCATGGCACGGCAGCTGACGGTGCTGCTAATGGACATTGGGACCATGGGACTGATACAAAGTACTATGTCATCTCACCACATTCTAGCTAGGCTTTTTCTTTCACTAATGTGAGTAGCTAAGATCGCAGAAGCAGCTTGTGCTGATGGAGAGTGAAAGAACCTCATGTTTCTGTGTGTGAAGTTATTTTGTTCTACAAAATCTGCTAAATTATAATCACAGTAGGTGATCCATCCATTCACGAAGTTCAAAGGACTGGGGAGGGTTCAGGATGGACACCAATTTCTCACAAGCTCCATTTCCCCCAAATGAAGTTTACAAAAACCAAACGAACAAAATGGCCCAACAAAAAGTCTTCCTTGGGAATGGGAGGAATAAAACCCACTTAGCTTTCCAGCAGCCTCTGTGCTTATTCTCAGTGCTAGATGGTCATGCTGCACATTGTAATGGGCTCCTGAAAACTTGGCAGCTTTTGAAAGAGTTGCATAGGTGGATGATATACCTGTTAGTAGAGCCTGTTTATGAGCTGCAGGAAGAGGAGCCTGCTGAACTCCACAGGGAAACTGTCCCTCCTCCAAGACAGACATATGAGGTAAGGAGGGAAGGAGGAAGGGCAGGCCTTCAGGCCATGGGTCTTGCCAGTTCAATTCTGTCCTTGGAATCTCTTTTCCCTCGGGTGAGGAAAGGCTATGGTCCTGTGGGAGAAGGCTCCTCTCCCAGTGCTGTGGAGGTCAATTTGCTTGTTAGCTTGCTTTTGAAAGAGTTGACGAGATCACATCCATGGGCATAACGTTCCCCTTGGCGGAGCAGCTGTGATGGAGGCAGCAGAGCAGAACAATTCAACCCACTGCTTGCAGAAACAGTAGATATTCAACATTCATTCATGTTGGTTAAGTCCCAACACAAACTCTATGCGTCAAAGCAACACTGTGACAGATCAACTTGTCTGGACTTAAGGACAGACCCCTCTGAGGAGTTGCTAAACCAAGTTCACATTAGTACAGTACCACTGGCTTCAATAAAATTACACTAGGAATCAGCATAGCCCATTAATTTCTACCTGAAAAGTGACTATGCCTGTTTCCACTTTTTCCCGAATGCCCACAGGGAAAACAGCCCTAGGCAGGCTCAGCCCCAATTCCTCACTGTGCTCCCAGGTCCTGTGAACCAGCCTTTGGTCCCCATGCTTACCTGGCTCAGTGGAGACTCTAGGCCCAAGTGCATCACAGGAGGCAGCAGCCCCAAACAGAGCCAACCACTTAAACCATGTCTCATTTCTGAGATCACCTGGATCCAGATCAGATTCATACAGACCTTATTCTAACCACTGAATATGAATGAAACAGGATCAGAAGCACATATTCCAACCTGAGACTTATAGCTCTTTGGTAACACAATATCTTGGTGATGGTATTTCAGACCCAGGCCCTACAGCTACTGCAGCAGAGTAGGAGCACATTGCATCAAGGTTGTACCCTCCTAAAGTAAGGCAGCATCCTGGTGATATTAGACAGCCATACTGAAGCCATGGTTGGAAAGGCTGGAAGGAGAGTTTAAAAGGTGTTATTTGTCCCACTGGCTAAGCAGCAGGCACTGTTTTACTGATATTGGATGCTACCTAACTTTCTTCAACTTCCACTTTAACCTTTTCTTGCAGTCCTTTCCCCCTGGGCATCCATCAGTTATTAAACTTCCTTGCAGCCTCTTGAGTGAAAAGACCACCAAGAGGACAAGGACCAGCTGGCTCTCTAATATGAATTTTATGTGGAGCAGAAATGGAGGGGGATGTACAGCAGTTTCCCCAGCCCAGCCCTAATACTGCATATTTGCCTGGTGTGTGATTCTGGGAGGCCTGGTGTCGGCAATAAGCTGAGATTTCCTCTCCTGATCCTAAGGAATGCCCCTGCAGCTGCTCACCCTGACAGCCTGCTCTGAAATCTCCTTTCTTGGTGTGGAGTGAGACATGACACACATTGGGCTGAAGAGGCACCACTGGGCTGGCTGGTGTCGCTGACTGGTTCTGCACAAGCAAAGTGCTTAGGCACTATGTGGGAAGCTTCCAGAGTGCTGAAAGATGGATAAATGGGTGGTGATGTGTCTTGAAGATCAGCTAATCCAGAGCATCTCACATGGGCATTCTCTCTCTAGTTCAGGAAAGCTGGAGAGCTTTTAAGTATCTAACAAGCACACTGACAGCAAGAGGAAACACCAAATAGCCCAAACTTACTGCCCAGCCCTCTTCTGGGATGCATTAGCACCATGAAGGGCCAGTAAGAGGAGCTGGTAGCATTCCCACCTCACTCCCTCCAACATGAGGAAAGCTTGCTGATAAGTGCAATGCTGAGCCTGACTCTCAGCCCATGGAAAGCTGTAATGGGTGAATGATGCATGGAAAAAGCCAAAGCTACCTGACTATAGAGATCCTCCAGTTACTGCCCCCATCAGACTGACAAGCACTCAGCTTTCACCTTCCCAGAGGGTGATGCATGCTATCCTGCTTTCCTTGTGTAAGGGGCCAGCAGCTGTATACTCCACTCACTTTGAAAGATCTGCTCCAGAAAAAAGGACAGAGCCACGCTACCAGACCCTGACACCTGGTTTGCACCTTTGGCACTCTCCTCTTGCCCAGGCCAGGCTCAGAGCAGGAGCGACATACTGCACAGGAAAACTTCTGCACTACCACTCAAACCAGGGTTTGGCAAGACCCTGGGATGGGTGAAGGGAAGGCTACAGAGACCAGATAATGCCTGCTTGTGTCAGGAAGGCCATGGGGAAAAGGAGCAAAGCCAATTAGACTCGCCAGTCAACGGAAGAGAAGTAATGGGATTAAGATACAGCAGGGAGAATTCAGGTTAGATATAAGGGAGAAGGCTATCATGAGAGGAGCAGACTGGGCCATCGAATGAGCTGCCAAAGGAATCCTCATCACCAACACAGACACGGTGGAGAGCAGACACAAGTCTGCAGGAGGAGCAGACACCTGCCTGCTGCTCAGCCTGGAGCTGCAGGTGGATGTCTGTGTGCCGAGGAGACGTGACCACTCCACCACAGAGAGGCTGTGCTGCCATCTCTGACCATCTCCGGATATTTGTGCTAGTAACCTGAGCCATAATGGGAATTTTATCAGCTGCCCTCTACCCAGGGCACTACAGTCCCTCACCAACACTCAGGAGGAAACTTCTACACAAACTTTGCCAGTGGTCTCCCATGCCAGGAGAGGGAAAGGGAGAGCCCAGTTTTCTGCTCTGAACTTCCCGGCCTTGCTAGAACCCCAGTTTCTGTCTGTCCTCTTCAGCTTCACCACTCTGCCAAGCCAGCAGGCAGCTCCTATCCCTCTTGCCTAGTCCCGCTTCCCTACCATGTCCAAGTGTGCCATCCCCCTTTCCTGCACCCGAGGCAGGGCATGAATGTCTCCATGCTTGCAAGAATGCAGTAGGATGGACCAGGGGGGCAACTCCACCAGGTGCAGTGGGGTAGCAGGGACAAGAATATAAGGAAGGGGATCTCTGAGAAATCCTGGCATGCAGCAGGGAGCACTAACTAGAGAGGCTGCAGTTATCATATTACAGACAGGACAACTGGGACTATGTCTGGAACCTGGCTGCAGCTGGCACCATGTACATGGGTAAGGTATTCAGCAACAGGAAGTTTGTATTGATCATGCTGGTCAGAGCAGCAGCTTGGACAGACCACCTCCAGAAGAAGATTTCATAGCAAAAAATGGGGCAGAAGAACAAAATGAGGCATTCTCATGGAAAGCCCCAGAAAGAGCCAAGGACACAGTGCCTGCAACTCTGCTGCAGGTGCTAAAGGGCAGGGGGCCCAGAGACCCGGCTAATCTGTCCCTATTCTGAAGACTGTCTTTGCCCCAGGGAGCTAAAAGGCCTGCCAAATCTTAGATAAATCCATCTGTCCAAGGCACCTTGGATGCTGGAGATAGAAAGATGAGCCACCACAGCCTAATTTAAGCAATGTGTAGGAGATTTCAAAGAGAACATGTCAGCAAGGACAAGGGAACCACATTCCTCACTAATGACCCGTTGCAGCTCCACTGTCTTGATCCACTGAGACATGTAAGAACACACCATTATCTCCCCGGAGTCACGTGGACACTCAGCATTGGCCTTAGCTTACATTAGGCCCTTACAGAGAGAGAAGCACAAGTGCACAGCAAGCCAAATGTCATTACTGAGCAAGGAAATCCCAGGGTTGCTTTCACCCAGTCTGAAACTGTGCCAAAAATAATGAGAACAAACGCAGAGAGGGATGTGTGCACACTGGAGACCTTATGCTTCTCTGGCCTCCCAGGGACCCTCTTTAAGTCAACATCTAGGTCTAGCATTGCAAGTATGGGCAGATGATAAGACAGAATCATAAGAGGGAGATTTTAAGGGACTTTTTGTCCACTGTTCTCCAAAGTACTCTTTGGAGTCTAGCACTTGAGTTCCAGGAGGACAAGCTGACTTGAAGGGCAAGAGACCCTGACCAGAATATACAGGGCATGAAGAGCAGAACAGACTGCTCCAGGGGAAAAGACAAGCAGAGCTCTACAATGCCCAGAGGTGCTGATCACTCCAGGCTTGCCAACAACGGATGATTTTCAAAAGAAGACTGTTGTGGTGCATGGGTGCATTTGCAGCCTCCTCAAGACCTGGGATGCGAAGTAGTACAGCAGCGTGAGGAGAGAAACAGACCCCTCATTAATAGTTAGCAGGAGGAAGACAGGCTGGACTAAATACAACGCCTCACTGTTTGCTGTTACATCTTGCCTTTCTGCAATGCATATGGAGGCAGACACCAAGCTCAAATGCTCAGGTGCTAAAAGACTTGCCCTTGTCACCCAAGACCTGTTGCTTTTAGCTGTTGTTTGGCCCAGTTGATGAGGGAAGTGTGGTGAGGCTGAAGAGCAGTGCTGTCTGGAGAAATCACTGCCTGATTTGGCATGTGCTCCCCCAAAGAGTTGACTGAAAAAGAGACAGCTTTCCTGAGGAAAAGCTGGTTGTCTGCATGCTGCAGCCACTGATGAAGCTTCAGTGACATGAAAGCTACTCGCCCAATGTCACTGAGATCCCTTCCAACAAGACAGAAGGGACAAAGCTCAGAGCAACCTGCCCTGAAAACAGCAAGGCAGAAGAACCCAGGGGCTAATGGCCTACACAGAAGCCACCTCACTTCTCACAGCCTGACACGTCTCTGCAAAAATTACTGTAGTGCAAACAGCTCAGTTTTAAGCAGGTTCCCCTCTAACACATCCCTGGCCTCTGTTCTGGAGAGCATCCCTCATGGGAGATGCCTCCTGCATGGGTCCTGCACCCAGTGGAGTCCCACAAAGGAATCCTTTTGCTCCTTTCCCCAGCCCAGGCTCCCAATGCTCCAGCATGCTTTTGCATTTCTCGCTCCTAGCCCCTCAGAGCTTCCTGTCAAAATCAGGCTGCCAGGAGCCTGCAGCTCAGAGTCCACAGCCAGAGCTCAGCTGGATCTCATGCAAAATTCACTCATGCAGACATGCACCAACCTGCTGCTCCATTATCAATAGGTGAACTGCAGCTGAACCTACCAGAGCCTTCCTCGATGCTTGTCTGAACCAATTAGGACTCACTTCAAAGCCAGGAAGGGCCCGAGCCACTTGACGTGCCACCTGATACCATGATGCCTTGTCCCAGTGCCATCCTTTTCCCTTCCCCAGCTCACCAAGGGCCTCCCATTTTCTCTTTCCAGCTGAGCCCTCCTCCAGCAAACACACGGGTAGTGCTGCAGAGCTCTGTTCCATATGGGTTTGCACATTCATCCCTTCCCCGGTGCTGCATGCCCAAACAGAAAACCCTTTACCTAGGGGATGCTGACTCAGAGCTGGCATGCCAAAGCTTCCTAAGGAGCTGAGCCTGGGATCCTCTGGAGGCAATGCCATTCCCAGCAGTGAGAACAGAGTAACAGTCGGAGCATGGTCTAAAAAAAAAAGTGGGGAGGGTGGGGAATGGTTGGGAGAAAGGGGAAGAGCTGGATTTGTGGCTTTCAGCCTTTGCTTTAACCTGCCGCTCAGCTCCATGTGCCTGGATGCCCCAGAACTTCCATCACAGGCAGTTATACCCAGCTCCCAAGGGGCCCATTGCCCTCCACACTGCGAGGGGTCTTGCTCCAGAGTGGGAAGCAGGGTGGGCAGAGGTGCAGTAGAATGCTTTCTGGTGGCTGCTGGTTCCTTGGAGCATGAGCCAGCCTGGAGCCATGGCTGGGAGCCAAATCCACCCCCTCCCTCCATCAGGCCTGTCTTTTTATTCTCCCCTTTGGATCTCGATGCCATTAATATGGTTGGTTTGGTTGAATTATTAATTTTTTTTTGCATGTGGTGGTTGGTCTAGTGTTCTGTGCCATGTCAGGGGAGCATCAGCACCCACCCCTCTGGGAGATCAGAGCCACATCAAGGGGAGCTTTCGCTGGCTGCTGGAGTGAGATGCCATGTCCACTCCATCTTGATGTCCTCTTAGGCTATCCCCCCTGTGCTCCTCTCCCCAAATCCTGTGCTGGCTCAGGCCAGGCAATGGACAATGAGATCTCACTGCCCTCTGCTTTCACAGTGAGGTCTCCACGCAGGACCCATTCCGATGGAGGTGACGGTGGTCGTGGTTCAGGCAGCCTTCATTGCGGTGTACGATGAGGACAGGGAAATAGAGGGCATCCTGGTAGGGAGGGGGGTCCTCCTCCTCCACAGTCACCTGGCTGGAGAGACGTGTCTGCTCAGTGGGGCAGCTCTGCTCGTTCAGGCTCCCACTCCGGCTCTGCCAGAGGCAGCTGCGTCGTGAGCCATACAGGCGGCCCAGGGAGAAGCGGCTGCTGCTGAAGGGAATCCTGGGACTGCCGTTGCAGATGCTCAGAGCGCTGCGGGAGAAGATGGAGGAGCTGCTTATAGTCCTGTGGCAGCGCTCGCAGTTCTGCCGATAGCCACCGTACCGGCAGGCGGAGTAGCTGGTGCAGCCAGAGAGCCCCACCAAGTCCATCAGGACCGCTTCCGAGTAGCTGGGCACCAGCTGCTGGTTGGATCGTATGTGCCACTCCAGCTCGGTGCTGTCCACCGTGTTGACACGGGGCATCCTCCGGCAGAAGGTGCGCTCCTCGGCCGGCGTCACTGCCACATAGTCGAACCCAAAGAGTTTCTCCACGTGGTAATGGACGTAGGAGGTGCGGTACTCATTTAGCACCCTCAGGGGCCAGGATAGGGTCAGCAGAGCTGCCACCCAGAAGACATAGTGAGATACGTACCAAGGCAGGTTGTCTGGGTCGGAAAAGGCCACCATGTATTCCTTGAAGTCCACATTTTTGAGGTGCATCCCCTCCCTGGCCTCCATGTAGTCATCTAGGCCCTCGTTCTCCGTGAAGAAGCGGGCCCGCTGGGTCAGATAGGAGTTCTCCGACTCCACATTGGCAAAGCTGAAACACTTGGTGAAGCGGAGCCGTGTGGCTGGGTAGCTCTCCAGGTCGATGAGGTCCTTGGAGATGTCCTTAACTCCACAATTGGAATAGTCGAACTCAGCCTCTGCCACGTGGGTGTTGACCCGCTCGTGATACACCTGGGTGGTGGTGTAGGCATCCCCGTTGCGGTAGCGGGTAACCTGCCGGGTCCTGCGGACGTAGTGGTAGCTGATGGCCTTCCACCAGATGCAGGGAGTCGCCTGCTGCATGCGCTGCACGCGCTCGTGCACGCTCTCCACGTCTACCTTGTATTGCAGCTCGTTGCGAGTGTAGCAGTGCCAGCACTCCACCAGGTACACCACGTAGAGCATCACCAGGAAAGCCAAGGGGATGTAGACGTAGCCATTGGAACAGGGGCTGTCGTGGTACATCATGGACTTGCCTTTGTAGGCGCTGTCAAAGGTCAGCCGGGTCACCTTGGTGACATGGCACCATGTCATGGCCCCCATGCAGCCGTACATGAGGAGGGACAGCAGCAGGCATTTCCAGTGGGACTCTCGGCACAGGGACTTGCTGAGAGACTGCTTCACTGGCCGCTGCTGCTCCGGCGCACCAGGGAGAAGGGGAGAGAAAACAAGAGAGGAGTCAGTAGGCTGCAGCAGCAGGGGGAAGGGGAGAAGGCGGCAGGGTGCTACAGTAGCACCTACAGCTCTGCAGAGACAAGGCAGCAAATGTCTGGGGCTCCTAGCCTCGGTGGGCAGGCAGGGGCCAGGATCCCTCCCAGAATGACAATCACACAGTGCGGGCAACTGTCACCCCTACTTCCCTTCATGGTGCTCTGCCCCTCCTTGGGAGACAGACAGAGCCCAGATGGACATGAAGGAGAGTGTCAAAGGACAATTCTGCCAGCTGCAGCCCAGGCATTTCCTTCTTCAGTGGGGAGTAAACCCTACCACTGCCACATCTCAGGGAGGGATAATTCAGCACAGTAAGATAGAGGCTGGGGGATCTCCCCTCCATACCTCAGCTTCTCCACCCATCCCACCAGTGTAGGCAGCTCTAACTGATTAAGATCTAACTGGTTAAGCTCCAACTTAACCCCTCCCCACAGCTCATCCCACTACACCTCTCCCTGCTTTCACACCAGTCTCTGCCCTCTTACAAGTAATGAGCCCCAGGAATATTCCAATTTCTCCCACTAGGGCAGCACAAGCTGACTGGGGTGCCTGTAAGATGGAGAAACAGACCTTCTGCAGCTGGGAAGGTCTCTGTCTGGTAATGGCAATGGCAATTCCCACCACAACACTAGGCAGCCTAAGGGCTTCTGAAGTACTTTTCAAGTATAAACCACACCAATGGGAAAGTACTTTTCCACGACTGAAATGCAGACACCTCTGGTAGGAGAGAACGCGAATATAGAATAACATCCTAAAAAGTGCTCAGGCTGGAAGAGAAGAGCATCTCACCAATCTGCAGCAGCAGGGAGGGCAAGAGGCCACTCATGGCTGCTAGCAAATGTCCCTGCTTGTGCTGGGATTCAGCTGTAACAGCCCACACTTCTGGAAAAAACTGCTTTCAGGTCTTTAATGGTAAGAAAAGGACAGAACTTCACCAACAGGACTTTTTAAAGGGACTGCACTGGTGCCTTTACCAGAGGAACAGCACAGAGTTTCACACAGACCCATGAAAAAAACCCTGGTTAAGAAAACCTCTGTCACTCTGCAACACCCTGAAATCTCAAGTATTGATCCAGCTTGGTCTATGAGACCTGAGACCTTCCCACCCAAAAAAAGGACAGGGAAAGAGGTTATTTGCTTTCTTATACAAAGGACTTCATCCTGCAATCTCCAAATGTGCAACATGAGAGAAAAGGGCAAGAAGCCTGTCACTGTGCAGATGTCACAGAACTCCCTAAAAGGCTTCCAGCTTTGCTCTCCCTCCCAACCTGCATGCAGCACAGCTCTTGCGCTCACCTCTGCTATGGTGGGGCTAACACCAGCTCTAATGACACCACTCATGGCACTGAAGTCCAAGCCTGGCTCCATTCCTCTCCATTCCTGAGCACACTGGGCTCAATAGGTTTCTCATCCAGGGATCCCAAAGAGCTGAATGGGCTCACACTGCTAGAAAGCAGGGGGGGCACCTTCACTCACAGAAAGGAAAATTAAAGCAAGAACCAGAGATCACAAGGCCACTGACATATCTAGGGACAGATTTGGGCCTCTTCTTTTCTTTACGAAATGCATCTTGCTCTTCTGAAGAGCTCCTCAATCCTGGCTCGGTCTCCTAGAGTCCCACAGGTTGACTTTTCCTCCCTATACCTTGTCAAACCTTGGTCCACCCCATGCCAGTGGGACTTCTGCCATTGCGCTCAGCAGGGCTGTATCCAGCCCAAATCTCCAACAGAGGTTTCCCTCCCAGAGGCAGAGAACTTCCCTGCCTGCCCACCCCAGCAGCCAGCCTGAGATGAGCTGAGCAGGCGGCACATCCAAAGGGACCACTGGTGGCAAGGGAAATGGTGGGACATCCCACTGGTGGTCCCAAGCCTCAGTAGTGCTAAGCTCCCCTCTTTGGAGTCACCAGCTGAGAGCAAGAGCTGGAGACAGACACAGAGACCAGGGCTGGCAGCTGGGGTAATGCTGGGCTGCCGGCAACATGGGAAGGTGCAAAGCAGCTCTGCTCAGCCATGCTGGCACAGACACACATGCAGCCCAGTCTTCCAAGTGCAACCCACCACAGCAGCAGCCTCACAGGCACGGGGCGAGAAGGGAATCCCAGGTAAGAGAAAAGGGAGCAAGGAGAGGAAGGGGGTGCAATTCAGGAGGCAGAGCCTCCTCAGCTGTGCCCTCCCTCCTGAGGTCCATGTTGCAGTTATAGGCACCTGCTCGGATCCCTCTGTCTTTGTTCAGCTGCAGCACGGCTCTCCCATGCTGGAATGCTGGTGGTGACCCAAGTAGCTGAAGGTTTCCTCTCCCACTGCTGCCTTCTGTGTTGCAGTACTCCCCTGGAAGCAGCAGCCCTGACTGTGAGGATCTAAGGGAGCTGCTCAGCCAAAGGAGGAGCATGGGGAGGGTCTGAACAGGGGGCCTAGGGAGATGCAAGGTACATATTAAACCCAGGGTGTCTGTGGGCTGAGGAGGCTGAGAAACACCTTGTTCAGGAGGCAGATCTGCAAACAGAGCACAAGGAATACAGCAAAGCATCCAGCTCGCTCATTTGCGAAGCTGGGGAAGGGGCACCAGATAAACAGGTCTTCGGAGAGGTCTGCCTCAGAAAAGCAAATTCCACCTTCCAGTCACTTCCCAGCCCTTCATATTCCACACTTCCTGTGTTGCAGGAGAAGAGAGATGCTGGGTGTCACCCTGAGGAGATACAGGCAAGCCCCACTGCGGTTACCCACCCAGGGCAGGAGCACGATGCAGCCCAGGCTGGGTTCCAGGAACTGTGTTAGCAGGGCTTTAGTCCATGCATTTAGTCTCCTCCTAGGACTACGCAGTATTTAGATACTGCAGAGCTTTTACAGGGTCACAGTAACCCCTGCTGTAAACTGTTTACAACCCAGTTTTGTTCTAGGCTTTTGAGGTAAAAAACATACACCTTGGCTGCACTGGTGGGGTTTCCGAAAGCTGATCAAGTGCCAGTGACGGGATGTAACCACAGCAGAGACGGAGGAGGAGCCAGCTGCAGAGTCTAATCCCAGTAGGAACTGCAGCATCCCTGCTCCTCTCCCAGGCTGCAAAGGGCTCACAGGAGCAAACAACCGGCTCCACGGCTTCCCCCTGCAAATTAGCTGAATAAGGTTGTCTCCTTGAGCTATTAACCAGCCTTGGATAAGTCCAGCACAGCAAACAAGCAGATTAAAAAGCTGGGGAAAAGGAAATCTGTCCCACAACAGTATCACTGGGAGGAGAGCAGGCTCTGATATAAATGCCATCGTCATCTGCCCGCTGCAGTCTGATGGAATGAGGCAAAAGACTTGCCCTACTTCACTGCAAACAGGGTTTCCCTCCATCACTGGGAGCCTCCCAATGAGGGCTCAGGATCAAACACTGGAGAGCCATAAGCAAATCTGCTACTGCAGGCGCACAGAAACACCTCTGCAGTACTAGAGGGTAGAACTGGTTCGACCACGGCTTGGCCAACCCCTTTGTGGGATCCCAGTCAACTCCCTTCTCTGTGCTTCGGTTCACCATGCAGAACACATGGGGCAACCCTGATCAGGCACCTGGGCACTAACCATAACATACACTGGGTAAGGCAAGGCGGGGGGCTGCTTCTACAGCCTCCCCTCCCTCATACATGTCATGCCTCTAACATTGCCCCTGAAATGAACGGAGATGGAGTCCCACGCCTACAGTTGCTGCTCTTGGATGCATGGGGAGGGATGGAGGAGATGATTTACAACCAGCCATGAAGCAAAAGGAAATTCCCACAACATACAGGGCAGAGGCAGTAGAAGAGGGCAGGGGGTATCCTCTTCTAAAAAAAGCCTTGAGACTAACATGCCCAGCACCCCAGTGGCCAATCACATGGGCCAAAATACCTTAATCACTCCTGCAACCTTGATCACTAAACAACTTCAGAAATCCTTCAAGCTTCTCTGTGTAACAGCTCAGCTCTGGCCCCATCCCCTGTTCCCCTGTTTAACAAGTGTTTCCATGTCATCACTTCCCATGCTTCTTTACCCACCTCTCCCTGCAGAGACCTGCCTGAAATCTTAAGACTCACCTCCAGAGCTAAACTGTCACTTTACAAGACTCCCTGGAACTCACAGGGTTAGCTGTCCTAGAGACAGCCCTCTGCACAGCTGAAAAATCAAAAAAAAACCCCAGACCAGCAGTCTGAAGGCCCAGGTAGCTCCCAAGTGTGAGGTGGTGGCAGCAGCTTGCAGGTGACTCCAGAGGGTCTCTTGAGCATCAGTTTCCATGGCTCTTCCCTACAATTCACTTACGTCATGCAAGAAATTAATAAGATCCCTCTCACCTCAAATTCCCAGAATAAGGGAGGTAGGGAGGATCCAGTCATTTCGAGGAACTGCCATCAAGGCCCTGGGCAGCCATTGGCAACTCCTGGCCAGGATGGTCCCAGCAAACACCCACATCACACCCCCTGTGACTACAGACCAGATTCAGGAACTACCTGATGTGGCTCAGGCCCAGGCTGGCAGCATTGCCAACTGCAGAGGAAAGAGGAAGGCTGAGCATCTAGAAGCCAGGGAACACTGCCAGCAGTCAGATCCTGCAGCGCTACCAAGTTCTCCATTTTACACAGCAACTTACAGAAGGACTGGTCCCTTCCATCAGATCCCACGAACAGCAGGACAAGGACACTTTTTTGCTTGTTCCCAGGCTGAAGAGCTTGCCCCTTAGCGTTCCCTACCCTGCAAGTATGCATTGCTGAGTGAAATTCAGCTCATCACCATTAAGTGTAGGTGTAGGCATCTGATGCCAAGAGGAAAAAAGAGCTCAGTCAGCTCAGTAGTTCTTGTACTTGCCTTGCTGGGACAAACTGAGAAGCATCTGAAGCCCAGCCTGGCTCCTAGACACAGCAACCTGAGATATGTCAAGATGAGGTAGCTTCCAACAGGACACAGCATGTTTCCCATTTCCCAATCCCCAGATATCTCCTTTGGCTCCCCACCTGCCCTGGCCAACAGACCCTGACATGTGGGATTAAGCCACATTGCTGGGATGCTCAGCAATGTTGGCACCAGCAGTTGGTTCTGATACAAATGAGGACATCACTACAGCCCATCTTCCTACCCTCCTGATTTTTCTGAAGACAAGAGGATTGCCCTAGGTCAGTCCATGAATCCAAGCTCCCCTCCCTACTAAAGTCTCTCTTCATTGCATCATGAGACATGAGCAAGTATGGCACTGCCAGGAGAGACTGCAGTTTCCTTCTCTTCCACCAGCTGCTTCATGCAAGTCTGTGATAGCTTCTGGCCACAGGAAGGATGCCCTCAGCCTAAAAAGTGCAGGTCATGGACTGTAGCCCTTCCGCCTGCTCCCATGCTGTAAAGATTACCCTGACACCCTTGTTGGCAGCCACCGCAGAGCAATTGAAGCCGAGACAATCTTCTTGTAATCTCTGCAAACCAGAGGACACTGTAGGTGAGGGAAACTCACCTGGGCACTGTCCCTGCTACGCTTCTTTCATCCAAACTGGCTCTTGATCTGGCACCTCTGAAAAGCCACTATGCTGTCTTGAAAGTAGCACCAGCACTGCCATAGCACTGGCAGTAAGAAACCATGTCCCAGCATGGCACAAGAATGTCCTCATGCTAAAAACACGTCTCACAGTTTAGCTACCCTGGTCAGGATCTGTTTGGAGAGCTGGGCTCAGGGCATCAGGAGTTGTTGAATGGAAGCAGGAAGAGAGGAACAGACACAGAGCAGAGCATACGGTATTTGTACAGCTTCCCAGTTCTTGAACTTCAGCATTCCTCTCCTGCAATTATTTATATCTAAATACAAATCTGTATATATAGAATAACAGTGCATGGGCATGAATGTTCTGCCTAAGCCAAGGAGGCAGAGAATACCAGGATTATGCAGCACTCACTAACTGCAACTCCTCAATAGCAGAGGACAACGGATGCACCAGCTTCTGAGCACCCCACAAGCTACCCTTTGAGCTGTGGTCTTAACCAGAGAGCACAAACTACCACGCTCATAGAGCACTGCCCTTCCTAACACTGCCTGGCTGACTTCCATGGGTCACCAGCCCCATGGCATAAGGTGGGTCTCACCAGTCAGTGCAGTCGCTTTCTCTCCTCTTGGGAAGCCAGAGCGGCAAGCAGGATCTGTGGAGGCAGACAAAGGGGCTGGCACACCTGCCTGCTGGTGCTGCTCCCTAGGCACAGAGCACCCTGCTCTTGAGCGTTTCTGGCATCTGCTGCCTGGACTCCAGAAAAGTCATCAGCTGGGGGAGACTGCAGCACACCTGGAGGCAAAGCTGTGCTGGTACCTGGCCTGGCCCAGCCTGCACCTTCCACTCTCTCCGGCCAGCCTCCAGCCTGGGGCAGCCACCAGCAGCAGTCCCTGGCTTTGCCAGGTTCCCAAGCCCTGTCCCCTGCTGCCCACCGCGTCTTCCCTCGCAGTGACCGGGGCAGCCGTGCCACCTCCCGGATGCCCCCAAAAGCCAGAGCGCAGCAAGGCGGGGGTCTCCACGTCCGTTTCTCCCTGGCACAACCCCTGCCCACGGCAATAAGCCCAAGCGGTGCCCCGCGCCTCTCTCGTGATTTTTCTCCCTCCATCCTCCACCCCGGCCACTCCGGCTCCGGCCCCCGCTCCGGCGGCGTTGACTGCTGCGCCCCTTCCATCCCGGCGCCTTGGCGGCGATGCCCCGGCGGGCGATGGAGCAGCGGAGCCCGGGCAGCCCCGGGGCGGCGGGGCCCGACGGGCGGGCTTCCCCCGGCTCGCCCCCCGCGGCCGGAGCGGCCAACGCGCCATGCGAAAGCGGGCGGGGATGGAGGGTGGTCGGGGGGCAGCCCCGGGCGAGGGGCGGCCGCGCTCCTCACCTCCTCTCGAGCCCCCTCCGCCTCCTCCTCCGGAGGCACCGGCGTGCTGCTGCCTCCCTCGCTGGCGGCGGCCGCCGAGG
>VXBX01003871.1:1164535-1179135 GCA_013400415.1 Scytalopus superciliaris | reverse complement strand
CTGGCGGGGGCTCCGCGGGGCCGTGCCGAGGAGCCGCCGGCCCAGGGGCTCAGCCGGCAGCAGCTGGAGGCGCTCACATACCTTTCGGAGGACGGAGACACGTGAGTGACCCCGGGGATGCTGCGAGCGCCGGGCCCACCCCCAGCCCCGGCCCGACCCCTCGCCCAGGCATAAGCCGGGCTCGATCCGCCGTGTCCCCCATCCCTCTCCCGAGAAGCGTCTGCTCAGCCGTGCCGGGAGGGACTCCCCTGCCCCGAGAGCCCCCCGTCGTGCCGGGCTGTGCAGGGATGCTCGGCGCCCCGGTGTAGGTTGGTGCGGGTCCGGCAGAGTGAGCAGAGCAGGATGTACCCCGGGCTGCATGGCACAGGATGGACCCTCCGTAGGAAGGCAGCTTCCGCTTGCTGTGGGGCTGCTGGTAACTAGAACAGAGGGGGGAGCAAATCGAGCGGTCCCACTGTCTCTTCTCCACAGAATACAATGTTTCCTCCCCAGTGGGGAAGGCTGGGCTGTGTGAGACGGCACGTAAGCAGGACCTGAAACAAGGTTGGCTATGTGGGGCAAGACCTGGGGATGGCTGTGTTAGGCGCTGCTCAACCCAAGAACTATGGTGGGAATTGCTTTGCCAACCTGCCCGCAGAGCTGCAGCTTTTGGCACAGTCGTGACGCACACCGCGATATGGGGCTGCCCTCCTGAGCCTCTATGACGAAGACAAGTGTTTCTCTTAATGGGGGGGGGGGCTTCCCACATCCGTAATACCCTCTCAAGCACAAAGGCATCACGCCAGATTTGTTTGGTTTGGGTTCTGGTAATTGCCTTCAGCTAATCACGGCGTTTTTTCCTGTTGTACATTCCCTCGACGGAAGGTTTTCATCATGAGTGTACACAGAGAGCACGAGTGAAACATTCGCACAGTTGAGGGCAAAGCTTTGCCCCAAACCCAGACTTGAGTTTAATACTGAGTAATGGTGCAAGGGGAAGAGAAACTAAGGGGCACTAACAAGAGCAAACAAATGCCTTCAGTAGCGGGAGCAGCAAGAAAGCACTGTCGTTGCCTCTCAGAGCACATCTGGATTGAAGCTGAAGACGAGCTGGGAGACAGCCTGAGTGTTTACTTCCCGGTTAGGAAGGAGTCTGTGCCTCTGCTAATTAGTTCATTAATGTTTACTGTGGGATCTGCTCTGAGGATTGGCTAGGAGTCTCGTGGCAGGCCAGGTTAGAATAAACCCAGCCTCCCATGTTCCCCAGCCAGATTTTCTAGTCCTGTCCTATCTGTGGGCTGGTTCTGGGGCTCCTCAGCATGGAGCAGCTGCACCAATTTTCCCAGCTGTAATGCTAGAACCAAGGTGCCCAGTGAGAGATCGAGGGGTCTTTAATCAGAGCTGTGGAAGTAATGCTTCAGAAAGCCTCCTGGACTTGTCCATCATGGTGTGCCCAGGGTTCCTCACTCACTGTTTTATAGTGAGCCCCATAGATGCAGCTGCCCGGAGATGCTCTTACTGCCTGGGGCTATCTTGTTTGGGAGCTGAGCCCTTTGCCTGTCAGACTTGCTTGGAGAGACCTAATGCAAACGTCTTATTAACTAGTGAAATATTAATCAGCAGTGTCTTGGTTACTGTAGGCAGGAGAGGCTCTCGGAGAGGTCCCCAAGCCATTGCTCTTTGTTTTCTCTCACCCAGAGTGCAGTTCAGAACAGGAAATTGTAAAGAGTGAGGGTGGGAGCAAAAGGTCTGCTGCTGGTACAGCTCATACAGCTCAGGGTTGGCTGTGTCCCTGCAAGAGACTGCTTTCCTGAGATCTGCTTCCACTGCTGGGAAAAAATACCAACTATTATTGTGGTTAGAATGGTGAGGCTGTGGCTATTCTTGTTTCTCCTCCCGGCCCTGTGGCAGAGGTGGGTGAACTTCCTTAGAAGGCGAACATCATAAGAAGTGCTGAACATCCACCACTCAGATCGATGCAAATAGGGGACTGTGAGCACCCAGAGATTCATTGAACTGCCAGTGGGTTTGTATACAAAAACAAGTCAGGGCTGATAGTAAAGTCTGTGTAGCAATTGCTCATCCAGTGACAGAAGGTCCCCAGAGAGAAGGGATCAGATGGCCACAGGCTACATCCGTTTCATCCGGCCAGACAAACCCATCGACTTCTTTTCTTCTTTTCATCTCTGTCAGCAGCGCATTTCCTTGTGTGCCTTTTTTTAATGCCTGCCATGAAACAGCTCCAGGCAGAGAATTAAAGTCATACTGTCGTTATATTTCAGAAGACTTAGACCACAACGCTTGGCTGTAATTTTAATTCTGAAAATACAAAAAGTTCAGGGGTTTTGGCCAAGTAGTTCCTGTTTTCCCCAGGTGCTCTGGCTGGTACTAAGGGGAGAGGAGCACTTGGCTTGCACAAAGGAAGTTGACAAAAGTCTTGGCTCTCCATCTGACAAAAATCTTCATTGTCTGTAGCTCACTCAGGGCCACCCACCTGTGCCATCCCGAGGTGTGCCTGTGTTTTTCTGTCTGGCACTTATGGGGGAAGTACAGGAGGTGGAGGCAGAGGTGAGAAGCATGTGCTTGGATGGTTGGAGTATCAGCAGGATCCTCCTTAGATACCTTCTTGCCCATCTCCATGGGAGAGGAATGTCAACCCAGGCGGGATGAAGCAATGTGGCTAAAACTGGCTTTTTCTGTGCTCAAAATTAGGAGTCTTGCTTTGGTAGGAAGGAAATGGCCAACAGGGAAGATGGGGGTGTGGTGGTCGGTGAAATGCGTGGGTGCTCTCTTCCAAGAATTCTTTGCCCAAATGTCATCCCCTCCCCAGCTCCTTAGTACCGCTGGCAGCCCTTCTTCCTCAGGGAAGTCAGAGCTGTGGTAATTGGTCACGGCACATCAGTCCCCAAAGACAGAGCGACTGAGCTGGCAGGGCAGGAGAGGTCAAGGATGAGGAATGGGGTGGCAGACAGAGGGTGGTGGGAGCACTAGGGCGGTGATATGTATCCTGCTTATTTTGTGGCTGGATAGAGAACAAACCCTGTGCACTCAAGCTCAAATGGTCTCCTCCAAGCATCCATCTTTCCCTTGTGAGCCAGTACTCCTCCAAGTATCCATCTCTTCCATATAAACAAGCTCCTTTTCTGCTGAATTGGGTCCCAATGGGACTGCTCTGCACGGAAGTGAAGAGAGGGGCTTTCCAGCTGTAGACATGGCTAGCTCTGAGCAGGCTGCAGGCAGCTGTGGCCCAGTCTCCATCCCACCTCAACCTTTGTTAGGATTTGCTAAAGAAACCCCTTCTTTCCCAGCCTCAACAGGCAGGTGCACAAGTCCAGTATCCTGGGAAAGGGGTGGCTTCGAGGTGGAATGGAGTGTGATGGGATCACCTGCTATGTTCCAGGACAAGGAAGACTGCCCTTTTTGCTTGGGCTTATGTCAGTCTCTGCCAGCTCTGGAGAGGCAGAGTTGATTCATCAGTGTGTGAAATTAAGCAGAGTTTCCTCTCTCTAGGACTGTCTTAAAAAAACATGTTTTCCTTCATGCCCAAGCTGGTCTTTGGGCTACATGTGAATTTATGCCATTGGTACCTGATGCCACAGTGGTGGAAAGGCTGGGGGCTGCGCCCCCGCAGGAGGGTGACTGTCTTCTGCATGGGGCTCCATATGCAAAGCAGTGCAGTGCCTCTGCGGGGGTGAAGGTCGGGGGACCCCAGCTCAGTCACAGGAGAGAGACCTCAGCCTCCTTCAGATGGAAAATGGGACTGAGTGGTTTTGGTTGGGTGCATGTTTCAGGGAGGGAGGGCAGCAGAGGAAGCTTGACTTCCTCCTTCCACCAGAGACAAGTGCTGCCCCATCTGCTGATAAGAAATCACGTGCCCATGACTTGCGGGCTCAGATGCCTTAACAAGGGCTTGGGGACAGTTAATTGAGTAAAACTGGAGCCCCATGGGAGGTGATGTTCTGAGCTCTTCTCCACATGATAGTAACAAAGGGGCCATCTCTGCTTGGGTAGCCATTGAGCATGAAGGCTTATCTTATGGGGCCACTTCTCACTATACACCAGCATGTGCCAGTTGTAGTCTTCCCAACTCATGTAGCCGTGTGCCAGAAACATTCCCTGAGCAGGGGAATAGAGTTATCCCTCTTCAGGCTGTCTGCTCCAGCATGGCTGCTTGCTCAGTGCTTGCCCTGCTGAACAGGGGTGTTGCTGAACCTCGGTAGCCCTGCATTCCCAGTGTGTGTACCTGGGGAAATGCTCAGTGTGTGACAGCAAGGGGAGATCACTGTGAAAGAAGGCAAAAGAAGCAGGGGATTGGAGAGACTTGGGATTAAAGAAGTCTGATGCAGAGAGCACACCTGGTCAGGCTGGGAGTCCCCCTGCTTTGCTGGGCTAGACTGTTGATGGCTGCCCAGCAGTGGGATGGCCACAGTTAATGGGAAGTGGGGATGCTTTTGGTTTTAGCAGAGGGGCTTTGGAAACCACCTTCCCTGATAGCCAGGATTCAAGTCCATTCCCAGTTGCTCTCTAGCATGCTACCATTGTGGGGAAGAGAAGAAAGTGAGTCCTATCACGGGTCTAGCAGGAGGGAGAAGAGAACTTCCTGTGTCCAGCTCCATGTCCCTTGCCTCTGGGGTCTTCCTCTGTGGGTGCTCAGGAGTTTGATAAACAGGGGAGGGCTTGATGGTCCTTCAAGCAAGGGCAGGAAGCTCTGCACAGGTTCCTTTGGGATGCCCCAGAAGTTGCTGGCTGCTGCAGAGGTTGCACACATACAGCCTTGGCATAAAGTGGGTAAGTCCTGGCAGCCTTCTCAGATTGTTCATGCAAGAAGATATTTCTTTTTCTCTGTTTGGATGACTTCAGCCTGGTTTGGAGGAAGTTTCTTCAGACTTTCCGCCTGCCCAGGTTTGCCTCGGAGCTAGGGAGAGACACAGGGAACTTCAGCACAGGGGAAGGGAAAGAGGACATGGAAATTTTTAGCTATTGGGATGTAGAAGCCTGATGCCCAGCTGTAATAGATCAGCCAAAGGGGGGAAGGACTTCAAGTCCTTGCACTCTGCAGGCAGGCTTGGCCACTGCTGGGAAAGGGTTGAGCTCAGCTAAATTACACAAAGAAATGTATATTTTTGTTTGGTTTGGGTTTGGGTTTTTTTTAGTATAATGTGGATAAACGAGGAGTCAGATGTGACTGTGTAGGATGAAAGGCTGTGGGGTCTGAGCTGTGAGAGTGGTTACAGGGTGCCTCTCAGTGAGCTGTGCAGGATGTACTCTGTGTCACAGAGTTGGGAAGCCCCTCTGACTGGGGCAGATACATAGGTGAAGGGGGGTCCTGAGGTATCCTAGACCCATGGCTTGTGCTTCATTAAGAGAAAATCCTGAGGCAGTGAGGATACATGCAGGGCTGTAAATGATTGCTAGGGTGTGTTGTACAGGCTCTGGCAAAGTCCAGGCACTGTCCTCTTGTAAGAGGCTGTTCTGACCTCAAGATATCCCTGTGTGTACAGAAACTGTAGAATGTATTTGCCTCCTAATGAGTGAGAGTGGGAGTTTGTTCCGTTTGAAATGGATTTACCATGGTCAATGGATCTTTTGGGATGTTTGCTGCTTCTATTGCAGTTGCTTCTCAGACTGTGACTGGTACCTGCTAGGATGGGCTGACCTGCCTTCTGGCTTGTCCCACCCGTGCACTGGTAGTGCAGAACAGGCCCTTTGTTTTGCAGGGAGCAGTCCACATGCATCTGATGTTTAGTGTTTCTGCAATCCCAGACCCACCATCTACTCAGAAATGGAGCGAAATTCTCAAATGTGTGGGTGCAGAGTCTAGAGGGTGTGAGACCAGAGGTGCTGTCAGGGCACCTTCATCTTCCTACCTTCGTCCCTTTCCTCCCCTCCCCACCTCACTGAAAAATGAGGTGCCCACAGTCCTCTTGCAATACCTCTCCTCCCCATCAGCCTTCAGCACCCCTCATCCACAAGCACCCAGACCAGACCCTCTGCAGAGCACCCCAGGAAAGGTGAGGCTGTCTTCTCTACTCACCTGGTGGTTCTCACCCCTCCCTCTGACTCCAGGAGCAGCAGACTGGGAAGCAGCTGCTGCCCAGGCTGGAGATCAGGAATGCTGAACCTACCGTGGCTGAAGAGGCTTTGCATCCCGCTAGGCACAACCTCCCTCCAGTCCCCTCCCATCCCCTCTCCCTGAAACTTAAGCTGTGTGCTTTCAAGGGAAGGGGAGAACCTGCAGAACAGGAGACCCAGGGCAGGAACACAGGATGTGGGGCTGAGTCCACAATCAGATGGGACCCACTGCTCTTTTGGAGCTGTCAGAGGACAGCTGGAACAGCTTTATGGAGCAAGGCAACATCTCTTTGACATGTGGGGAGGAAGGGAGCCAGGTTGGGCTGGCTCAGGGCTGCAGGACAGGATGGAGCTGTGCTGGCTGAGCCTGCTGGCAGAGGTTCATGCTGATGGCTGAGGAAGCGGTTAGCAGTGCAGGTTACAGGCCTGGAACAGGAGAGCAGGGTAAGTGTGGAATTCCCCTGCTGTTTTCCTCCTCCCTCGCTCTCCTCTCTATTGCTGCTGGGGCCATTTCCTCCCCCGAACAAGTTTCTCTTGTGTGAATTGTTTGCATGATTTCCTAATGCTCCACTCAGCCAAAATAAGGAGTTGGGAGTGAACTGTTCCTGCAGACGGGGACCTTATCTAGAGAGGGAGAAAAATTTGTCAAAGCAAATTCAACTGAATTCTGGATCCCATGCCTTAGGTGGTTCTGGGGTGAGATGGTGAAGGGAGAGCCTGCTTTGAGGACAAGATGTCTTGCTGTACAGATGGGGGAATCTGCATGATCAGACCCTTTTCTAGAGAAGTGGGAAAAGATAGCCAGAGAACTGGTGGACCTTCATCAGTTCTGCTTGTGTGTCAGAGCTGGGGATCACTTTTACCCTGTTCTCCTGCCTCCAGTCCTCATGTGTGGAAACTTTCCTGCCAGACACTTGTGGTGACTCAGAAGCTGGAGATGGACAGCACTGTGCCTAAACTAGGACCACTGTGAGCACGGCATGTTCAGGCCAAGGGACATCCCTAGGGAGAGCCCCAGCCTCTCTGCTCCAGGGCTGTTATCTCTCTGATGACTGCTAGATCACTTTGTGCCAGGAATGTCCTGTGCCCATGGGACCTTTGTGATTCAGAGTGCTGAGTCTGTTTGTGTCAGGATGGAGGTGTCAAGCAAGTGGAAAAGCTGAGAATGAACCCAACAGTCTGCACTTCTGCCATGTTTCCCCTGCCCACAGCTCCTCCATCCCTTGCCCTTTCCAAAACTCTCTGTTGACCTTTCTGAAAGTTCCTGCTGGGCACCCACCCCCCTGTCTGCAGCCAGGAGAACTTGCAGGCAGGAGCATGGCAAAGGAGGGAGCAGGCAAGCAGAGGAAGGCACGGGAGAGGTGTGCAGGCAGGCCAGGGAAGGGCAAGGGTCTGAGCATGGGAGGGTGGAGGGCTTGTTCTGACAAAGGCACGTGGCCATGGCTGGATGAGGAGTGGTGTCCAGCAGCAAGCAGGTGCCTCTCCATCGCTGTGCCCTGGCTCTGGGGCTCAGCTGTGCACATACACAAAGCAGCAGCCCGTCCACGGCTGCCGTGGCACAGAGAGAGTTGTGCTTGCAGCCTCAGCCAGAAGAAATGGAGATTGGCACGATGCCTGTGCCTCAGGTCTCCTGAGCGTAGGAGGTTTCCTCGGTTAGCAGGAGACAATCCCAGTTGCTGGTTGGCATCTCTGCCCGTGGCACGGAGCGCCCCAGTGCACATATGCTCTTGGTGGGCTCATCCCAGCCTGTTGGCCCTGCCATGATTCCCCCGAGTAGCTCACGGTTTTTGCAGCCATTTCAGGAAGTTGAGGGCTGGCAATGAGGAAAGGCGGGAACAAATGCAGAAATGAAAGCCCAGGAGGAGGCTGCACCCGCGTGGAGAAGGACGGGGGAGGGGGGAAAGCGGTCCTACAAAGCAGGCACATCTCAACTGCAAGATGAAAGCCTGGGCTCTGACCAGGGGGGGATGGTCACCCCCATCACCTCATCATGGATGCCCAGACTTGCTCAGTGTCAGCCCAGACCCGCATGGCTCCACTGCCTTGTTGAGCTGCAAAGGCATGCGAGCCAGAAGAGTGAGTACCGGCGGTGGTGGAGGGCTGCTCGGGGGTTTCCACCTCCCGGGGATGACTGCCCCACTTGTCCCCATGTGACAGTGTGGTGTGGTGTGGGTAGTGGCAGAGGGGCCAGGGGGATTCCTGGGGTAGAAGGGCTGGCTTCCGTGGGACACAACCCTGGGCACTGCTGTCTCCCCTGGGAGCCCAGAGTGGCTCTGGAAAGTGAAAGCAGCAGTAGTTTAAAGTTCACACTGAATTGCCTTGGAAAGTCCCTGTCTGAGCAGTTCTTATCTCTGCCATACCTGAAAAAGGCAGATCCTGCAGTCTGCTCCTACATGTGGTGCCTGGGAGCAGGTTTGGAGAAATAGGGGCTGTCCCTGTAAGTGGGCAAAGGACACCTCAGCACAGGTGCTGCCGCAGGGACTGGGGGCCTCATGCAAAACCCAGCAGGGAGTCTCCCTGCTTAGATCATACCCAGGCTGGGGTCAGCAAAAGCCTGATTAGGGGAGGGGTATTCCTGCAGCTGGTATCTTCGCTCCTGGCCTGGGCCCCTTGGCTGTGCCTCTGCCCCATTGTCCACCGAGGGGTGGTCAGAGCTTTCCCATTGGGCTGCACGGCCACTGCTTGCAGCCGCTTCCCCTGTCCTGCCAACTCCGGTGGCAACAGGGCACTCCGTGGCTATGCAGAGGCAAATGTGGGTGGCCCCTCCTTCCAGTGGGGAATTCCCTGCTGCAGCATGACCTGAGGCTTCCCCAGAGACAAAGCTTCTCCTGTTGGGCACGGCCCCTCTTCTGGCAGCAGCGTGGAGAGGAACTGACCTTGTTTTGCCTTCAAAACCGGGGCTCAGCTGAAGGTGCCTAGGGTCCCAGGTGCTGGCTTAACTTTTGAGCAGCACTTGGGAGGAGGTGAATAAAAGGACGTTTTTGGAACTGGCCCCTGACCTTCTCAGCACAGTTATATCCTTGCTGCAGCTGGCAAGAAGGCAGCCCCAACCCCTCTTCTTTTCTGCAATGCTTTAGGGCCAAGTGCTGCTCTCCTGCCTGTGGAGGGATGCTCTCTATCCTCCACATTGCAAGTGGCATCCCAAAGCTGGGCTGTGCAGCAACAGGGGTGTCTTGCCAAGGCTCTCACCTTCTGTCCCTTGGCCCTGTCTGCCTCAACCAAAGCAGCATGGATGGCAAGAGCTTGCTTAGAGACCAGCCTTTAATTTGGAGCTGACCTTTTCCCGAGGCCACTAGGGCCTCCAGCACAGCAGTGAGGAGGTGGCAGGAGGCTCAGCTCATGCCTGCCATGCTCTTCAGAGTGGGAGCTGCTGCCTGTTCCTTGGTGCTGCCCATTGTGGCCAGGGTTTTAGCCCAGAAAGGCTGCCCTGTGGTGGAAGGATGGTCCCTCAGTGCAGGGGGCCCAGAAACACAGCAGGTTGGTGGAGGAGACTGGAAATTCCCTCTCGGCTCTGCCTCCATTGTGCTCTCACTTCTGTTCTGACTGTGCAGGGCCTGGCTGGAAATAAAACCTCTCCTTGGGCTGGGGGACTCTGGGCTGCCTGGCCACCCCGTGGCTTTGGGGGCCACAGTCCTGAGGACTAGGGCTCCCTGCTGGCCACCAAGCTCTGACAGCTGCACCTCTGATGTCCCTCTATGCTGGCAAGCTGCGTGCCAGCCCTGCCACAACAGTGCTGGAAGGAAAGGATGTGGGGGAGAGAAGAGGAAATTGGTGTGGACCAGCAGATCAGCTGGCAGGGGGGCTGTGCCATGCAGGTGAGCTTGGACCAGCATCAGGCTCCTGCCCAGCTCTGGCTGCTTGCCTTCACGGAGGGGAAAGCAGAAGTACAGTGCGCAGCTGGCAGTAGGGAACTGGAATTCCCCACACAGCTGCCAGAGACCAAACCTCCCTCCACAGCTGCCAAACCTGGCCCCTGAACTCTGGGAAACACATCCCAGATTCTTTGGAATGTGCACCAGTTGGAGGCCTGGCTTTGGGCAGTGGCAGGTCCAAGTTCCACACATGCTGTGAGGTCCTAGGGAGGACTTTGCATTGCTTAGCAGAGACAGGAGGGTGTGTTTCTCATGGGGATCAGAATGAAGGACTGCCCTGGGGAGCCTCAGACAATGTTCCTGCCTTGGCATTATCCTGAGCTTCACCAGAGAGAGGGCAGGATGGAGAAGCTCTGAGCTGGTGGGAAGGGGATTGGAGAGGGCAGGGAGATTATTCCTTCCTGCAGCAGTGGAGGATCTCTGCTCCTGAACACAGCACTCAGGACTAATTTTTTGTTTTTATTCTCTCCTGTCCTCTTTATCCCCTCTGTAGGTTGGTTCATCTGGCCATTATCCACTGTGTCCCAGCTGTAGCACTCTGCTGCATCGCTCAGCTACCCAGGGAGGTGCTGGAGATCCAAAATGATCTTTTCCAGGTATGCAGTTGTGATAGACAAAAGATGGGAGGAAGAGAGGTATCGCAGGCTGTTCCACGGATAGGCACCCAATCCATCTGCCCTTTCCCCAGGACCCCCACCTGCTCCCATGTGAGCAGCCCCTTTGCAGGGAGGGGAAGAAGGGTAGCAGAGACACCCTGAGAGAGAAGTGTGACAGCTCCCAGCACTGTGGAGTGAAAGGGTCCTTTGCAAGGTGCCAGGACATTGCAGACAGCCCCAGCGGGTGGGAACAGGCAAGGCCTGAATATGGCAGTGCAGATAACTTGGGAGGGTGAGATCTGTCCCCACAAATGATCTCTGAGCTGAGGTGCAGGGGGACAGCAAGCTGTTTGCACCTCCCCCAGTGCCAGCCACACATAACCTCAGGACAGGGATGGTGGTCTCCTCTGTGGCCAGGCTGGCTCCTGTATACTGGTGTGGCTCATCACACTTGGTGTCCTGTGAGGCATCCTCCCCTTTCCTAATGTCTCTCCAGACCCCGCTGCACCTCGCTGTGTACCTGGAGCAGCCCTGCGTGATCCAGGCGCTGATCCACAAGGGAGTGAACCCCGGGCTGCAGGACCGCAATGGCAACACCCCGCTGCACCTAGCCTGTGAGCAGCAGCACCTGCAGTGTGCCCAGCAGCTGCTGGAGGGCACAGCCCCACCAGAGGGCACAGCTCAGCCCCACAGGCACCACCAGGACCTGCAGCTCCAGAACTGGCAAGGTGAGACTTGGGGACAGACAGGTTGGAGTGGAAACTGTGAGTTATGCATGCAGGGATCCTGGAGTGCAGCAGAGTGGGCATGAAGCCAGGACTGGTGTGCCATGGGGTGGTTGAGGCTGACTGTGGCTCTATCTTCTGCCTCTCCATCACAGGCTTGGCCTGTCTGCACATCAGCACCTTGAAGGGGAACATCCCAATGATGTCTCTGCTGCTGGAGAGTGGTGCCAACATTGATGTTCGGGTAAGACTGGGCACGGTGTGGTGTTTTGGCAAGGCAGGACCAGTGTGTCTCTCCCCTGGGCACTTCCTTTAAGCCTTGGAGCAGGCACTGCTGTGAGGCTTGAAGACACTAAATTTTGAGGGAGCAGAGAGTAAAGGTCCTTGAGGGGCTGTTGAGTGCTGTGACAGCAGTCAGGGTGGGGATTGCCCCCCCTACACCCTGTCAGTGGGGTGTGGGTGGGTGCTGCGGGGCCCAGATGAGGGGACCCCACACCCACACCCTTATGATCTGTGGGTTGCAGGAGGGTACCAGCGGGAAGACCCCCTTGCACCTGGCCGTGGAGTGCCACAACCGCAAGGCCGTCCAGTTCCTGCTGCGCAATGGGGCGTACGTGGATGCCCAGATGTACAACGGGTGCACCCCGCTCCACCTGGCCGTGGGCCGCAAGGATGCGGCCATTGCTGCCATCCTCTCACACTCCGGAGCTGACACCCTGCTGAGGAACATGGAGAATGAGACAGCCCAGGACCTGGCTGATGGCAATGACGATGTGAGTCTCTGTGGAGGCAGACCTGTGGCTGTGACAGCTTGTCAAGGGCTGCAGGAGCCAGATGATTTGGGGGAGCTCCTAGGAGGAGTTTCTAGCTGTTCCCATCCTTCCCTATAGGATGCAAGCATTGGCTCTGGGGGTGTGTGGAGGCCTCTTGCCTCAAGCCTTAGGAAAATCCCAGACAGGGTTTCTTTGCATTTCCCTAGGGAGGTGGGAGACTGCAGGACTGGGTGGGGGGAAGGTTTGGGCCCTTAGCCCAGCTCAGTGTAGACACAACCCTAGATTCTTACATGTCCATACCCTTGGCCTTTGCAGCTCCTTGCCTTGCTGCCCTTCGATGACCTGAAGATCTCAGGAAAACCTGTTGTGTGCTCTGAATGAGCGGCTGGACTCCTTTGGCCCACTGGGCTGCCTCCTTGCTCCGTGCTGCTGCCCTGCTGCCTGCTGGAACCTTGTCTGCCTGCAGTTCCATAGGAGCAGAGTCACTTTGGGAGACTTATGACCCAGCTTCTCTGCTCTTTGGAAAAGTTTTTTTGGCCTCAGGCTGCCTTCCCAGACGGAAGAAAGTGGCGTTATGAACACTACACAGGAGAGGCTTTTCTTTTAGTATCTGTGCATTGCAGCAGGACTGAATTTTCCCTCCTGGCCATGGGTCTGACTTGTGGGGGTCTCCGGCTTACCCAGGGAAGGAGCAGGAGAGAACTCGTTTTCACACTGTAGGGGGGATGGAGTATCCTCTGGCACCCCCAAACATCATCAGAATAAGTGTGGGGTGAGGAGAATCTCACTCACTCTAATAAACATTTATTGTTGCTGTGGGCACCTGAGGTCTCATGTGATCTAACCCATCCTACACCCCCATAGCATCAGGAGGCCGAACATTACACCAGGGGCCCAGAACATGAGGCTGCAGGGGTTTCCCCAGTCTGTCCGCTCCATTGGGTCCTTTGCACCACAAAAGGTGAGTAGAAGCACAGGGGCTTTCCCACTTGCAGAGCCTTTCCAGTGCTCAGGGCTGAGACTGGGGCATCCCAGCCTGGTGCTCTATTCCCACGCTGTGCTGCCAAGCGTGTGGCTACAGGGATGAAGAAAGAACATGGGAGATGCCAGAAGACCAGGTTGTGGATCCTTGTTTCTGCCATTGTGCCTGACATCTTGCTGCTTTACTGTGCTGTGGTTTCCTCTTTCACAAAGAGGACAAAAGATTCTGCCCATCTCCTGGCTTGGAAGGGTGTCAAAAAGCTGAGGGCATGGGTCTTCCCTCTGTTTTAGATTCCCCCAGGCTGAAAGCAGAGGAGATGGCAGTGTTATCTTCACATCCTTTCAGTTGTTCAGCTCACCACCCTTCCCTGCTCCCTCTCCAGCCAGAGGAGCATTAGGAAACCAGCAGCCAAATGGAGTGGGAATGGAGGTACTGAGCCTACCTGACCCCACCTCAGCCAGGGAAATTCCCCACTTGTTGCCTGGGAGCAGCTGCTGTTGTTTTGGACAAATCCTGGATGGCGCAATTGCCCAGGATGCTCTGGAGTGAGCCTTTGTCTTCTTCTTCCCTTCTTGTAAGGGAATGCTGCCAGGAAAGCAGCACAGACACCCCCCAGGCTTCTCTGGAGCTTGCCTGGTCTCTTCGGCAGCCTTAGGCTGTATTGCATTTCTTTTGAATCTTTGCCTTTCACCTTCTGGCAGGGCCTCAACCATGCTGCAAACCCGTGTGGCTGCTTCAGTGCCACCTTCACAGGGGACATGAGGCACTCCCAGGTTGTCCAAAGCAGGAATGACAGGTACTGGAGGGCAGAGTGGGGCCAGGGCTGCAGCTGGAACCGAAGGAAAGAGGCAGAAACAAGAGATCTGCACGTTTTGTTATTATAAAATAAAACCATTTGTTTTAAAACGATATCTTGTAAAACATTACTCAGTGGCCATCTGATGGCTGCAGTCATGCCTGGGGCTGGGATGGGGATGCAGAGGGGCTGGGGTGGACGTGGCCCCCATCCTGCAGTGCCTGCCACTGGGAACAGCCGTGGTGTGTCCCAAGCCACAGGGCAGGGATGGAGGGGTGCCAAGGGTCAGTTTTGAGGGCTGCTGGCTTGAATCAGGAACAGTATGGCCATCAGGACTAGAGCAGTGATCGTCCCCATGGCACTTGTGAGGCTGTACCTCAAGTCCTGTGTCCAATTCTTGGCCCCTCACTTCGAGATGGACACTGAGATGCTGGAGCATGTCTGGAGAAGGATGATGGAGGTGATGGAAGGTCTGGAGCACAAGTCCTATGAAGAGGGGCTGAGGGAGCTGGGATTGTTTAATCTGGACAAAAGGAGGCTCAAGCATGACCTTATCACACTCTACAACTACCTGAGAGGGGGTTTGTAGCCATGTGGGGCTTGGCCTCTTCTCCCAGGCAACAAGCAAGAGGACAAAGCCTCAAGCTGCACCAGGGGAGGTTTAGCTGGGATATTAGAAAGAATTCCTCCTCGGAAAGGGCGGTGTGACGCTGGACCTTGCCCGTTGGTGTTGGAGTCCCGTCCCTGAAGATGCTCCAGGAAAGACTGAGCACGGTCTGGTTGGCACGGGTGGCGCTGGGGCACG
>VXBX01003871.1:1148989-1164513 GCA_013400415.1 Scytalopus superciliaris | reverse complement strand
TAAGGCAGGGATCCTTCTGCTTCCCGGGATCCACATTTCGCACCCCCGGCAGGGGGCTGGGTGCCCGCCCGGCCCGAAGCGGTGCCTGTGAGAGCTGCCCTGGCTGTGGCCGGGCTGCTGTCCCCAATCCCGGGGCCCACACTAAGGCTCCTTTCATGCCTGCTCGGCCCCCTCCCGCCTTCTACCTGCAACACTGGCGTGCCTGTTCCTCGGCGGGGAGGGGCGGGCAGGGCCTGCCGCACTGAGTCAGCTCCCGGGGCCCGGGAATGGCCAGCGCGGGCACAGAGAGGGCCATTGTCCCGCCGCAGGAGCGGCCGGGCCGACAGAGCTGGCGGGCCCCCCTCGAGCTGGAGACGTGGCCCGTGAGTGTAGCAACCTGCCCTGTCACTTACATCTGGCTTGTGCAAAAGCGGTTTCTGCACCCTGCCGCCAGCCGGGGTTACTCAACACGGGCAAACCCAGGAGCGCACGGGCAGCCTCATCCCCAGGTGTGAGTACTGAACCCTGTTCGTGCATCCCACAGGTGCCCCTGCGGCAGCAGAGGGGGATGGACGTGTCAAATTGTCTTTTCTCAGGGGGAGAGTGGGAGGGGAATAGAAAGCAGGCGCAGAAATCCACCCCCAGCTGTTTGTGTTTCTCCTCGGGCTGGGAATTTCTGTGTCCTTTAAGTCACAGGAGGGAGATTTCTGCGTGAAACACAAGCTTTTGCTTGGGTCAGGTTGTTGGACTCCCAAGGGCCTGGTCATAGCAGCTGAGGATAAGAAAAGCCCCTGAGGCCTTTCCCAAGGGGACAAGAGGTTGGAGGGGAGGGCTCACTCATGAAATGACAGGGGACTTCCTTGCCTTTAAAGCTCTTAAGTTTGTAAGTCTCTGAGTTTTGTGTGGGGGCTACCAAAGGTCACAGCTGTTTGATATTTAAGCCGGGTACACCCCTAAACAGGGCCTAAATTCCTCTGACTCACTTGTTTCTGGGGGAAGACCATCTCTGTCCCTTTCAGTCACAGGAGCTTAGAGTTTTTGTGGTCTGTATTTATGTAGCTGACCCACAGCACACTTATCTGGCCCTGAAGGCAATTGAGAGGCTTTCTCCGCTGGGAAGACTGGTCAGTGATGGAGAATGAGCCAGGGAGACCTTCTGCCCTGGTGCAAGAAGCTGTAGCTTGGTGTGTGACAGGAGAATGCAGGTGACCTTGGGTGTAGAAGTTTTTGCCTGGTTGCTCATTCTGTTGAGTAGTTGGTGCCCCTGAATATTGTGGGTTTGCCTCTGTGAGGGAGGGGACAGTGGAAGTAAGAACTCCTTCAAGGACTATTAAAGCTGTTTTACAGCTAGCTCTATCACTTCCTATGGCTATAGTTGAAGAGTGCCAGCTGTACCTTTTTGGATAGTCCTGGTAAAATTCCAACCAGCCAGCTGCTAGGAAAGTTCCTTTTCAGCCTTGCTTTCTGGCTGTATTTTGTTAAGTGGGTGAACCCTGGTAATTTCCTCTGAGCTGTGGGGAATGCCTTGGCATGGTGCCTTCCAGGGTTGCATGGAGAGGTGGGGGAGGCTGGCAGCCCAAACCTCTGCCTCTCCTCCATTCACCTGGCGCAGCTGGAGGGGAAAGTTTGGAACTGTTTGTTCCTAGAGGAAAGCTGCTCATGGCCACAGGCTTGAAACATGAGCTGCTAGGTAGGAGTCGATTTTTCCATTCAGTGACCTTTTCTTTTACCACTCAAGAGCTGTGCTAAAGTTTAACCTGTACGGGTGAGGTGTGAGGTGCTCCTTGCATTTGGAGTAAGAGTGTTATCAAAAGCAGATGGTTACAGCAGTGTTTTCTTTAATCCTTGGAATCCAAGGTTCTAAGTCCATGTGTTTCAAAGCAAACACCTTTAACAGAAACACAGATGTCTAGCCTGTGTTTTCAATTCCAGCAGGCTTTTCTTACTCCACATGCTGCCAGCATCACTGTTGTCCTTCAGTGGGGTGGTGCCTGCTGGCTGGGAGGTATTACAGGCATGCAGAGTGGAGCTGGCCATGTACCAGTAGCCCACCACCTGCCTCTTCTTCTCTCCTCAGATTTTGCCTTCCCCTCCTGCTGGCTTCCCTCTCTACGATGGCCACTGGTGAAGAGATTGCCCCTGCTCTGCAGGACTCCTGGGGGGACTTCTGGCTCTTCCGTTTCTTTGTTAATGCTGCTGGCTATGCAAGTATTGTGGTGCCGGGATTCCTCCTCATCCAGTACTTCAAGAGAAGGAACTACTTGGAGACAGGTAAGGGCAGGAGCTTCCCTTCCACATTCTGCATCCCTCTGAGCTCTCTGCACCCTTCCCAGTCTACCCTGTTCAGGTTGTTTACCCAGCCTGCTTTGTCAGATGAGGCTTGAGCTGCTCACAGAGCTGTGTCCCAGTGCTGTCTAGGTGCTACCCTGACACGAGTTTTTCTGAGGTCCCCATGCCAGCAGATTTGGAGGCTAGGAAGGATGGAGGCTTTACCTCTTAAGTTGGTGCAGCTGTGATTAATTACAGAATCGCAGAATATGCTGAGTTGGAAGGGACCCAAAAGGATCGTTGTGTCTCTGCATTCTCTTACCTTTTTCAGGCCGAGGCATTTGCTTCCCTGTCATCAAATCATGCGTGTTTGGCTCCGAGGTGAAGTCTGTACACCAGGAGGATGGGTCCCTGCCACCCCGAGCAGAGCCCACAGAGTCCTCCACGGCCCGACAGGTCTTCAAGCTGCTCTTCTGTGCTGCTGGCCTTCAGGTAAGGATCCTGTGCACATGTGGGTGGCTATCTCAGTCTGGAAGGAGGAGGTGGCCAGTGGGTTTGTGACTGTCAGTTCTTTGAAGACCAAGGATGCACTGCTATCTTTGATCAGGGCAGGGTTGGAGGCTAGGACACAGCCTCTCAAGCACGATAGTTCACATCTAAGGACTGTGGAGGTCCATCTAGCCTGTGTCATCGAGATTGGGGCATCCTGTCTGTCTGACTGCAGTCCTCTGCAGTCATGGATAGGGAAAACTGAAAACTGTGGTTCAGCAGATTGTTAGGGCTGCCGTTGTTCTGGCCCTGATGTCAGATCAGCAGATAGTTTGAGCCCTCTTATTTCCCAGGCTCTCCTGTGGGTCACTGTCAGGGACTGATGCATCCTGCCTTGATGGATCAAATTTGAATACTGGAGAGAATATACTGATTTCAGCTACAGATAAACAGGAATTTTAAATCTTAGTTTCCCTAAGTCTCAGCTACAGCCTGAGCATCATTTAGAAAGGCAGCTTTCTGGGTCTGTGAGGACTAAAAATAGTAATGTGGGCATTGAGATAGAAAAACCTAGGTGTCCCACAGCCAGCAGAAGATGCTCTCTGGCTTACTATCCCAGCCCATTCAGACTTGCTGTAGGTCACCAAGTCCTTCCATCTTTGTGTCTTAGTTTCTCAGGAAATGTGTGGTGAGAGAAAGTCTGTGTTAGTTTTGTGAGGGGCTTGGTATTGTTGCACCAGTAGTGGAGGTGACAGCCAGAACAGTCATCATCCCTCGTGGACAATTTTATCTGCTGGGTTTGAAATTAGAATGGATTTGGATGGGAATACCGGGCCTAGGGAGCTGGAAGTGAAAACCAATGCAGAGGCCACTGGGAAAACTGCCAGGACCTGCTGCAGGGAGCTGGCACCAAAGCTGTGTATCTGTAATGTTCCCTGATTCTGTCAGTCTGGTTCCACAGGCTTTAAAGGCAGCTTAAAGCATAACTGCTCCCTCTCCACCAGGATGTTTGCATTGTGGGCTTTTCCCCCTGTACACTGAGTGGGTTTTCTTTGGAACAGGATGTTCCTGGTTGTAACCACACGGGACAGCAGGTTCTCTCACACGGGTGGAGTGGAGGGTGGCCCCCTCTCCCCATGTCCCGGGGAAGCATTGCTGCGTGGAGGATGAGGCAGCACTGGGGAAAGCAAGGATCTCCTGGGGTCTGTTTTTCCTGTGGTTGCTGGCAGCTGCTGTTGTGGGTCCTGACTCTCCCTCTGCTCCTCCTGCTTTGCAGGCCTCCTACCTCACATGGGGTGTCCTCCAGGAACGTGTGATGACAAGAACATATGGTGCTACTGAGACAGACCCTGGTGAGAAGTTCAAGGACTCCCAGTTCCTGGTGTTCATGAACCGCATCCTGGCCTTCACAGTGGCCGGTCTGTACTGCGCCCTGACCAAGCAGCCTCGCCATGGGGCTCCCATGTACAAATACTCCTTTGCCTCCCTCTCCAATATCCTCAGCAGCTGGTGCCAGTATGAGGCACTGAAATACATCAGCTTCCCCACCCAAGTGCTGGCCAAGGCTTCCAAAGTGATCCCAGTGATGATGATGGGCAAACTGGTGTCGCGCAAGAGTTACGAGTACTGGGAGTACCTGACTGCCGCCCTCATCTCCGTGGGGGTCAGCATGTTCCTGCTCTCCAGCGCTCCCAACAGGCACGCGTCCACGGTCACCACTTTCTCTGGCATAATCCTCCTAGCTGGCTACATAATCTTTGACAGCTTCACCTCCAACTGGCAGGACGCTCTCTTTACCTACAAGATGTCTCCCGTGCAGATGATGTTTGGCGTGAACGTGTTCTCCTGCCTGTTCACGGTGGGCTCACTGCTGGAGCAGGGTGCCTTGCTGGAGTCGGTACGCTTCATGGCCCGCCACTCGGAGTTCACAGCCCACGCCGTGCTGCTCTCCGTGTGCTCTGCCTGTGGCCAGCTCTTCATCTTCTACACCATCAACCAGTTTGGGGCGGCCGTCTTCACCATCATCATGACGCTCCGACAGGCCTTTGCCATCCTCCTCTCCTGCCTCATCTACGGGCACACTGTCACTGTGGTGGGTGGGCTGGGCATAGCTGTTGTCTTCATGGCCCTCTTCCTGCGTGTCTATGCCCGCAGCCGCATGAAGAAGCGCAGTAAGAAGCTCCCACCAGGCGAGACCCCTGTACAAAAGGTCTAAGGAAACTGGGGCCATGGCATTTAAGCCATAGCCACTGTCCTGCCTCTGGTCAAGAGTACTTGCTTGTTTTCTCAGAACCCACTGAGGAGCAGGGTAGGGTATGAATAGGCAGGACTGGTGACTCAGTTTTCCACCTGCTTTTCCTGGGGAAGGGGCTGGAACAAGCCCAGGAAATGCTCAGGGCTGCTACAGCTCTAAACCTTTCCATTTGCCTTAATAGGTGAAAGACTTACAGCCAAGGCACAGGCCTGGGGGCACACCAGCATGGGGCTGCTGGTACACCTGTCCCACCTCTGTCTTGTGGCTTCTCCCAAAGTCACTGCTGAACAAGGGAACTCTTTTCCTTGGCACTGTCTTGCCTCTGGCTAATGCTCCTCAATTTCTGTTAGTACTACAAAGCAGGAGAAAAGGGCAAGCAAAACACTAGGTTTCTTTTTGAAACACCTCTGGGTGAGGCAAGTCCCAGGCTGAGCCCATCCCAAGGGTGGGGAGCTCTGCCTCCATCCCAGGAGCAGCTCCTGGGTAGTACAGGCACGGCTAAGGGAATGACTCCCTGCCTGTCCTACCCCAGGCCTGGGATCTGCCCTGGAAGGGCACTCTGCAGTGAAAGCCTGTACTTCCCACTTTGATTTTATTAGCTCTTTGCCCCTGCTCCAAGACACTTTTCTTTGCTTCCCTCAGCCCTGATTCTTCTGCAGAGCCTGAAGCTGGCCAGTATGGTTTCCAAGGCTTGCCGAGTTCTTTTAGGTTGCTTTTTGGTTACATCCGCTGCTGTTACAGGCCAAAGGCTGCACTGTCCAGGAGCCCCAGCACCGCCTTGGGGTGCCTCAGTGCCACGGTTTCTGGGCTTTGCAGTTGCCATTCAGAGAAGCACAAACAGCCCCTCTTTCTTCCTGCCAACTGGAGGCATTGGCCCTAATTTTCCGAGGGCCTGGCCAGAGCCCCGCTGTGCCTGGAGGGCTGGGATATGGGGCAGAGCCCGCTTGCGGTGCCTTGTTCCTGCTCCACAGGCAGCAGGGGATGGAATGAGTGGGCACCTGCTCCCCAGGCAGCAGGGGACGATGGAGCAGTGAAAGCTGTTCTTCCCCAGGAGCCTGGGTTTTACTGGTCAATCCCTTTCTCCTCAACACAACCTGGCTGACAAACCAGCAGGTTTTGGTACTTTTGCAAGGCAACTTTTTTTCTCTTTTATTAAATTAAAAATATGCTGCATATAGTGCCATGGGCATAAATGTGGGGTTTTTTCATTTGTTTGGTGGGTTTTTTTCCCACATACCTGGAAGGAGGGGAGAGATTTCCAACCTTTCCCATGTCCCTAGTCTCTCAGGGACAGCAGAGCTGTGTTTCCAAACACAGGTGCCTCTGCCTTTACCAAGGTATCAACCAGGGTTGGGCACAAAGCTGCAAGGCCTGACAGGAGATCTTGCACACATGACTGGGAAGCATAGCCAAGTTTGGAATGCTGCTTATGCTGGTGGGCAGGTGGAGGAGCTGTTAGCCTGAGTCTGGTGTAGTTCCTGGGTTCCCTGTGTGGTGCGGCTTGGGCAGTCCTGGTGGGTGGTGGTGCAGAGGCCTGCTGAGCACCTGCCAGCCAGGGCCATCAGTGCTGTAGCACTTTGTGTGGTGCAGCTGCACCAACCCAGGCTCCCACACCGGAGACAGGAGAGGCTTGAGGTGTGGATGGTCCATCCTACTGGTATGTATGCAAAGCCTGGTGAAAAACTTTGCCTGTAGGCCTAGGGTGAGTCTGGGTTCAGAGACAGGACTGTGGCCTAACAGGGCTAGGGAAAGGGGAGACTTGGGTGAGGGTTACAAGAGACACAGAGAAGACACCTAGGGACAGTAGTGAGTTAACTGAGCCTGCAGGGATACCAGAGCTGGCTTCAGAGCACTTGGTTCTCCAGCAGTTTTACCTGTGCTCTTTTCCTAGCTTTGAGCTTTTGGAAGTGCCTGTGCAAGCTCACAGCTTTTCATCTTGCCCTACAAATTTCCTCAAATGTCTGCTACCACCATCTGCTTAGAGACTGGAAAATGGAATGAGGTGGGTTTTTTCCCTTTTGGTAAAAACACATAAAAACCAAACCAAAAACACAACCCCAAACAAAACCAAACCAAAAACCCTACACTGTCTGCCGGGTTAGGAATGGTATGGAACAGGATAAGTTTTCTCATTTAAATGTAAATTTAAGGAAAACATTAGTGGGAAAAAAACCCCCAAAACATTAACTTTAAAAGAAATTACTGATTCAATATTTGGCAGAATCTTCCTATCCAGAGAAATCTTACTTGTAAACAATTCCCTAGCTCAGCTCCAGCACTGCCCTAGCAGGCTGCACCCACACAGCACAGTGTTCTACAGTGTCTTGGTGTGCAGCAAGGGATTCCAGTAGGCTCTGCCTCCCTGCTGAAGATGGATATTGGCTAAAACTCACTCCATTTTGTGCCTGTGACAGCTGACATGCAGGCAACAAAAGAACTTGATGTTGGTGTCACTTTTCCCTGACAAACCCCAGGGACCATTGTGGCCAGGGTGACAAACCCTACTCAAAATGTGAGGTCAGTGCAAGGGAAGGCTCACTCAGAGGCGATGTCCCAGGCTGCTTTGTCATTTGGAACACAGACAGAAGCCAAGGGCTGCAGAAGGCTGAAAAGTGAAAGCTGGAGATGAGAGGAAAGGAGTCTACAGTCTTGTGGCTTAAAGAGCTAATGAGGCAGCTTGAGTACAGTCCTGAGCTGTCATTCCACCCCCTGCTCCACACTGCAGTGGAACAAGCAGATGGCTCCTGCCCCAGCAGTGCTCAGATCAGACCAGCCCAGGCTCAGGCCCTGGCACAGCTCATCAAGCTGACCCCTGCAGACTGGACAAGTTTGCTCCTAGGCTGTGGGGACATACAACACTCTAGGGGGAGAACTACTGCCCGTTGGACATGATCCCACCTTCATAGCAGGTCATGTGTTCCTCCCACCCACTTCACCTTGCCTGGGCATGGAAGGGGCAGAGATAACCTAAAGCAGGGCTCCGAAAACCAGTCAGGGCACAGGAGAGACCAGCATCCTGATACCCTCAGGAACAAGCTGACACCCTTTCCTGCACAGAGCAGGCATGAAAGACAAAGGACCCCACCATGGAAATCATTGATTCTTTAATTGCAGTAGAACAAAATAACAGAAAAAGAATCAAACAGAAACCAACCAAAATACAAATATCCTACCCCTGGGGGTTCAGGGAGGCAGCAGCTCACAGGAAGGGCTCTCCCACCCCGATGGAAGAAGGGCAGTGTTTAATGCCTACTGGTAACATGGGGCACCCCAGGAGGGGGTGAAAGAGGAAGCCTGATGCCTCTTCACCTCTACTCCCCATCAGTAGCTGTTCCTACACAAGCAGAAAGACACAAAACAGACAGGCCTTGGGCTACCTGAATCACTCACTACAAACAGGAAATCATGCCCTTCTGCACCCTGCCAAAAACAACCCCAACCAAACATAGCCAAAAAAATAAGACACCACCACGGAGTCAATAGCAGCTGGTGGGAGCAGACCCTCTTCTAAGCAGACATGATATAGGGCAGATGTCTGGCAGGTGAGGGAAGAGCCTTCCTCCTTCTTTAGTCTACCTCTTCCATGCGGGATGCATCTTCATCTCCCTCCAGAGGGGGGATTTCCTCAGGGACAGCTGCACTGGGCTCCTCTACAGTCACCTCATCTTCGTCAATGCCTGGGCATGGAGGGAAAAAAGAGATGAAGCCTCCAAGTGACACCTGATCGCAGAAGTACAGCCTCTCCCAGACCAAACCTGTCTCCTGCCCACAGCCTGAGGAACATGCCTATTAGCATTCAGTAGTTCACAGAATGACAGAATATCCTGAATTGGAAGGGACCCACAAGGATCATCACAGTCCAGCTCCCAGCCCTGCACAGGACAGCCCCAAGATTCACACTATCTGCCTAAGAGTATTGTCCAAACACTTCTTAAACTGTAGCAAGCTTGGCCTTGTGACCACTTCCCTGGGGAGTCTGCTCCAGTGCTGAACTACCACCTGCGTGAAAACCCCTTTCCTCATATCTAACCTAAATCTGCCCTGACACAGTTTTATGACATTCCCCCAGCTCCTATTGCTGGTCACCAGAGAAGAGATCAGTGCCTGCTCCTCGTCTTTCCCTTGTGAGGAAGCTGCAGAGTGCAATGAGATCTCCCCTCAGTCTCCTCCAGACTGAAAACTAAGAGAACACAAGTCAACATTATTAAGACTTATTGTCAGCTCTAGCACTAATCCTTTATTGTATTCCCAGGATATCTGCACTAGTATATAGATACTACTTATGCCATCAGAGGACACTCCTTAGCCAGCAGAGGTTAACAACAAAAGATGTGTTACTCAGTACCAGAAAATCCTGAAGTGAATGTGGTTTAAGACATGAGCATTTCTCTCAGGACAAACACAGTACATCCAGTCAAGTCACAACTAAAGCAGTTGCAAGACTCTAAAGCTACTTCAGTTTCCAACACTGCAGGTATTTCGGTATACTCTGAACAGAAAGTTGTACTACCACACAGACCTCCTACCTGCAGCTTTACTAATACAAGACCCTACTACTGAGAATAGGCAGTAAAGAGTTACTACCTTAGTTGTGCCAAGCCACAGCACCTCCTGATTTACATTTCTGGCTAAACAGTGAATAGGAGAAAAAGGCTGGGTACAAGCACAAGCTGTTTTACAAGATGGGCCAAGTCACCCATGACAAGACTTTTGACATTCACTCTGAAGAAATAAAAAGCCTCAGCTTGTGATCTGAACAGCCTGGTGTTGGCTCCTGGCCTTGTGGAAGACAGAACAGTCCACTCAGAGCCCTGAGTCATCCTGAAGCACATTCTTCCATGCTTCCACTTGCCCCTGGCCACCTTATGTACACAGCCAGTTGTACACCTCACACTAGCATGGCTCACTTAAGTGTCCTCCCCTGGCCCCAAGACAGTTACACGCTAGCCTGATCAGTTAACCTGCTGTCAGGACCTGCTCCAGGCCTGAGAAGCTGCATGGATACTTACCAAGCCCCAGTTTGATCATCCTGTAGATGCGGTTGGAGTGGGTCTGGGGATCTTCCAGGGAGAAACCAGAGGACAGCAGAGCAGTCTCGAAGAGCAGTACCACCAGATCTTTGACAGCTTTGTCGTTCTTGTCAGCATCAGCCTTCTGGCGGAGGGTTTCCACAATCGGGTGGTCAGGGTTGATCTCCAGGTGCTTCTTGGCCATCATATATCCCATGGTAGAGTTGTCCCGCAGCGCCTGAGCCTTCATGATGCGCTCCATGTTGGCCGTCCAACCGTAGGTGCTGGTGACGATGCAGCAGGGAGATGAGACCAGCCGGTTTGAGACAGTGACCTGCAACGTAGCCAAAGGTTAGCTGAGCAAGGCCCCCCTATGCCCTGGAGTGGGCCCCAGCCACAGCACACATGATAGCCCAAAGTCTTTGTCCCAAGTTCACCTGGGGACACCCCAAAGCAAGCAGAGATCTTCCAAGCAGTTCCAGGACTGCTGCACAGACTAGTCTGGACAGCTCAGCCAGCATTTTGAGCACCCACTGGATGTTTCCCACACTTACCCTCTCCCATCAATGCATGTATTTGGGTCAGTGCCCCTCGCCTGCAGCCTGGCTGCTTAGAGCAAGATGGTGCATGCTGGGACCTCCAGTCTCCTTTAGCGGCTCCTCTGCAGGAGATGAGAGGCATGCATTGAGCTGGGGCCCTTGCCTGCAGCACGGAGGACCCCCTCCCTCCAGCCCAGGGCAGAGCTCCCTGCCCATCTCACCTTCTCCACCTTCTTTTCCAAGATCTCCTTCATCAGTTTGCAGAGATTCTCGAACTTGGCCTTGCTCTCCTCCATCTTCTTTTTCTCCTCCTCATCCTCAGGCAGCTCCAGCCCCTCTTTGGTTACTGATACCAGGGTCTTGCCATCAAACTCCTTGAGCTGCTGCACACAGTACTCATCAATGGGCTCTGTCATGTACACCACCTCAAAGCCACGCTTCCGCACACGCTCCACAAAGGCTGAGTTGGCCACCTGCTCCTTACTCTCCCCTGCGTTTGTGGAAGGTTGAAATGAAACGTCACCGAGGTGTAAGAGCTGCTTACAGCAGGACAAACAGCATCAGTCACTTGGAACCCCTAACACAAAACTGGCAGCACCCAGGGCTCTAGGCCTTGTGGCCTTTCCCCAGCAACTAGGGATGGGATGCAGTTCAGCAGGGATGGCCTGCTAAAGGCAACAGGAAAACTTTTAAGGTAGGGCTGATAGTCAGGTAACTTCCCTACACTTCATTAGGGCTTTAGAGGAGCTCTGGCTCACCTGTGATGTAGTAGATACTCTTCTGGTTTTCCTTCATACGAGACACGTACTCTGAGAGCGAAGTCACCTCATCGCCTGACTGGGACGTGTGGTAACGCAGCAGCTCCGAAAGGCGCTTTCGGTTGGTTGAGTCCTCGTGGATGCCCAGCTGGGGGCAGAAAAGATTCATGAAGCCTCCAGGATGAGACCTGAATGCACTTGCACACCACCCCTGAGGCTTAGCCATCTCTGCCCACCTCCTGATGATTTGAATGTTTGGGTTAGGCCACCTAGAGGGGGACAGCTGCCCACAAAGGCTCTCTGAGGCACTTAGAAGACTCCCTCCCTTTAACCTAACATCCATGCAGAGGAGACAGGGCACAGGGACAAGACTGCTCCTCAGTCAGATGGGTCACAGGCCCCTCCCTCCTCCAAGCGCAGCATGTTCAGCTCACCTTTAGATTCTTGGAAAAGGCCTCGTAAAATTTCTTGTAGTTTTCTTTGTCCTCTGCCAGCTCAGAGAAGAACTCCAAGCATTTCTTCACAATGTTTTTGCGGATCACCTTGAGGATCTTGCTCTGTTGGAGCATCTCACGAGAGATGTTTAGAGGCAGGTCCTCTGAGTCCACAACACCCCGGATGAAGTCTAAGTATGGGAAATTAAAACACACATCAGGTTAAGGATTCTGAGCTACAACACAGGAGGGAAAGTGCTAAAACACTGACTGCTGTGCACCCACACCAGCTAGTGCCTCATCCAGCCCCTCTGTGCTGGGAGCAGTACCACACCAGCAGTGGGGGTCCCAGCTCCACACCAGGAGGCTGAGGCAGGGGGCTCTTACTCAGGTACTCAGGGATGAGCTCATCACAGCTGTCCATGATGAAGACACGCCTCACATACAGCTTAATGTTGTTGTTCTTCTTCTTGTTCTCAAAGAGGTCAAAAGGGGCACGGCGTGGGATGAAAAGCAGGGCCCTGAACTCCAGCTGCCCTTCCACAGAGAAGTGCTGTAGAGCCAGGAAAGAAACAGCTGCTGGGGTGCTTCACTTCTACCCCTTCCCCCAGCACCCACTGCAGAGAGGCTGAAGTGCTGTTCCTCAGCACTGGGGCTGGCACAGGGGCACAGCAGGGTCTCTAGCATCCAAGCAACTTGTATTTCCCCCTCCTCAGCCCCACTGTCCCATAGGTGCCAAGATTCTCTGGATTCAGCAGGCTTGGACAGAGGAGTCATGCTTCTGAGGCCCAACATCCTCCTGTCCTGCTTACAGATTGGCACTGCCAACCCCTCCACTCACATGGGAGTCACAGTGCAGGCTGCCACACCACCAAGTGGCCTGGCAGCCCTCAGTCCCACTGAGCACAGCCATGTGGTGGCTCCCAATGTGAGCTGGAAAAGGACCCTCTGCCTCTCCCCAGAAGCCACAGTAGTCCAGCACCCACCTTGACAGCCAAGTGGTCCTCCCAGTCGTTGGTGAGGCTTTTGTAGAACTCGCCATACTCCTCCTGGGTGATGTCATCAGGGTTGCGGGTCCAAATCGGTTTGGTCTTGTTCAGCTCCTCCTGATCAATGTACTTCTCCTTGATTTTCTTGGTCTTTTTCTTCTTGCCCTTGTCTCCCTCCTCCTCCTCATCAGAGCCCACATCCTCAATTTTGGGTTTCTCCTCATCTTTGGACACTGACTCTTCCTTCTCATCTTTCTCCTCCTCTGCCTCATCATCACTGATCTCTTTCTCACGTTCCTTCTCCATCTGTGGAGAAAGGGACAAGAAATACTCAGGTTTAGTCCCAAGCAAGTGTTACCAGAATTCCTTTTGCTCCTGTTGAGAAAAATAGGTGTCCTCCAAGGCCCAAAAAATGCAACATCTGGAACCAAAGTTTTCGGAACCAGCCCTGAGTCCCTCCTGATGCAACCAAAAGCTGCATCTGAGGGGATGAGACCAGCAGCAGGAAACCCTCCTTCCTCTGTGGCTTGTTAAATAACCTCCAGCGGTACAGATCAAAGCCCAAAAGCATGGCTGCATACCCACCTCCTTAATCTCCAACAAACCCCCAGCCTCAAATCACCTCTTGCCACAGAAACTGGGAGCACCACTGCTCAGTACCCACCATCCAAGAGTTGTGGAAGGGAACAAAAGAGATCATACTCCAGGATCCTGCTCCCAACATCACCCACCCCTGCCTCCAGCTTTCCCATGAGTTCCCACAGTCCTTTCCTTACATACATAGAGTGTGATGGGGTAGCCAATGAACTGGGAGTGCTTCTTCACCACTTCTTTGACACGACGCTCCTCCAAGTACTCGGTCTGGTCCTCTTTCAAGTACAGGATCACTTTGGTGCCACGTCCAATGGGTTCACCTTCAGTGTGGAGAGAGAAACATCAGTGCTTTGTGGCATAGCATTCAAAGGCAGAGACAACTGCAACCAGCTCCTTCAAGCCTAAACGTTACAGGATACCCAGGATTAACCAGTGTGACTGCCAATGCAGCACAGCTCTAGGGAGCACCAGGAAAAGGGGCAGTTCTGGCAGAAAAATGTATTTGTTTTTCTGTACTGTACACACCATGGTCAGTTCGGACAGTGAAGGAGCCCCCAGCTGATGACTCCCAGGCGTACTGCTCATCATCGTTGTGCTTGGTAATGACAACCACCTTCTCTGCCACCAGATAGGCAGAATAGAAACCCACACCAAACTGCCCAATCATGGAGATGTCTGCGCCGGCCTGCGAAAGCAGAGAGCAACCAGTGAGATCAGCGAGGAGATAGAAAACACCTGCCACTAAGTCACAGCAGCAAAGAACTGGGTCACAGAGCACGCAGGAAAACAAGCAAGAGCCAACAGGCAGCCAGCCCTACCCTCGGCTCCTCCCTGCTGCTGGAAAGGTGGGGAAGCACACTTGGGTAGGCACAGCAAACAAGACAGCACGGCCCTTTTTATTAATTACTTCTTTTACCCCTTAGTGCAAGCCTGTGGCCCAGGGAAGCCCGAGGCACCCCACCTGCAGGGCTTCCATGAAGGCNGCTCCCGCAGGAAAATCTCCTTGTTGGAGTAGAACGTGTTGATGATGAGCGACATGAGCTGGGCGATCTCCGCCTGGAAGGCGAACGTCTCCGCATCCTCCTCCTCGTGCTGCACTTTCTCGGGCATCTACAAAGCAAGCACAGCCCGNCCCAGGATTAACCAGTGTGACTGCCAATGCAGCACAGCTCTAGGGAGCACCAGGAAAAGGGGCAGTTCTGGCAGAAAAATGTATTTGTTTTTCTGTACTGTACACACCATGGTCAGTTCGGACAGTGAAGGAGCCCCCAGCTGATGACTCCCAGGCGTACTGCTCATCATCGTTGTGCTTGGTAATGACAACCACCTTCTCTGCCACCAGATAGGCAGAATAGAAACCCACACCAAACTGCCCAATCATGGAGATGTCTGCGCCGGCCTGCGAAAGCAGAGAGCAACCAGTGAGATCAGCGAGGAGATAGAAAACACCTGCCACTAAGTCACAGCAGCAAAGAACTGGGTCACAGAGCACGCAGGAAAACAAGCAAGAGCCAACAGGCAGCCAGCCCTACCCTCGGCTCCTCCCTGCTGCTGGAAAGGTGGGGAAGCACACTTGGGTAGGCACAGCAAACAAGACAGCACGGCCCTTTTTATTAATTACTTCTTTTACCCCTTAGTGCAAGCCCAGGGAAGCCCGAGGCACCCCACCTGCAGGGCTTCCATGAAGGCTTTGGTCCCGGATTTGGCGATCGTGCCCAGGTTGTTGATGAGGTCCGCTTTCGTCATCCCGACGCCGGTGTCCACCAGGGTGAAGGTGCGCTCCCGGGGGTTCGGGATGATGTCAATCTTGAGGTCCTTCCCACTGTCCAGCTTCGAGGGGTCGGTCAGGCTCTCGTAGCGGATCTTATCCAGGGCCTAAGGGCAGAGGGGGATGCTCGCCACGGCCCCGGGGCACCCNGCCCGCCGCTCTGCCCTTACCGTCTCTGGCATGAGGGACCGGCAAATGGGCTACACCAGCCACCCGGCCTCCTTTTATAGGCACGGAGCGCCGCGCCTCGCCGCACGGCATATCCTTCCGCCTTAAAGCGGCCCCCCTCAGCGCGCCGTGGGTGAATTGGGGTAAGGGCTGCAGCGGCGTTGCCGCTTAGCGGCGGTCATGGTGGGGCTCAGCGCCATGGTGCTTCCGTGTGGGGTCCCTCACCGGGGATCCTCGCCGCGGCGCTCGGAGGCGAGGAGCGGCGGGGGGGCCCG
>VXBX01003871.1:1124400-1148957 GCA_013400415.1 Scytalopus superciliaris | reverse complement strand
GGGGACTATTTTGCGCGCCGCTCCGCGGAGGAACACATTCCTCGGCGCGGAGCGATGCGGCCGCACTTCCAGAGCCTTCCCCAGAGGTCGCGGTGGTGCTGGGGGAGGCGCGTCCTGCGCTCCGGGCCTGGGGCAGGGAATTGAGGGGGCTGCAGTGCCCCATTTCCATCCTAAAGTGCCCGAGCTCCGTCCTGGGTGTTCCCAGAGGCCCAGCGGGTGAGGAGGGTGGGGACAAAATGGAGGGGACGGGAAGCGTGAGGGGCGTACCCCGTTGCAAAGCGGTTTTGTATTTCCAGCGTCCCAGGGAAGCGGAAGAGATAAGTGTTATCGTCCCTGTATCTGTTTTGGGCTCCTTGGTGCACGGAGCTCCTGGAGTAGGTCCAAGAAAGGGCAACAAAGACGATGAGGGGATTCCCCTTGTGAGGGAAGGCTGAGGGAGCTGGGCCCGTTCAGCCTCCAGAAGGGCCCTCATGGCTGTATTTAAATACCTGAAGGGAGGGTGCCAAGAGGATGGAGCCAGGCTCTTCTTGGTGGTGCCGAGCAATAGGACGAGGCAATGGGCAGAAACACACAGAAAGTTCCACCTGGACATGAGGAGAAAATTCTTTTCTGTGAGGGTAAGGAACAGATTGCTCAGAGGTGTGCAGTCTCCCTCACTGGAGATACCAAAGAACCATCTGAGTGCAATTCTGTGCAATTCGCTCGAGGGTGACCCACTGTGGTCCCTTCCCAGCCTGACCCATCCTGTGATTCTGTGTTGAGGCTGTGGGCACACGGGCCTGACCAGCATAGGAAGCTGGGGGTGGGATGAGGGGATCCGAGCCCCGCTTTGGTGCCTGTGGGTGCCCAGGAGGTGGTGGCTGTGAATGATGTGAGCCAGAGGGAGGGGGTGGTCCTGCTGACAGGCTGGTGTAGTTACCCGCCAGGAACAGGAGGTGGCGCTCCGGCTGTTCCCAGGCGCAAGGAAAGCTCCCCGGTGGGAGTGCTGCAGCCCGGAATGTGCCGGTGGTCCCTCGGTGTACCCCGAGGGCAGCGTCCCTGGCGGTGTTGGGCGATGAGAGGCCGGGCATGAGCCATCAATGTGCACTTGCAGCCCAGAAAGCCAACCGTGTCCTGGGCTGCATCAAAAGCAGCGTGGCCAGCAGGTTGAGGAAGGTCATTCTGCCCCTCTGCTCCCCTCTCATGAGACCCCACCTGGAACACGGCATCCATCTCTGGGGTCCCTGCACAGGAAGGACCTGGACCTGTTGGACTGAGTCCAAAGGAGGACCACAAAGATGATTAGAAGGATGGACACCTCTCTTACAAGGAAAGGCTGAGAGAATTGGGATTGTTCAGCCTGGAGAAGAGAAAGCTTCAGGGTGATGTAATTGTGGCCTTCCCCTACCTGAAGGGAGCCTACAAGAAAGAGAGGACTTTCTATAAGGACATGTAGTGACAGGACAAGGGGGAATGGATTCAAACTAAGTAGGTTTAGATTAGATATTGGGGAAAAAATTCTTTACTATGAGGGTAGTGAGGTACTGTAACAGGTTGCCCAGGGAAGCTGTGGATGCCCCATCCCTGAAGGTGTTCAGTGCCAGGCTGGATGGAGCTCTGAGCAACCTGGTCTAGCAAAAGGTGTCCCTGTGGGGTTGGAGTGGGGTTGGAACTTGATGATCTTTAAGGTCCTTTCCAACCCAAACCATTCTATAATTCTTTTGGTTCAGTGATCTCCCACACTGGCTGTGTCCTTGTAGGCAGGCCTGGCAGTTGCAGGCAATGCACACACCACTTCCACATCTGATTCTGGCTACAGAGCACCCCAGGATGCTCAGGAAATGCTGGTGCCCACTCCCCCTGAGGCCTTGCTCCTCCACAGGCCCTCTCCCCTGTGGCAATAGAGACACACACACACACCCTAAGGAGCGTTTTGGTCTTTTTATAGAAAACAGCAACTGTACAGACACACTTAGACAGACAAGGGACAGGAAAGCCAAGGGAGAGGTGAGGCCTCCCCCTGCAGCCTTGGTGGGAAGGGAGTTGCTGCCTTTTTGCAGCCCACAGTGGGACCTTCTGTGACATAACCAGGAGGCTGAAAGAAAACCAACGACAGAATCACCAGAAAAAAAAAAAAACAGCAAAAGAGAAGAGAGACAAGGAGAGGGGGAGAAGGTGGGGTGTGGAGACCTCCTCCTCCCTCAGCCTAGCCATGGTATTGGGTCTTTATGTGGGTAGGACACAGATGTCTATGCCCGTGGGATACCACTGCACAGGGGATGTGCGTCTAGCAGAGAGCAGGGATAGCGAGGCTGGCTGGGGCTCTTCTCCCTATTCACAAGTCTTACCAGCAGGAGAAGGGATATGGGATATTTCCAGGCCCCCTGGAAGAGAGGAGAGGATAGCAAGTCCCTTGGTGCCTTGGGGACAAGGGCAAGAGAAGGAATAACACTGGATACCAGCCTTCCGCTCTGTCAGAGAGGAAGAGGTTGAAAATGGCTTTTGGCCTTGAGCCAGGGAAGTTATGCAGCGTGGGAGGCAGCTGGACCTCTGTGAGATCCCGGGGGTCTTACAACACACACAGCATGGGGAAGGAGAAGGCACGTAGGCCTGAAGGCATGACACAGCCGAGCGTGGCAGGAGCCAGGCCAACCCTGCAGGAGTGGAACCGTCCCTGGGTATAACGTCTGCTGTGGCAGTGTGATTTGGCAGGGACAGGCATGAGGTGTTATTTTCCCACAGTGCTGAGGTGTCCAGGGCCTTGGAGGAGGATGCGGAGCCATCTCGTGGTGTCCCTGCACCCTCTGTGTGCCTCTGCTAGATGAGAATTCGGAACAGAAAGGAGACAGCAGCTCCTAGGGCCAAGCCCAGCGACAGGAAAAATGCCATGACGGCTCCGGCTGTCTCTGCTTCATGCACAAGCACTTTCCTAGGGGAGAAACAGGTGTCACATCCATTCTTGGGATGCATGCCCTATGCCCTGATGTTCCGTGGAGATGGAAGGCTCCTCTGCAGCAGAGGAACAGCAAAAGCAAATCCACCTTGGCTCCAAGAGCCTGTCTCTACACTGCAGACTCATAAAGTACATCAGGCAGACAACGCCAAAGCTCCCGGCACCAGGACTACCCCTCTCTGACTCCCGCCCCCGTGCACTGAATCCCGCCTGGATGAGCCCCAGCTGGGATCCTCATCCCTAGGATATGGAGGCACAGGCCTGGGAGATGGGACACTCGGGGTAGTGCCAATTCCATTCTGTGCCTGCAGTCCCTTCTCCAGATGCCAGGACCATCATCTAGGGGTGTAATCAACCCTTCCCTCATCCCCAGCTCTTACTCACTTGGGCCCGAAGCACATGCAGAGGCTGGCCAGGTAGCCATTGGAGATGGAGAAGAAGATCATGAAGATGATGTACCAGGCGTCATGAGAGAACACCACAGGCAGGTAGTGACGGGGTTGCACGTTGCACAGCATGAAAAGAGGGACAAAGATGACACGGAGGACCACCATCACTGGCAGGAGGCAGCTGTCCTTCCCGGGCTGGGAGAAAAACACAGGTACCTGAGCAGCTGAGATGTGGGCATTCCCCATACCGTGGCATGCCAGCAGGGGCTATACAGAGGCTGTCCCTACTGTGCCAGGGCTGCAAAGGAGACACTGCGATGGAAAAGTTGCTGAGAGATTTTCTATGCTGCAGCCAATCTCAGCATCACCACCTGCTGTGTTAAGGAGGTCCTACTAGGTCCGAAGGCCCTGTCCCAGATGACTTGGAGAGCAGCAGCACTAGGGGTAAAATACTGAGCTGGGCTTGTGGGTGATTGCTAAGCCCTTGCTGGCAATGGGCACGCAGGCAGGAGAGCCTCGTGCATGTTCATGCAGTGAACCACTGTGCAGGACAAGGCTGGCTGAGGTAAATCCCCTCTGGCACCTCAGTGCCTGCAAACTGGGCTTTAACCAGCTCTTCAGCCTCCTACGCCATGTCCCAGCCAAGTGGGGCAAGATCCAGCAATCTGAGAAAGGGATTATGCTGGGGCTGTTTTGGAATGTGGTGGGAGGGTCATGAACCAAGTTACGGTCTCCTCAGACACTACCAGAGTTCCTGGACAACTGAGACTGGGACAAAGGAGGAGACACCATCCCGCTGTGTTGTCCCTGTAGCTGGGACCAAGGCAGCCCCTGGTGTGAGACATGCCTGGTTCTGTCTGTGGTCCCCTCAGTGAGGTACCGGGGTTGCAGATGACAGGGCTCACTGGTCTGAGGTCAGGAGAGACCCTCAGATTCTTTGGGAGCTGCTGGGCTGGCATGGCCACAGAACACTTCATGAGCACAGGAGGAAGCCGAGGTTAGGCCAGCTGCTGTGTTTGTGGGGCAAACTGGTGAGAATAGATGCCTCTCCTGTTTGAGGAGGAGAAAAGGAGCGAGCGGGGCCCCAACCAGGGAAATGAGGCCCAAACCATATGAAGTCAGACTTTCCACACAGCCTTGTTTTGGAAACGTCTCCTGCTGGGTCATCCCACTACGGAGGCTGCGGCCTGGACACCAGGCAAGGCGGCTCATGGCCAAGGGCAGCCAGCAGTGATGGCCAGGGGAGAAGCAGCTCCAGGCTGTGGGGAAGTCAGGCCTGGGCAGACCCCATGGCACATGGTCATGAAGAGCTTCTCTAAACAAACAGCCTGAACAATATGGGGGAAATGGTGCTTGGAGGGTGGGTGAAGGGGCAGGAAGAGACCTAGACAGGACAGCCCCCTTCCTCGCCCAGCCTGGGGAGATGAAAGCAAGGGGACATGGCAGGGGACAGCTCTGTGACCCACATGGCATGGCTCTCCCCTGCTGCCAGGACAAGGGTCTTTAAAACAGCTGTGTCCTGTGCTGAGGCCAGAGGTTTTATTTTGGGCTGCCCTGTCTCTCACCCTCTTCCCCTGTCGCCATCCTGTCTCGCCGTTTGCATAGCTGGAGTGAAGGTTTGTTTACAAAGAGGCTGAAATGGAGGAGGCAGCTTCATCCAAGCCATGCTGAAAGAGAGGTGGGAGGACAGAACAACACTGTGGTTCTCGGCTCTGACCCATAAATCTCTACTTAGGAGTTAAAGCAGGAGTCAGCTCTGCACCTCCTTCCTGCTCCAAGCCACAGATGGCAGCCCCAGTGAGAGCCATGGCTGAGGGACCTGCAGACAGAGACTGCCTGGGCATTTGTTCCCTGCCCCACACTTACCCACGTGAAGAGGGCAGTGAGACTCCGTCCTGTCCAGTCAAAGACATTAAAGAGCAGGAAGCAGGAGACAGGAATGAAGTAGAGACCTGCAGAAAGGGGAGAAGGTCAGTGATGAGCCCAGCATGCCACACCCCTCATACCAATTGCACAGAGACTGTCTTTCAGGTCTAGGTTTTCCTGGTTTCCCAGTAAGTCCTGGAATGGTCTCCCAGCCAGGCTGGTGTCTGCATCCAAGCCATCATTCACAGTGGTTTCCTCTTCCCTTCAGACATACTGTCTTGGGTTTGTGTGGCAAGGTTTCAGTAGCAGGGGAGCTACAAGGGCAGTTTCTGTGAGAAGCTGCCAGAAGCTTCCCCCGTGTCTGACAGAGCCAATGACAGCTGGCTCTGAGACCCACCACTGGCCAAGCCAAGCCTATCAGTGACAGTGGCAGTGCCTATGGGATAACAGATTTAAGAAGCGAAAAAAACCCCCAACATGTGCAATTGCAGCCAGAGAGAAGTGAGAATATGTGAGTGAAACAGTTCTGCAGACACCAGGGCCAGTGGAAAAGGAGGGGGAGAAGGTGCTCCAGATGTCAGAGCAGAAATTCCCATGCAGCCCTTGGTGCAGACCACAGTGAGGCAGGCTGTCCCCCTGCAGCCCACGGAGGTCCACAGTGAAGCAAATATCCATTTTGTATATTTGCTGGAAGACCCCATACTGAAGCAGATTTGCTGGCAGGACTTGTGACCCTGCAGGGGACCCACACTGGAGCAGTCTGTTCCTGAAAAAACTGTTCCACGGAAAAAACTGAGGATGGCGCAGTTCATGAAGACCTACAGCCCATGCGAAGGACTCACATTGGAGTTCATGGAAGCCTGTCTCCCATGGGAGGGTCCCCATGGTGAAGCAGGGGAAGAGTGGGAGGTGTCCTCCCCGTAAGGAGGAAGCAGCAGCAGAGAAGATGTGTGATGAGCTGAGCACAATCTTCATTCCCTGTTTCCCTACACTGCTGCAGGGGAAGGAGGCAAAAAAATCATGAGTATAGTTAAGCCTGGAAAGAAGGAGGGGTGGGAGGGATGGAAGGTGATTTAAGATTTAATTTTTATTTCTCATTTTCCTGTTCTGATTTGATTGGTAATAAATTAAATTAATTTTCCCCAAGCTAAGTCTGTTTTTCCTGTGATGGTAATTGGTGAGTGATCTCTCATTGTCCTTATCTCCATCCAGGAGCCTTTCATCATATTCTCTCTTCCCTGTCCAGCTGTGGAGGGGAGTGTTTGGTGAGCAGCTGGCATCCAGGCAGGGTCACCCCACCACACATACTTACTACTTCAAGCCCACTCACCTTGTTCTCAGTTTTCTCCTATTTCACTCCACCCGTGGCACACTTACCCCATGTGTTTTCCTCTCCAAGGACAGTGGACACCTTGGCTGTGATGGCAGGAAAGACACCGATGGTGACCGTGAAGACTAAGCAGACACACAGAGCCATGACCCAGAGCTAGGCAGATGAAAGAAAGATGCTCGTACCAAACACAAGGCAAGAGACCAGTGCAGGGCTGGTCTCCTCTCCCCCTGTTCTCCTACACCTTTGCCCATCCTGAAAGGAAGGGCACAGCAAGGCTTGCTTGGCAACACACAGACCTTCTTAAAAATGGCAACAACAGAGGGCTTCTCATCAGGGTTGTGGATAGGGATGATCTTTGAATTATTCTGCTCCGTCCCATTCTCATCTGCAAGGAGAGACACAAGTAAGGCATAGCAGACCCCAGAAACCTGAGACCTAATTCGGTCCTTCGGTCTCATTCTTTCTTTCAGCTGTTTCTCTTTTCCCTTTCTCTTCCTCCTCTCAGCCCCTCACCTTTCTTAATCAGGTCTCTCTTGGTCTCCAGCTCTGCATTGTACACACGGTACTCTGTCTTGTCCTTCATGGAGTAGTATCGGAAGAAATCCTGCAGAGAAACAGCACGGAGGACTCATTCGTGCATGCAGAAACAAGGCTTGCAGGGGCTGTGTGGCAACAGCAGATATGGGCAATATGGGCAAACTATTCCTTCCACTTATGTCCAATAATGATGCTTTCCTGCTCTCCCATGGACTCAGATGCTCCAGTGTCTATATTGTATTCCTACAGGGGTATCTGAGGTGAGAAGTATCCTGGAGTGCTCCCTCAGGACACAGCAGAGCTTGCCCTGACGCAGGAGGTGGAGGCTGGTAGGAGCCAAGGCTGGGGTACTAGTGGGCCACGGTCCTTGTGCTGGGATGCACAAAGGTCCCATCTCTCCACACTGTTCACCACCAGGACAACAGTCTCACCATGCGAGGCAGAATGATGTAGGAGAAGATTGCCAGCACGATCACGACACAGGCTGTGGTGAAGTAACCGATGAAGCTCTCGGGTTGCTGGGCACCAACTGAAGGCACAGGAAGAGAGATGGGGGGGAAAAAGGAACAAGATAATGAGGGCTGAGAGGAGTGAGGCCCTGCTGCGGTGTCCCATGCAAACCTACAGCATGACCCCAGCAGATCCCGTGACAGCAGTGCTCTGGGAAGGCCCTGTCACCAGCAGGGCAGGGATTACTCACTGGCAATACTGAAGATCATCGCCAAAGCAGCAAAGGTGCCTGCCAAGCCTTGGCCGCTCATGATGGGGGCTGTGTAGCTGGCAGGCAGGAGCCCTGCCAGCCCAAAGAGGCTGCCCTGGAGAATAGCACCAAAGGCTGCAAAGGGGAAAGAGGAGCAGAAATGAGAAACCAACGGCAAGGATGGACTGCACCTCTGCAGGGAGCCAAGGTCCCTGCCCTGCGAGGCAAGGCAAGTCTCCCTCCTCCTTGGCTCTTCCACACTGAGGTTCATGCTTTTCTCCCAGAGGGATCAGCACTAGCCATGGGGCTGTGCCCCCTTCCTTCCCCACCCTGCTTCACTCACAGTTTATGAAGATGATGCTGATCATGGTAAAGACGAAGAAGGGAAGAGGCTCCATGGGGACCTTCACCATGATCGCAGTGACTAAAAACACCAGCCCAATGGCCACCAGACTGCCTGAGATGCGGATCTGCTGGGAAATCCTGCAAAAGAGAGTCTCCATGAGGAAAACCCACCCCTCAAAAGCCTGTGAGGCTGGGACCAAGCTCTCCTGTAGGAATCCCAGCCAAACCCGAGGACAGGAAACAGGTGTTTTGCCTTTGACTTGACTGAATGGGCTGCGGCTTGGCTCACTGCTGGGGTAGGAGGACAGGCCAGGGCTGGGCAGCCCTATGGGGGCTGGCAGGGGCAAGGACAGGGCAAGGCTCACCGCTGGTGGATGAAAGAGTTGAGGCAGGTGAAGATGAGGAGGGGCACCATGGCACAGAGAGTCATGAAGTTGTCAAACATGGACTGCAGATAGGAGGGTTTGGAGGTCTGGTTCTTGACATGGCTCATCTCCTCTGGGTCCTCAAGGCGGCTGATGAAGTACTGCAAGGGAAGGTGTCTGGTGAGGCTGAGATTCTGCAAGGCCTCCCCATTGCACACCCAGACACCCTTATCCTTCCTCCGGAACCATGGTGATCCCTCCTGCCACCTTGATGCAACTCATCACACCCATGTCGCACATGATTGTGTCCCCTGCATGCAAACACCAAAGCTCTATGCTGTGCCTTGCTGACACACCTACACCATGGTCCTTCAACACAACAGGGGACAATTAGTGTCATGGACAGCAGCAAGAGGGAAGCCCTCACCTCCCTGGCAGTCATAAAGAAATTCCATGGCAGCAGTGTTCCCAGGCCGAGGATGAAGAAAATCAGCCAGACAGCCTTGTACCTGTGGAGGCGACAGAGCGGTTTGGAGGGGGATGTTGGACAGGACAAGGGACAGGCATCGCTTCTGCCTGACCCTGACCCCACAGCAGGAGGAGGGAGGACGATATTTATTGCCCTGCCCATGCCCCACAGCCCTGGCTAGCCTGGACTGCTGAAGGGGATGTGGCACTGCAGAGGGGCTGTGGGACACCCTTCCCGGGAGGGTATGAAGCCAGGGGGAGGCTGGCTGCTCCCAGCATGTGGCACCCAGATACACAGCAGATGTCACCAGATCTGGGAGTGAGTCAGGCTCCCCAGGCATGTCCCAGCACAAGGGACTGTTTATAGCCTATTTGCTATGGAAAAGCTGAGAGAGAAGGGACAGCTCAGTAACACAGTGAGCGTGTAGGAGGGGGGTCCCCCCAGATGCTGGGTCCCCTTGTCCTCCCACGCCTCCTGATATCCTGAATGCGCCCCTACACCTACAACAGAACCCGGCATTACCTATCTTGGGGCCCGTCCCTTGCTGTCATCTTGTGTGGCAAGAGTCAGCACAGGTCTCAGCAAGTCTTGTCACTGCTCTCCTTCTGGAAAGCAAACAGAAGATTTTATGGGAGAGTGAGGGACACAAGCCAGGCAGGGGCAGTGCTGGTTTTAACCCCAATCCATGCTGCTGGTTAAGTGCTCCACAGAACAGGGAGCCAAACACCAACCTAGCAAATGATGAGAGCACAGCACGAGAGTTTGGGAAACCTGCAGCTCAGAGTCCTTCAGCTGAGGGGCTGTGATACATAGCGTTATTCTGCTGGCTGGGCACACCAAGCCTTCCCTCCAAAAGGAAACTGCTTTCCGGAGGTGCCCAGTCTGCTCGTGCTGGCTGCCCAGCTGCTCGCAGCAGGCTCTTAAGGGATTTAAGAGCCTGCAGCTCTATGTCCCCAATCCTGGGGCTGTGAGTGAAACATGTGCACAGTGGGCTGTGTCTGCCCCCCCTGCCCTTCCCACCTCCCTCCAATGCCTGAGGCTCGGCAGCACAAAAGACACATTTAATTCAGCAGCCTCTCCGACCAGAACCACGCAAATCCCGCATTTTCAATTCCGCTTTCCTGGGGCTTTTGCAGCCCTTTCCTGGGTCACCTTGAAAAGCCAAGGGCATTCCTGGCACTGCTGTCCCCTCCCAGACGCCCCCCGCTCCTTTTCCCCATCACCACCTGTTAAGCCCCTGCACCACTCAGGCATCACTCTAGCAGACAGCCCCAGAGACGCAGTCTCCAGAGCCCCGAGAGGGCACCTTCCCTCCCCAGTCCCCTCCCCCCCTTCCCAGGGCAGAGCGGGATTAACCACCCTGGAGAAGCCTCAGGCCTGCCTTGTGCTTTTCCAGTCCAGATGGCGCAGCATGGGGTGCTCCAGCACTTCTCCCAGGGCTTCACCTGCAGTGGGGCTGCCGGCGCTGTGTCCGCAGCTCTCCAGGGACATGCCCCCCGGCCGCCTGCCCTGCTGCTGCCTGCAGCATCTCTGCCTGCGCCCTGCCAGGTGGGGCGGAGGAGGAGGCAGGCAGCCAGCAGCATGCTGGGATCTGTAGTCCCTGCCAGCCCTTACACAAACTGAAGGCAGCGCAGCCTGGCCCCTGGCACAGGTGCCCGTGTGGTTCTGGGCACAGACCGCCTCCTCCCCCCGTGGAGTCCTGCAGGCTGGGGAGCCTGAATTATGACAGTGCCAAAATATAGACAGCAGGACGCAGAGAGGAATTTGGGAAGCCCCTTGGCTGCTTGGGAAAGCCAGAGCAGGACAACATTATGCCTCCATGGGACTAAGAGCCCTGCCAGCCCAGCAGGTGCCACCCAGTTATAATGTCAGAGCCATCTGCAGCACCGCTCCCCTCCCTTCCCATGCAGACAGCTTGGGGGCATGACAGCTCCTGCCTTGCCCTTGTGAGCCATCCAGGCTTCTAGAGAAAACACCCCAAAATCCCCTCACGGCAGCCTGCCAGTGCTTCTGGGGGAGAGACACCCCAAGCCCTAACCTGGAATTAGCAGGGGAATCTACAAGCACAGCTGCCACCACTTCGCATGCAGAAACCCCACCAGGGCCACTGCTTTTCTCCAGACAAACAGATCTCAATCCAAAACAGGCAGAATTGCAACTCCCCCAGCAGGTCCCCAGCAAGCCCACAACACGCTGCCCCTTGCCCAGCCAAGCCCCTGGTCCTCCTTCCAGCCCCCACCAGGTCACATTGGTGTCCCAAGAAACACAGACTTACCCCACAGACATACCTGGGGAGAGAGGACCGAGCCAGGGCAAGCCCCCTGTTCAGAGTATTTGAAGGCAGTGTGTTTCCCCGCTCCCACACCCCCTGCTCTTGGGGGTGAGTGTCAGGCCCAGGCTCAGGTCACGGGGGCTGGAGCCCTGTGGGTCTAGCGGCATCCATGGAAGAGGAGAAGAGGTATCGGGTACCACAGCTGGCACACAGCCCAGCTGTGTGGTACCACACACTGCCCAGGCGTCCAGGGAAGGGACGAAGGGAGGGGTGCTGTGGAGATGGCAGGAGCTGGGGGCATTAAGGAGGAGGCAGTGGGGGTCAGGAGTAGGGGGTTGCAGAGGCAGGGCATTCCAGCATGCTGCTTTCCCACTGCCTTCCGTTTTTGCCTGGAGAGTGCCCACACCCCTGTGTCAGGAACCCAGCCTCCCTGGAGGGCACTGCCAGCCACAGTCTGCTCTGTTTGTTTTCTATCTCACTCTGCTAAGTGCCTCCTAATTTTTTCCACAAAGAGACAGTGCCTGCCAAAGGGTGCACGCGTCAGCAGTCACTACAGCAAAAAACATTTCCAGCTGCTGGCTGTTAGAAACAACTCTAAAGCAGAAAAGGTCACATGAACCAACACCAGCAACAGGTGGCAGCCCCGCTCCCACGGGGGGAGAGCAGCCCTACCCTATAGGACGTGGGAAGAGATGCCACCCCTCCAGCTGGTGGGGCACACCCAGAGGGGTCTGCTGGTGTTTAGCCAAGCCACCAGCTTGGTGGCTGCACATTCTAAGGGACAGGGGAAAGGAGGAGTGATGTGGGGCCTTGGCGTAAGGACATCCCTTTTGATCCTTTTGGGCATAGAGCAGTCTTGTCTTATCCCCACAAAAGCGATGTTTAAGTGGAAGGAGTAAGATCACAAGCAGTGGGTTTAACAAACCACAGACTAGCACCTCTGAGCAGGTACAAACAAGAGGTGGCACAATTTTAATTGCCCATTCATGCCACACAAAGGCCATGACAGATGCTAAGTGACACCTGTGGCTTTGGGCCACATGCAGTCCCATGGCCAGGCAAGCCCTGGGAGCTGACAGCAGGGCCAGCTGTCACCAAAACTGCCTAACCACTGCAGAAAAACCTGCACTGCAGGACAGCCACACCTGCAGGAAGACGTTTGTCACCTGGATTCAGACACTTCCCCATCTCTCCCTTTCCATGCATCCCCTTTTCCCCTGCTCCTGCTGCCTTCCCTGAAGGCGAGCACAATGCATGCTTGGCTTTCCACTCAAGAGCACTTCCATGGTGCCATGTAGGCATGCTGTGGGTTTATATCCAGAAACACCAGCTCTTTAAAGAAAAGCCCTTTACACCACACCAAGCGTAGCCATGTCCTTGCTATCCATAGCCAAACGGCTGCCAGCAGACTCAATTGCAAGCACCTCATGTCCTCCTCCTGACATCACTTGTAGAGAGATCACTTTGCAGGGACAATGTCAGTACTTCCTCCAAGCACGGCCAAGACAGGACAGGGCCAATTGCCTCACCAGCCCTCACCCCATCCCCTACATCCGCTTGCCCGCTGGGTGACACCAGAGCCCTCCTGGCAGGAAGGCTGACCCCGAGGCCCAAGGTTTATCTGCGAGCACAGACAAGCTCAGCACAGGCACGTAAGTCACATGAAGCTCTGGTGCCACGACTCTGCTGGAGGGTGGGAAACACTCCAAGGCTGCCTGTTTCATGAGACGAGCTCTGACCACGCTGCTCACAGATCCTCCTACCTTGTGCTGGGGTCCAGGGAACCAGCCTCCTGAGCCCAGGATCGTCTCCACCTCCACCTTCAGCCACCAGCTGCGAGGCACATGCTTGTATTTCACAAGATGTATGACTCTCTGCAGTTGTGCACCATTACCGTGGTGCTGAGACAAACGCAAGCCCTCCCAAAATAAGGGCAGGCAAGTACCTTGGGTCAAAGCAGAGGCTGATCTGGCTCAAAGGCTGTTCTCCATCAGAGGAAAAAGCAGATGCCAGGAAAAGGTAAAAGTGGCACATGCATAGACTAACCCCCCAGCTGTTCCCCAGCCTCCGAGCTGGAACAGACATGCTGTTCATGTGCATTGTAGCCCACGGTGGGTTTCACTTCTGTGAAATCCTGCTTCCCCCTTTAACTTGGGAGCTTGTGAGAGGGGGCAGCAGCTCTCCTCACACACAGGACCTTGTCCAGGGCTCCCTCGCCCTCGACATCAAAGGGTGGATGAACACTGGAGTGGCGCTTTTACAGACCTGCATTGTATCCACCCAACAGCACATTTTCCAAACAGAAATTCTAGCTCACTTAGTCATTCAGGCATGGCTCCACGCCTTCAGTCCTACTTGTTGCTTTCCTCCAGACCTTCCCTGGCTCCCCTCAACTCTTCCAGAGACACTGGTGCTGGGGCATACAGGGACTGTGCAGGGGTGAGACACCAATTTGAAGAGCGGCACAAGGCTTTTCTGCTTTGCTTCTGCTTTGTAACTCCCAAAGATGATTTGATGTGTGTTTTTATGCACACTGAGCTAACTGAAATAGCTCCAGGCCTTGCTGCAAGTGGCCAGCTCAGTACATAATCTTGTTTGTGGATCTGGGGCCTTCTCTCTCCCTCCCCCTCTCCCTTGTCTATCACTTGATATTTATCTAAACTGAATTTCATCTATCTACTGTCTGCTGTTGTAGATGTTGTCAGTACTCTTTCCTAGCTGGCACTTGTCCCCATGAACCTGAGTAATCCAATCACCTCAGCAAAGCCCTGTCATCTCATTGCTCATTCCCCTTTTCAGGTCACTCATGAGCATGTTGAAAAAACTTGGAACCAACAGAGATCTCTTTTCACTGCAAAATTGACTGCTGACTCCTACACCATCCTTCCTGTTTTCCTACTAATTATGGAGCTGTGTAAGGACCTTCTTTCTTGACCAGCAAGTTCCCTCAAAAACTGGGCTGAAAGCCGATTTGCATTCTTTTTGGGAAGCAGCATGGGCACTATGAGCCCAGAGCCCCTAGGAAGCACTGCTCCAATCTTGGGGGCCCCTTGGCAGGAGATTCCCCACCTGCCCTGCCCAGACACTCAGGACACACAGCAGATTCAGCAGTCAGCTTTTCCCTGAAGTTCCCTCCTGCCCTTCTTAGAAATGAACGTCACATCTTTCCACCCTCCCAGTCCCTGGGGGCTGGGGCAGTTGAGAACAACTAGAGGCCACACGTAACAGGCAGCTGCTTCACCCTCCCTTTTCTTCAGGGGGACATCGCCTGGCCCAAGCCACTTGTTGCTATTTCCCTTTCTTTTGTAACCTTTCCTCTGCAGATGTTCTGAGTAGCCCCTCAAAAGAAGGTGCAAGAAACTGCTCAGGCTCTTGTGGAACAGAGAGGCAAAAGCTTCAACTGGCTTTTCTGCTATTGCCTCTCTTCCTCAGATCCCCCACCCCTCCAATGGCCTGCAGCAGATTTCCTACTCTTGGAGTGCTTTGTGAGCAGTTTCCATCAGTGAGCTGATAGCACTTCCTATTATTCTTGTCCTTTCTGCCCCTCAGCAAACAGCCTTGTGGTGCCATCTGCTCCCCCAGCACTGCTCCATGCCTGCATCCTGAGGAGGGGGCTTAGCAGGGGAGCAGAAGGAGGGTATTTCTGCTCTCTCCCTTGCCTTGCTGTCTGCAGACAAACTCCTGTGCACTGACAGGCCTTGGCTGACACAAAAAAAAACCCTCCTGAAAGGCACCCTGTGCAGCACCCTCACCCCACAGAGTGAGGGTCCCTGGGTAATGTTTCTGACCTGCTTCACCTGGTTCCCCTCACTCCTCCAGGGGCAAAAGGAGAGGCAGCTGTAGACCCCCTCTGCCTTTTGGCACTGGCAGCCACCACGCAAACACTCTGCAGAGCAGAAGCTGTGGACTGACCCCACTCCCAGCACTCGCTGTTATCTCGGCTGCCGGGTGGCGCGGGGGGAGCGTTCAGCCCTGCGGCGTGTTTTGAAACGGTGTGTTTTGAACTGCACACACCAGCCAGCTGCAAGGTCCCTTATCTGCAGAGTTCAAGGAGCCCTGAGAGGCTCCCCTGGGGCCCTTGCCCCTGGCAGGTAAAGAGATCTGGCCAGGCAGTAAATTCCCTGGGGCCAGTGGAACTCCAGTACCATCCCTGAAGGGCTTCCCGTCAAAGAAGCAATGATGGGGCAGAGCTAGCCCTAAAGCTACCCCAGGTGACACACCCAGGACTCTCCCAACCATTACTGAGTCCCATGAACCCCACCAGAGCTGCTGAGTGGGTTTTCAGCTCTCAACATATCACTGGCCAAACACCACTGAAGGGGCCTTAGCAATGGCAGGCCCATGATGAACCCCCACACTTCCCTTCTCAGCACATGGCAAATGCCCAACCCCAGGTACAACTTCATTCCTGGCCAGAGAAAAGCCCTCCAGGCACCCACACAATCCCCCTGGAGCAGAGATGGGTTCTCCTGCCCAGCATTCCATCAAACGCTGCAGGGGGACGTTGAAATGTCCCAGCAAGAAGCTTACCAGAAGGGCAGTGGTCCCAGCCCTTTGCTCCTTGTCACTTCAGGCCACAGGACTGCAGGGATGATGCAGCCTTGGAAGAGGCAGGAAAAGCCATGCAAATATTGGAGCAGTTGGTGGTTTTAGGGGTGCAGGAGGAGATACAGTGCCAGAGGGAAGGGTGGCGGGGGCAGCAGGAGCTAAGGGAGGGACATCAAATTTGAGCAGGCGTCAGAGGAGAGATAAGCTGATCTCGGGAACCTGTTTGCAGAGACAGGATTCATGGGGGCTCTTCTGAGAAGCTGTTTTCCCTGATGGCACTGACCCAGGCCACTCTTCCCAGGGAAATAGGCTGTCCCCTCCAAGCCACAGCCCTGACCTGCTTCTTGGGAGGCTGTCAAAGTAGGCACATTTTTCCAGGGCTAGGCTCAGACTCCACTTTTTGGAAATTTAGAAAAATAAAGACCCTTTGTCTCAAGGGCAGAGGGAGGGATTTGCTCAGGGTTCCGCTCAATGCAGCTGCAGAAACCTTCAAACCCAGGCACAAACCACCTCCAGGATCTGGGCAGTGCTCCCAGGCTGCTTTCAGCACCTGCAGGAGCTGCAGAGATGGGGAAAGGCAGAGGGTGATCCACTATGGGCACACACAGAATCTCACACTAAGTTCACAACACCTGTCCATGGTTTCCCGTGGGACCACCATGGCTTTGGGGAGAACCTGGGAATGCCTCACCCAGAACTTCATCATCTGCAGCTGGCAGATCCTCACAGTCCATGTCTGCAGGACTTGTCCAAAGCCCTCAGGGGTGCCAGTGGCCAGTGGAGGTGCTGCCTGGGGGCCACGGAGAGGGGGTGCTGTGGGAAGGAGTGCTCCCCTGGGATCGATCTGAGGGCTGCAGCAGGAAGAAGGACAATGGGAGGAAGCCACGTTTCCGTTTCCAAATGGAGAAAACATTACAGGACCCCTATGGAGAACAACTGAACACCTTTAATGTAAAAAGCAGCTGGGAGCACAAGGAGCAGCCAGAGGCAGGCCTAAGCTGGGAGAGGGTTCTCCTTGCATGGAGAAGCGTGGAGCTTGATGCAGTGGTGGCACAGGCCCACCACATGCCAGAACAGTCATGCACAGGAAAGAACAACAATGCCAAACATGCCACAGCACAGTTTTGGCTCCTGCCTGCCTGCCTGCAGCCCGGCTCTCCTGCAGGCAGGTGACACTCCTTATTTCCACCCAGTTTTGTGGGAAGAGGGATGCTCTCTGATGGGATGGGGCAGCATTCAGGTAAGACCTGCTAGGGCACAGCTGTCCGATGCACCTCTTTTGCTTCAGTACTTTTTCCCCAGTCACACTCAGGCTTGCTCAAGAGGAATCCCTGCCTATGCCTGTACAGATGGTATCTCAGTCAGCCACACCTCGAGCAGCAGCTAAAGCATAGCAGAGGGATGGGCTGAGCCTACGGGACCATGTCCCCGTTTCCCCTCCATGTCTGCAGCTGAGAGGAGTGAAGTTAAGATATGTAAAGAGGAAGCACACAACAAAACAGGACAAGAGCAAAACAGCTCGTAGCCAGAGAAGTCTGAAGATAAGGACTCAGTGAATGCATGAGAAGAAATGCAGGGGACAGAATCCCATGGCTGGAGACAGAAAGACAGGTAGTATGTTTCTCCACACCATGCCTTCTCCTGAGCTTGGGAGGGCTTTATCTATCAGTAACACATGGCTACCTCAAGGTCACTGCCTGGGGAGCAGTACTGGAGGGAAAGAGCAGGATTGCAGGAGGGCACCTGCCACTGGTGGCCCTCATGGTGCTAGGATGTAACGAAGATGGTTCCTCCTTCAGTGCTTCGTGTTCTTGGCCCCAGGACTGAGCTCAGACCCAAGAAGGAGTCAGGTCAGGAATGATGTAAGGGAGCTGAGCATGGAGAAACCTGCAGTTGAGGGTCTGGAGGAGAAGGATGGGGACAGCTTACATTCCAGCCAGGAGGTCCTCAAAACAGTCCTGCAGTAAGGGGCAAGGTAGAAGAGGCTGTGAAATCATAGGCAAGTTCAAAAGTCCCTGTAAATTCTTCCCCAAGCTATGCATGGAGCCCTTCCATGCACAGAGCTCCTGATAGATATGGCACAGAGAGCTCAACTCAACCACTCTCCCACACCAAATGCCACTCTGTACTTTACAGGAGCTCCTTTCCCCCAGGAGAGTCTGAGCCCAGGCCCATTCACTCATCCCCAAAAGAGGGATGCTTCTGGAAGGGCAGGAAAAGCTGGCTGCCACCTAGCAGTAAGAGTACCTGCCTGCAGCATCTCCCTGCCTGCTGCCACCCAGCCACCTCCTGCATCCCACAGCACCTTCTCCCAGGAGAGAGGCTGTCCTTCCAGCTCTGACTCCTTCCTGTATGGAGCCAAATGCACAGGTGCAGAGCTGGCAGCTGGCAAGACTTCCCTCAGAAAGGAAGAGCTGCCCAAACACAGTGAGAGCTGCTGAACTACTGCCCCCTGAGAGCATCCCCAGGACTGGATGAAGCAAGTCTTGCCCCTGCACCCAGACAACCCAGCAGAAGGCCTGCAGCAGGTTGCCAGCTTGCTGGGGGGCAGAGATCATTTTGCCCCCTCCTCAGTTTTTCAGAGGCTGGTGCAGGCTGTGCAGCTGCTTCCAATTTAGTGGAGGACAGAGGAGTCAAAACAGAGCCAGAGCAACACAGTCTTCCCCTGGTGTCACCACCTCCCCAGCTCCCAAAATCTGGAGAGGCAGTTCCTCCCAGCTGAACAGCAGCCCCTGAGCAGAAGCTGGGACAGAGATACAGGGACCAACCACCACTGGCCTGTGGTGAATTGAGGTTGGCTCCATCCTCTGCATGTCATTCTGTGCCTGGTGGCCAGGACAGAAATACATGGTCTATTTTGGGTCCTTGTAAACCAAAATGGCCTTTCACTTATAGACCAGCTCAGAACAGGAGTCCTGGCTGACCACTGCGTTTGGCATGAAATGTCTGCAGCCCTACTGAGAAAGGGGATGGTGAGCACAGAAGCTGGTTTTGGGTTCCATGAGGTCTCTCTGCCAGCTGCCTGTCCTGCCAAGATCCTGCTCACTGCCTGGACAGCCACAGCATCTTGCAAACTCCAAACAGGCTTCAGCTGCTAAATACAGCTATTTCACAATGGATACAGTGGCTGTGCTCCAGGAGACAGGAGTGTCTGTCACCCTGTCACTTCAAAGCCCCCTTTTATCCCAGCCAGGGGACACCCCACAATCCCCAGAAATAAATGGAGGGAGAAGGGATGGATGCCAAATCCAGGCACTTCCAAAGCTGCAGCTGTCTCCTAACAGTGGGGCAAAGCCATCCCTACAAGTTCCAGGAGCTGGAGGGACTCGAGAAGCCACACACGCCTATACATTTCCGAGCTGATTTTAGATTGGGCTGAGGGGAAGATGTTGCCTGCTGAGAGCTGGGTTTGCCACATCCCTGCTCTGTGGCAGACAGAAGAGCTGTGTGGGCAGCACACAGTCTGTGGTCCAAGGAATGGAAAGCCGAGGAGGCAGCATTCCGTCAGTGGCATGGAGCAAGCAAAGGACTTGGAGTAAACACCCAGCGTGGAAGCACTGTCTCTGGCACCCTTTTCCCTCCTCCCTGAATAACTCAGCTTTCCCAAAGAGCCTGGCAGGACTAAGGTCTCACATGTGGAGTCAAAGCAAGACTCAAGGCGGACACCTCCTTCGGAGCAAGTAAGTCAGAGCCCAAACCTCCCACCCTTGGCACCGGCCTTGGCTAAACTGTGGCAAACAGGAAAATCTTTATGCAAGCAGGATCAGGCAGGGAGAGCAAACAGGAGGTAGGGAGCTCACTGCTGTGGCTGCCCAAATCCAGTCAAAACAGTCTCCCACACAACCGACAATAACGAGCTTGACCATAAGTTGGGAAAGAGCAAGTCACATCCCCTCCAAAACCCAGCCTGTGCTGCTACATCTGTGCAACCAGTCACCACCCAGCATGCCACAGCCAAATCCCAGCCTGCCCGGGGCCCTGAACATCCTCAGGGATGCCTCAGGGAAGCACAGAGAACTCTGAATTAGAACCACCGAGTGCTCTGCTCATGTGGAAATGGCACTTTGTAGCCACTGGCATTGGCTTGCTAATTCCACCAGCCTCCCAACCTCCCCCAGGGTAATGTGGGGAGCAGAGGAGATGAAGGCAGCTCTAGATGCCCTGCTGGGAGACCCAAGGTTACCATAGCCTCCACTGAGGTGAGCTGGCCATCCATCAAGCTGTCCTGTCAGGGCTTGCCTGGATGTCTTAACACGCTTGGATGCCAATGCACTCCCACAGCGATGCTGGGCAATAGGGAGCCCAGAAGCTGAGCCCCACTGAAGCAGTCCCTGGTGACACACCACATCCCCCTCACAGCCAGGGGAAAGGAAGGGAGGGATAGCTGGTGGCAGACAACCTGTGTTTTTTATATCAATGTGATGGCCAGGCTATTTACTGCTGTTGGGTTTTGTCTCTGGTTGAAGGCTCTGCTTTTGGAGCAAGTCCAGCTGCAGAGCGCAGGCAGGGGGTGTGGTGCTCTTCGGCAGCTCCCTCACCAACCCCCACCAAGGCATGGATTCTGCCCTGCATCACCAGGGCATCCCACACCCGCTGCCTCCAGGGTAACAGCCCCATCCAGGAACAGGCTGGCAGATCAGTGTCCTGATGTGGTTCACCACGCAGACATACCAGCCTTATGTTGCCAGGAGTAGTGGGTGTGAAGACGGGAAGGAGAAGCTGAAGGGTAGGGTGGGTCGCCCCATAATAGCTTCATTGTGTTGCCATTGGTCTGCCTCCTCCCGTGGTCAATGGAAAATGTTCCTGCTCTCCTCAGGATGCCACAGAGACGCACCCAAGCCTGCCTTCCTCAGTCACAGCCCAACACCTACAAATCCTGATGGGCTGAAAGCATCACATGCCCTGTGTGCATCCTGCGACAGTGGGTTCCCTGTGGGGGCAGAAATCCAGTCCAGAGCAAATACGATCAGAGAGCTGAGGGTACAGCACTGAGGGAGGGTTAAAAAATGGAATTGCCTCCGATTTGGTCCTGAGACCAGGAAAAGACAAGGCCTGTTGCTGGCAGAGCAGACAAGGCAGATAAGGCTGGCATCTCCTTCAACCCTGAGCCCTGACCAGGATCAAGAAGCAAGAGATGCCACTAGTCCCTCCTGCCTCCCTAAGCTGTTTTTCAGGGGTTATCCTCAAGTCTAAAACAGGGGAGCTCCTGTAATGAGGGTTTCCCACAACCATGAGTAAAACTCCAAAGACCTCACTGTCTTGAGCCAGGTGAACTGGCCCTCAGCTGCAGGTGTAAATTGGCTCCCTGTTCCTGCATGGTGTCAAGTGGGTGGCCTGTGCTAGGCATGATGAACCAGGAAGGGGTAAGGACCATGCTGGGAGCTGCAGCCTGGGCAGCAGTGGGAGAAGCCAAGCAGGGTGGCCCAGGCAGAATGCCTCTCTTCCCAGCAGACATGCAAGAGGCTGGTGCCACTTGTTGTCAGTCTGCGGGTGCTGGTACACATTCAGGTTGATGGCTTGCCCTCCTCACAGCAAGGCTGATGACACAGTCCTGATGCCATGACTAAGCCTCAGTACATGGCCCAAGCAGGCTGCTCACCGGGTGGGAGGCTGATTGCGTGGCCCTCTGGTCCTACTGCTGCTCCACATCCAGCTGCATGACTCCCAGCCCTCCTCTTCACCTCCTGTCCCTGCCTGCCTCCTCCCTCTGCAGCTTCCTGGTCTGCTCACTCCATGAATTTCCAACTGGAAATTTCACAGCAAGGTGCCTTCCTATCAGACAAGTCCTAAATGAACTGAACTAAAGCAAATCTCACTGGCAGTCGTGTGGTGGGAAGAAGGACAAGAAAGCTCTGCGGAAATCTGTCTGATTTCCTGTTGACTTCTTTTGCATGAGCCAGCAGGCAGGCAAAAGGTCTCTGCTCCCCTTTGGCCTCAAGGAAAGCCTGTCTCCTGGAGATGAAGCCTCACAATGCTCACCCACATCTTAACCAAGAGACTGAAAGAGAGCCTTGAGCACTGCACAGACACATCCATTTGTGTCACAGTTGGTGCATGACAGCCACACATACCCAGAGATCTGAGCCCCCCCTTTCTTGGGGATCATTGAGACCAGGGAAAAGCTTGTTCAACATGTTTCTCATGCAGCATGCCTCTGCTCCCACACAGGGACCCCAGAGCCCATGTACAGTGCCCCAGCCAGGTCTAGAGATTCTGGAGTGGGAGATGGGAGCAGTACTGTGCTGCAGCCTCAGCTGGGCACTGTAGTCCCTCTGGACCACACATGCTGATGTAACCAAACCCCCTCAGGGTCTGCTCTTACTCTGCACACTTCTTTACCCATCCCACATCTTGCATTCTGTTAACCTAGGAAACAATTAGTCTTTATTGCACAGCTTTATCAAATCCCAATAGCTGTGTGGCTGGTAAAACCCTGATTCCTGCCCATCTGCAAATGCCTGTTGCTCACTCTGTGCCTCAGCTTGCTGGCAGCTGAGTACGAGTTAGCACGGAGATTTGACTCCGAGAGCTGGCAGTCGTGCAGCCCCAGCAGCACAGTGCTGGGCTGGCAGGTGCCTCAGCACAAAGCTTGGTGCTGGGGAGGCTCAGCAAGGTTTGCACTGTGGGGTCAAGTACGGAGCTGGCAAGGACCACGGGCAAACAGCACTCTGCTGATGAGAGCAGGGGTTGCAGCTTCCTTAACACTTGCCAAAGGCCTGGATGTTACACTGAACAAAAACAACCAGGATCTACATGTGTCCCAGAGAAAGCACCAGAAGCTGTCTGCTGGCTTCCTAAAGCCAATGTCTTCCAAAGCCAGTACCTTCCCATCTGGACAGGGTATGCAGCTGTCCTGGGTCCCCTCTGTCCCAAAGAGCTGGTCCTCAAACCCTGCTTCTGCAAGGAAAGCTGAGAATGAAGCTGTGCAGAGTGAGAAAGGTGTAGCACAGGAATGGGTGAACGGGTGCACGTTCCTCTTTACCCTGGCTTACCCCCAGACCACAACAAGGAACGAGGCAGGTCAGGCCAGGGCAAGGGCAAAGCCCATGGCTCATCTTCAAAGAGGAAGAGGCTCAATAATACCTCCCAGCCCAAGATAATGAGAGCAGGGATGCCATGCTGAAGAATTGATGCCAGTAGTTAATTACACAGCTTGGCTTAAGGAATGGAGAAAAGGAAAAACTGCAGGATGGAGGTGTCATACTGCCCTGTGTGCTGGCACTGCATTTCCTGATTCAAGCTGAAGTGAGTTTCTTACAGGTACCTGGCACAGTAGAGACCTCACCTCTTGTCTGCACTAGCTGCAGAGGGAGCAGTCACGCAGCAAACCATCTTCTGAGGGTGCTGCTGCAGCCTTCGGTGCTGAATAGAAAGTGCCTTTGCTCTGCAAAGACATTTTTGGTGAGCTGAGAGAAAACCTACCTGTCTTTTCCAGGAGTGAAAGGCAATGGCTGGAGCAGAAGTGCTCTGGAGGGAACACGTGTGGTGTCGGCACGGGAGTGACACTACCAATGGCCCACAGGCTGCACTCAGACAACCAGCAAACCTGAGAGAAAAGCATCCCTGCACAGTCACATCCCGAGATAGCTTTGTACTGAAGGCAGGCTCCGAGGAGCCTGAGGCTGTCCAGCCAGGGCTGGCGAGCAGAAACAATGCCACCAAGCTGGGATGCAGTGCAGCAGGGGAGTGGGATTTCCCGTGTCGGCAGTCACAGAAGTCCCTCAATTGTGTCTGCTCACAACAGGCAACTGAGGGGCCGGTTGGCTGCTTCCTGCTTTGGAGCAGCCGGGAAGCACATCCAGCTGTGGCCAACAGCTGCACAAATTCCTCCCGCAGCCCCTAGCCTTGGGGATCAAGGACACAGGCTTACTTGTCTGCGATCCCACAGTTCTAGGGCTTGGCTGCTGTTGCCTTCCCACACAGCCCGCAGTTCTACAACCCATTCCCGAGAGGTAGATGGGAGTGCTGTGAGTAAAGGCAGGGACTGTGTTGATCTGCCAGTATTAGCACCTAGTACGGGTGTGAGGCTCAGATTTAACTACCGGAGTGGGTAAAACAGCACAAAAGGGCTCTACAGGAGCTCTTGGCAGTCCTGCCTGAACCAGGCTCTCCATCAGTGCTGATGGTTTGCTCCGGAACGGAGAGAAACTCACTGAAATCTTGCACAGCACCCCAGAGCCAACCGGGAGCATTTTCTTAAGCAGGACCTGGAGCAATCCTGGCCCAGAAGTTTTTCTGCCAGCCAAGGGGGCTCTGCCCTGCTTCTCGCACAGCAGCACATGGCACCCTGCCCACGCACCTGCCAGCGGGTCCTCACAACACCCGCCGACTGCGGCATGCTGGCAGACACTGCCGCGCACATGGGCGAGAGATCGGCAAGGATGTGCATCCCTGCGCCCTAAGGACCGCTGCACAAACCCCTCGGAGGAGTCCTGCATCCCAGGCATCAGAGCATCACCGCACTTCGCGTCCCCAGAGCCACATGCCGGCCGCTCCACCTCGCATCCCCAAAACCACATGCTCTCCCTCCGGCGATAACTACGAAAGGGGATTTGGAGCTGCCGTTCAAGGTAGCGAGGAGTAAAGCCCCCCGTGCCAAAAGCAGCATCGTGCATCATATCCGCACGCCCCCAGCCCGAGCCGCGACTCGCACGCCGCCTCTCCCCACGCCGTGCCGCCGGGTCCTGAGCTTGGCGCACCCACGGGCTCCCTCCGAGGGCTCCCGGAGAGGAACCCACGCACCCGGCAGCTTGGAAACGCCGCGGGGAGCCCCGCAGGGAGCCGGGATGCCCAACAGCTCG
>VXBX01003871.1:1113915-1124311 GCA_013400415.1 Scytalopus superciliaris | reverse complement strand
AGCTGCGCGCACCGCCGGGTTTGTGTTTACCTATGCGTTAGTAAATACTATAACTCTAAATCATGACTCTAAAATGAGTGTGAACTGGCCCTGTTCGCTAGGTCCCTCACTTGTCCCCCATGCTGAGTTCTAATCCAGACAAAAATCCTCTCTGCTGGCAGTCACCACTTAAGGGTGCAATACACATATATATATACATGGATGTGTATATATATGCACATACACATGCACTCGTGTATAGAAATATATGCGTGCATACAGCTATACACACAGAAAAAAAATATATATGTGTGTGTGTATATACACCTATACACACAGAAATATATATAAATATATATATGTGTATATAAACTGTCTTGAATGAGTGATCTCGTGCGAGACATCCTTGCCCATGGCAGAGGGATTGGAACTAGATGATCTTTAAGGGCCCCTTCCAACTCAAATCATTTGTGATTCTATGAGTCACAAGTAGGATTAAAGACAGCTTTTTCCACTTTGCATTTGTGGTGGTGCTACCCAGGATGGCAGGCAATGTGTAGAGCCCTCTGACACAGAAACTCCCCGATATTGGGAGGATATAAGTACCCTGTGTACACAGCATCAAAAGGGCAGAGACAAGCTCTAAGATTCACTGCTGTTTCCAGGCTCCTATCCCTCCAGAACAGATACCTACTCTGCTGTGATGAAAGCCTGATGTTTAGCTTAAGTGCAGACGTGCAAGAGTCGTCAGGGTACTTTGTCCCCCAGTAAAGGGAAGTGCACCTGTGTACAACCTCACGTCTGTGCAGTTAAAACAGCTGCAAAAATCCTTTTTTATGTAGCTGGGTGTTTAAAGGTTCCTCCTCCAGTACCACAGGGCCCTTCTGTCTCTCTCCATTCACCTATGCTGTGCAGCCATAGGCAATGGCACCAGGAAGTCCCTGCAGCAGCTTTGACCATGAAAACATTCGTTCCATTAATAAACAACCTTGGAAAATTCTCTGCAGATGGCGATCACTTTGGGTATAGAAATTAAAACCGGAAGTTAAAACACCCCCGAAAGCTCTGGCAGATTCCTATCCTCACGATCTTTCAGCACGATGATCTCTAACACACATCTCCCTGCAGAATCCAAGCACCAAGCTTGTATTTTAAGACAGACCTACAAAACATTGACACTTAAGCAAAAAGTCTTCAAGGCCCAAGAAAAAGGCTGAGGGAACAGGGCTGAGACAGCTACCAGTGCTTTCTGAGCTGCAACGGTGACACTGCAGAGGATCACCCTCAGGAAGGGACCTCTTCACTGGTCTGCTTTGTAGCAGACTCTGCAGCTGGATCTCTCCCTCTGTGCTCATGGTAGATATTTGCTGTGGGCTTCTGGGGTCAGATAACAGGGTGCACTGAGAACATGAAGTGAGCAGCAGACAATGTTGTCAGTAAGTCAGGAGGCTCTTAAATGTAAGATTCATATCAGATAAAATTAAATTTAAAAGCTCTCATCTCCAATTAAAGCTCTTTCTGCATCTCCCAGGCAATGACAGACCCAAGCCCTGGGCCTGCCTTTCCTCAGCCCATTTTCCCTAAGCCATTCTGATCTGGAAGGTCTTTCAGTTAAGCTGCAAGAGATAAAACCACTCCTCTGCCCAACTTGCCTCACCTTGTCTCTCCTTTTGCAACTCCTCTCTCCTCTGCAAAAACCAAATAAAATAGAAAAGCAAGGCTGCCTGCTTCGGCATGCCTCATGTCACCTCTCCAGCCTTGAGATGTGTCACACTGTCACCCCTGGAGCCTCTCAAGTCCCCTTGTCAGTGCCTGGGACATTGATGCCACAGCACCTCGGGCCCCATGTTTCTCCTCAGGATGTCCACACCCGCTTCTCAGCAGCGTGAGCTAAAATTTGAGCATCTCTATAATTTTATTTTTCTATATAAGCTGCAACTTTAGGACAGACTAAAAGCTGAGAGAATAAATTCCCCCAGGAACTTGAGCACAGGGTCCAGACTGGCGGTGCCCAGCCAAACTGCCACTGTGCTTTCAGAAGCGAGGACAAGGCTCTCAGCATCATTATAACCTCAGACCCTGACATCGGGAGGAGAAACACCCACCACAAAATTTACCTTTGAGTGGCTATTCCAGGAAGTCGCTACTTCAGGACAGAGTGGGTGTAGTCGCTGCCTCACCCCAGGCTTTCAGCAGCAGGATGCATAGCACTTACCATCACCAAAGTACAGGATTAAATGTTCTCTAATTCACAGCTCTGATCCCGTCTGCACAGCCGCTCCCCCAAGCACTGGAATCAACATCTCTCAATAGAGATGTCTCTCACTGGAGACAGCGGGTTTGAAATCCATTAGCACGAACAGAGTGGCAGCCACCGATGACCCGCAGGCAGACAGGAGACCAGCAGACGGACCCGAGGGGAGGCGCGGAGAAAGGCAGCTTCCAGCTCCTAAGTACAGCACGGGCCGCTGGCTGCTTCTCTGCACAGACCTGCGTGCCCACCCACCACCGACTTGCAGGTCGGAGTCTAAGGATGTTTTCTTTCGGGCAAGCAGGACACCTGGAGTGAGCAAGACACCGTGGGATGAGGAAGGCTAAGGCTGGAAGAGCGTGGGTGTCCTTCAAAATCCAAGCCTGGCTGGTGCAGGACAGTAGATATTTCACTCCAGGTTCTCTTCTCAGCAGAGGCACTTCAGCCTCTCAAGAAGCATGCCTGCTGTCATGAGTGATGCAGGTCCTTGGGCTGTGTGATGCCAATGGCAGCATGCAGTCGCGGGGGGGTGACACCTCCTCTGTAAGGGACAGTAACAAATCGCACAGACGGTGACAACTTATTTATTGCCTCACAAACATGAGCCCTTGCTACAGGGCCAAGCTGCCTTGCTTCATCTTGATGGAGTGTTGTGCCTTTGCAAAGCCCTCTGCTCACAGTGACTCATATTATCATCTTCACCTCTGTGTGTACAAAAACAAACCTAGAAGAAGGAAACAGCTACGAAAACGGTTTCTGCTCCAAAACTGGACACAGCTGTGCTTTGCCCAGCACTGGTACTGGGCCCACTGCTGTACAGCTCACAGAGCTAGATGTTTCTCCTCTGTGTAATTTGGGCAAAAGAGAAAAGGCAGCGTTGAGTGGGGCCCGGGGGCTTGCTGCATTCCCACCCTCTCCCTCTCCAAAACAGCAGCATGGTGCCAAAACACGCTGCTGCTGTTGGCAGATTGCTGCGCTCCCCAGAGCAAAAGGAGAAGGCAAAGCCCAGTTTTCGGGGAGGACGGCAGCCAGCAAAGCCTCTCCTTTATATAAGGCTGGAAGTCCCATGGACATGCTTCCTGCGACATGTCGATGGGGCTCAAGCTGCCCAGCCCTTTGAGTTTTCTTCTGAAACCCAAAACGTGCGCTGCAGGCATTGCATCGTCATCACCTGGAGCCCAGTTTGTACGTTCTGCTCACAGCTAGTTTGTAACAGGCAGAACAAACAGGCAAAGTGCTCTCCCTTCAAAGATACTTGCTGCCAAACCTTTCACAAAAGCTGCTTTTTTTTTTTTTTCCCCCACCCCTTGTAGCAATTCGCTGCTTTAGCTAAAGCTATAAAATCCAAAATGGGAAAACAAACAAACAGCTGGTTTGGAAAGCAAGAGCAAAAAGGGAGATTTATTCCAGGCAATGGATAATGCATCACATGAGCTGAAGGAATATTTTTGGTGCCTCTTGGGCAATATTTGAGTTTTAGACCCTGAAGAGCTAACCATCATTTGCAGGCACTTAGTGTTTCCAGAATCCTTTACACTTGGCACCCACGTCGATCGTTTTCCTTGGAGATTTACAAGCACTTTGCAACCATACATTAATTAACCCACCAGCCCTCCTCTGCAGTGAGATTTCCTTTTCCCTCTAAAGTGCCTGTGCTGGAGGCGAAGGAAACTGAGGCATGGTGAAGCCAACAGCCTGCAGCAGGGCTGAGGTCGGGGACTACGTGCTGTCCAGGTCCCCTTTGCATTGCAAAACACCCTCCTCTTTGCAAGCGTGACCCACAGCAGCAGCAGCATTTCCCTACACCGGGCGCTGCCCACACCATTTCAGAGGAAGGCATAGACAGCTCAGTTTGGAGAGCCCCGGCGCGCCACAGAGCAGAGAAACAGAGAGCCAGTGTGTTTAAAAGGCAGAGCAGGCAGGCAGGAGTGGAGTGGCAAGCAGATCAGATCAAATCAGTATCTGATTCTCTGCACGTGTGACAAGGCAGCAGAGCACAGCCATACTGGGAAAGGGGAAGAAGGGGACATTTTAATCAGTCACGTGAAGGGAAACAGAAGATGCCAGGCCTCTGTCAAGTGCCAGCAGGTTATTAACCTATTAGCCAATGGCGGGGGGGTGGGGGAGGGAGAAACACAAGCTCCTGTGAATCCAGTTATAATGAGACTACAATGACCCTGGATTCTTTGATAGTCAAAAAAGCATCTCAGCCTGTTGCTGAGTTCAGTGAATGGCTCAGGGACCATTTTAGTTTTGTTTCCTTGCTGGTCCTGGCTGACCCTGGAGCAGGGTCCTGGCTGAAGAAGTTTTTTGGAGTTGGTGTTCTCGGGTTGTTGTTGCAGGACTCCTGATGGTAACCCCCCGTGTTTTGGGATGAGGTGGCAGGGCAGAGGTGATGCTCACCTGATGGCCTGAGCCTGGCCAGGATGAGGTGGGGAAGAAGTGGGCTGCAATACTGTCCTGAGCTCTGCCTGTGGCACAGATATCCAGCTGGCACGTCACCGTTTGCAGGGTGTGATGCAGACCTCCTGTGCCCCGTCGTCCTTCTGCTCCCACCTGCAACCTGACCTGCCGGGATAAAGTCAGGCAGCTGCCTGTGATTTCTTCACTAGTGGACTGAGGGCAGCAAGTGCTCACTGCCAGTAGAGGAGCAGCCCTGGGTGAAAACCTGTAAGGAGAGGCAGGGGAGAGGGAGGCACCTGCTGCCAATCAGCCCCACCACCTCCCCATCTAAGCATTGCCCCATGCTGGTACCACCAAGATGCAACTGCTACCCCTAAAGCACTCACAGTTCTGGTGAGCAAGCAGTCTGGAGACATGACAAGGAAGGGTCTCCATTGAGCATGTCTCCAGCCTGGTGGCAGGGCCATGGGTGTTTTCCAGCTGGGCAGGCAGAAACAAAACCCATTGTCCCCTGATGCGGCACAGCTCAGCAAGGGGCCTGGGGTGCCCACAGGGCTCCTGGGGCCTGGCATGGACAGTGAGGTCCAGTTAAATTCCAGCCCCCTCTCAGGCTGCTGAAGGCAGGGCGGGGTCTGGTGCCCAGTGTAGCAGCATCCTCTCTGGGACACCGGGCATGTCCCAGCTGGCAGGCTAGGGGGACACAAGCCACTCTGCCCAAGCCACTGCTGAAGGTCTCCCATCCCCACCACCTCCTGAGTACAATCCTCCCCAGAGCAATCCCTCCCCCCTCCATCCCCATCCCTCTGCCTCCTACCCTGCACTGCTGCTGCCCTCTCCTGAGCCCCAGCTACCCATTTGCTCAGTCCTACAAGCATTAAGGCAGTAAACACTGCCTAACGACACCAATTAGCCGCGGAGAGCTTTGTGGCTGGTTACTGAGTGACAGCTGTGCAGCCACCAGCCAAAGGTAAAATGTCACGCAGTATCCACGCAGTTTCCACCTGCCAGGGCCTGAGCTGAGGCCTGGGTAAACTCAATACACACAGTCCAGACTTCCACCCATACCAGAGGAGACAGGCAGGAACGCTCTGTGGCATTCAGAAAGGGTAGTCCTGGGGGATGGGCCGCTCCAAGCACCCAGTGTCACTCTGTCATGGTGTCACACCAGGTCTCCTTGGCGAAGGATGGAGCTGGCACTATAGTCAAGGTCATCTGGCCCATTGAAGCAGTGCCGGGGGCACATCCTGCTCCTTAGCTGGCAGCACCAGTCTCCCACGATGGAGCACAGCCATTAAGGAAGAAGCTGGCTGGCACTCAGCTGCACTCGTAAAATGCCACAGGGGAGCTGTGGGCTGCTTGGAATGGGGGAACCTGGCAAGAGGAAGAGGGATGGCAGCTGCTGTGTGGTCCTGTATTCCCCCCTCTGCAAAGCACATCCACACCCCAGCAGAGCAAGGTGCCTCGCAGCTCTCTGGATTTCCTCTAAAAGGCAGAAGAGGACTTTCTGGAGAATGGGTGAATCCCAGCCTCAAAGGATAGCCTGGAGCCATGGTTCTGCATTGGCCTTCCCAAGGCAGCTTGGTGGCAGCAGGTAGAGCCCCACTCCAGCTCGGAGGCTGTCCATCCTACATGGCAGGGCAAGGCCAAGGCTGCTGCCTGCTGTCCCAGCTAGCCTGCTCCCTGGGCAGCCTCTGTGGCCACCGGCACCACAGGGACCATGGCACATGGCCACCTGCAGAGGCGAGGGCTCTAAGCACAGGCCCAGGAGCTCTCACAGCCATGCCAGGGCCGTGTCTGTCCCTGGCTCAACAGTTGCTGGCTGGCGTGGAGGAATTCCGCTCTGTGCAAACGTCTGGCAGGGCTGACTAAATCCTGTCTGGAGACTAAGCCCATCCTGTCATGCTTTCCCCCTTGGGCGAATCAGCGGCAGAGCTGTGGTTGAATGCTCCCAAACATCCCCCAGGGAGGTCTCCAGGAGAGCCCTTTCCCACAGCTTCCAACAGTACCAGCGGTTCATCATTTCCTCTCCTTGCCAGTCATGTTTCCGCGGGTTCCCAAGCCGAGACACGGTTCCCAGGCCACCCGGCAGAGCACAACCGTGGGACATCAAAAGGAGGGCACGCTGAACTCATGACCAGCAGCCCATCTGTCCCGGATCACACGAGTACCACTGGGATTGCCCTCCCTCCCTCCCTTCCTCAGCCCCTCTGCAAAGCTGAATGTCCACCCGTGGGCACAGGATGGTCTTAACACAGACCAGCAGGAAGAGGAACCCCTCGGGGGGGGTGTCCTGCACCCCTCACGAGTGATGGTCCTGCACCCCTCATGAGTGATGCTGGGATACGCTGCTGGGTGCTCACGCTGCTGGGGTACCCCGGCAGAGTTAGGCTGTCCCCGGGAGGAGGCACTCGCTCCTGGCCCCTTCCTGTGCTCGGTGCAGAGCTGCGCGACCCCAGAGGGACCCCCCAAAAGCACCATCGGGGGGCGTGCGTGGCGGTGCTGCCCCCTGGCGGCGGCCCCTTCCCTTCCCCTCCCTCCCGTGACCGGGAGCACGGGGAGCCCACGGGGAAGGAATTAGCCGGCCTGCGGGCTTAAGCGGCTCCGCGGAATGCGGCAGGGAGTGCAGGGAAGCGGAGGGGGCAGGGAGTGCAGCAGTGGAGTTCTCTTAGCAGTGGGGAGCTGATGCCTGGTGGGAGAGGGTCCGGCATTCTGGGCGGGGAGGCATCTCACGCCGCCCCTCGGGCTGGGGGCTAGGGAAGGACAGGCACAAGGTTCGAGCGCTGGGCTCGCTGTGAGGATGAGGAGGCAGTGAGCTGCAGCAGGGAGATTCGGGCATCACCGGCACTGGGAGCCAAGTGTGCAGTGGGACAAGGCACCCCAAAGTGTGGGCTTGTTGTGTGTGCTGTGTTAACCCATGGGGGCACTGGGGATGGGCAGGAGGCAGGAAATATGGGGGGAAGCAGGGAAGTCCGAGGGCAGAAGCTCAAGCTGTTTGTTTGAAGGTGGTTTAAAGGAGCAGGGCAGTTTGCCTGTAGGTAACACACCGTGCAGAAGGTCAGGAATAATGTTAGGAAGCAGATTTCAGGGTCAAGATGGACCACATGAAGACACAACGCGGTCATCCTGAACAGAATACCTGTCCTGCGGGGCTGTGCTTGCTGCTAAACTGTGAGCCACAGAGAAAGAGGTCCTGGCTGGTCCTTTGAGAACCCTGAATCTCACAGGGGTGGCATGAAGAAAGGCATGAGGTGTATCAGCACAGCTTACTTCTCAAAAGGCAACTTGCCAGCTTCTCCCCTTGGTCCTGAGCTATGAGGCATCCAGGAATACCATCCTGGATAGGGGGCTCCTGTCACTATCTTCCCAGGGGCTCATGGCCTCAGGTTGGCTCTATAAATGCATACTCAGCTGACAGGGACTCAGTGTCTGGGGAAACAGCTTGCTCTTCTAACACTGCTGCCCAGACCCAATATATCTCCTTTCTGGCAAGGCAGAAGATGAAAGTCAGCCCTGACTACAGTGGTGGCTGGCTTCTCGCAAAGACCCTCTTCTGAGGAGTGGCTGCAGACTCACCTATTCCCTGTCTTCTCTAGTCTTCCCACAGGATCTGTCATCTCCACAGGGCGCAAGCAGGTGGAAAAGTCTCACCTGGTTTTTGCTAGTGCTGTGTCCTGGGCCTGAAGAGCTGTGAGGCTTCACGGAAGAGCTAAGCTGCTGTGCAGTGCCCAGCAGCGCTGCTGCTGGCCCTGCTTTGCATCTGCAGTCACGGTGGTGCTGGGCTCCCTGCAAAAAGCGAGGCTTCTCAAGAAGAAGAGCTCCACAAAAGCCTAGCTTCCCAGAGAACCCTGGAGTGGCTCGTTGCTGATGGCAGCTTGGGGCAGGACTGCCCTCTCTGATGCAGGACAGACTGCTCTGCCACTGCTGCCCGTATCTCCCACCTTGCTGCTCCCAGTGCCATCCAGCCTGCCTTCAGGGATGTTCTGGCCACTACTGGCAGGGAGTGAGGGCTTGTTATATATCTGTTCACAAGACAGCTGGTGCAGTGCAAACAGGCCAGCAGCAGCACGTGGCTGTGCTCCTCCACTGCATCCTCCATCATCTTCCTGCACAAGCCTGAGGATCATGACATATGAGTTTCACTATCTCCTACCATCCAGCTGTGCCAGCTTCCCTTGCTCCCTACATTTCCCCCATCCATTGCAGCCTCTACAGCACCCACTCCCCAAGACAGCACCAGGGCAATGGAGGGATAAGGACAACAAGCAGCAATGGGGACCCTATTTTCCCACCGCTTGCATTGAGACCCTTACTAGGACAGCAGAGCAGCATCCTGACCTCGAGAGGCACCACAGAAGTGGAGTCAAGGGCCATACCATGAACCTTACTCTGACTGCACCTTCATCTCTCTCTCCCCTGCACACAAGGTCAGGGTCCTACAAACAAGCCTGGGGCCATGCCTTGGACTCTGAGGGCAGCCAGGACCTCTGTACCAGGCCAAATCATGCTGAGGGCAGCCAGGGAACGATGCCTGGGGAGAAGGGTGCTGCATGGGGAAAGGTGCAAGGGCGGAGGGCAAGCTCCCAGCGGTCAGCCTACAAATAGAAAGGGCCATGGGAGAGTGCCCAGTTACTGGGACAAAGGGCCTGTGAGAGGCAGATGAGGCTGCAGAAGAAGCTCTGGCAGGGAGGCAAGCGGTGGCACAGCCCCAGGGCCTCCAGGAACGCGGAGGGCTCGCTGGCGGTGTTCCCTGTGGTTCAGGCACCCCCGGGGCCATGCAGGAACATACGTGCCTGGCGGGGCAGGGAGGAAGCGAGCGCTCACGGAAGGCTGGGACTGACACAGGAAGGTGACGGGGCCTGTCACCAGTGGCCGTGTCAGCCCCGGAGTGCCATCCCCACGGGCCGGGTAACCAAACACCGTCCCCAGCCGCCCGTGCTGGGGTACGGCGAGGCGGGGGGAAGGCGTTCGCTGCCCCGTGGCACTCTGATGCCGGGGACAAGCCCCCTGCCCAGCCCCGCGGGGGTCCCCAGCGGAGGGGAAGGGAAGGCAGCAGCACCCAGCGCCGGCAGGGTCTGAGATCGCCTNCGGGGCCGCCGGCACCGCACCCCGCCCCCGTGCCCTCGCCCCTCGCACCCCGCTCTGCCCCGCCGCAGCGTCCGCGCCGGCCAGAGGGATGCTGCGGCGCTCGCCCCGCTGCAGCCTTCGCCCCGCTGCCGCAGCCCCGGCACAGGGATGCGCCGTGCTACGGCTTTCTCCAGTGCTTCCCCTCCTCCTGGAGCGGGCGGCTGGCCCTCCTGCCCCGGGGGTCCCTGCCTCGGGAGAGGGGCATCGCCGTGCGGCCAGTTTGCCCAGGCAAGGAGGGCAGGGTGCTGGCAGTCAGTCCCGCCACTACTGCTCCCCCTTTTTGCTCCCCCCTACATCGGGGCCAGGCTCGAAACCCTCCTTGCAGCTGTGGGACTGGAAAGCTCCGGTCCCAAACCTCCATCCTCCCAGGATGCGGGAGTGAGGCGGTGTGTGATGGCTACAAAGCTTATGAGGCACAGGCTGTAGGGTGACCTTGCAGCAGGACTGACAAGCAGCCAAAATGGGGAACAAGACCTTGGCTCAGTGGAGCGGATTGGAGCCAGACCCCCTTCCTGGTACCCTGGGAAACAAGGCACAACAGGCACAGTGCTTTGCTCTGCTCACCTCCCACCTGCCCCCTGCCCTTACCTCGATGGCTCAGCTCTCCTGGTGCCAGGTGATGTTGCCTGCAGCCTTCTC
>VXBX01003871.1:1091804-1113780 GCA_013400415.1 Scytalopus superciliaris | reverse complement strand
CTCGCACAGCCTGTCAGCCCCGCAGCCCCGCACGGCGGCGGGGCGGGTGCCGGGGCTTCCCCGAGAGCCGCCCCAGCGCCCACCCGGTCCCGGGACAGCCAGGGCACCGCCACGTCGCTTACATGCTTCCCCGGGCGCTGCCGGCTCCTTCCCGCGGCGCCGCCGGCGCGGCACGGCACGGTCCGGTCCCGCGGCGCGCCGGGTCCTAGCGCTNCAGGGATGCGCCGTGCTACGGCTTTCTCCAGTGCTTCCCCTCCTCCTGGAGCGGGCGGCTGGCCCTCCTGCCCCGGGGGTCCCTGCCTCGGGAGAGGGGCATCGCCGTGCGGCCAGTTTGCCCAGGCAAGGAGGGCAGGGTGCTGGCAGTCAGTCCCGCCACTACTGCTCCCCCTTTTTGCTCCCCCCTACATCGGGGCCAGGCTCGAAACCCTCCTTGCAGCTGTGGGACTGGAAAGCTCCGGTCCCAAACCTCCATCCTCCCAGGATGCGGGAGTGAGGCGGTGTGTGATGGCTACAAAGCTTATGAGGCACAGGCTGCAGGGTGACCTTGCAGCAGGACTGCCAAGCAGCCAAAATGGGGAACAAGACCTTGGCTCAGTGGAGCGGATTGGAGCCAGACCCCCTTCCTGGTACCCTGGGAAACAAGGCACAACAGGCACAGTGCTTTGCTCTGCTCACCTCCCACCTGCCCCCTGCCCTTACCTCGATGGCTCAGCTCTCCTGGTGCCAGGTGATGTTGCCTGCAGCCTTCTCACTGCCTGGTGCCAAGCAAGGTCAGGGCTTCCCACAGCAGCAGAACCAGGGTGCTGAGGCTTTGCCACCCACAGGCTCTGCAGCTGGAGTGGGTTTCAGAGCCCTGGTGCTGGCTGGGGCTGGCTGAGCACGGCTTCTGCTGGCTCAGCAGGTGGAGGCTGCATGCACGGGCAGATTAGCAGGGGGGGGAATTGGCTTCTGCCATAGGAACTACAAGTGGGATTCGTCAGCGGGTTGCAGTGGGGCCAAATGCCAGCTTGGGGAAGGAGAGAGGGGAGGCTGTGGGTGGGCAGCCACCCTAGGGGGGCAATGCAGCCCACAAGGGGAGCACCAAGAGCAGTGCTGCAGGTGCCAGCATTGTCCCCGGGATGGGGTCATCTCTCTGGTGGCTCATGTCAGTCCATGCTCCTGTGATGGGCTTGGGCCATGGCGGGATGCTTGCTGAGCTCCCACCACACCATGGGTCAGCATCGAACCCCTGGGGCCAGCAGGGGAGCCCTCAATAGAGCCCCCTGCACCCACTGCCCCCTCTGCTGGGCCCCTCAGCTGCTCAGGAATGAACTGGCACCAGCCCACCAGCTGCTCTCCTGGTATGTGCGGCCGGAGCCAGAATGCTATGCCTTGGCCTCTTCCCTGGCCTGGCCAGGCCTGGCCCCCTCCCATCCCACTGGTCTCTTCCCATTAAGGAAGTGCAGGCAGCTGAGCTTTGGTGCCGGAGGAAAACAGGTGTCAGAGCCAAGAGTGATGGAGCCAAGTGGAGGGTGGGAATGCACAGGGGGAGCACAGAGAGCACACCCCTGCCCACACAGCAACACCTCACCAGCATTCCTTCCCACACCTCCCTGGGAACATGGAGAAAGCCCCTCTGCTGGTGATAGTGGTGTGCCCACTTCCACCTCACTGCCTGTCCCCAGCCCCAGGAACACTGCAGGAGGGAAATGAAGTGGCGGGAGCATTTCTCCTCTCCCAGCCCTTACTGCAGAGCTGGGCTGCAGCCAGAACTTCTATTTTAAGCCCCACAATGTGTTTGAGGAGGCGAGTGTTGTGCACGGCTGAGCCTTGCAGCCCGCCAGGGAGAGGCCCCGTTACCCACATCCCTGGAAACTTCCTCTTCTCCCCCCTGGGCTGGTACATGCTCAGGACAGGTTGTACCAGCTGCTACGTCCCCTTCCCAGTACAGGCAGGAACCGGGGCAGCTGAAACTGGCATGGCCTGGTGAAGTTCCTTCCAAAATATCTGGGCTGCAGGAAGCCCTGGGGGTGCAGCCACACTCCCCTGGCCACCTCTATGCCACGCAGCATGCACCTGCTGTGACCTGGGCTGGCAGCCTTTCCACGAGAGAGGAACGCCTGGCAGGGCTGTGTGGGCAGCAGGATTTACTCTGTAGGGAGTGATTTCCCTGCTGAGCTCCCATGGCAGGAAAAAGGGGTCCAGGTACCCTGTGGGATTAGCTGGGCTGGGTGCAGGCACAGAGGAATCACAGGACAAAGCACACTTGTGAGAAGCACCAGATGGCTTAGGTTTCCCTCCAAGCAAGACTGAACCCTGCTGCAGGGCCCTTCTCGTCTGAAGCTCCCCCCACTCCTTAGCAAGGACCACCTTGCAGAGCCCCTGATGGGTGCTGCCGGATGAACAAGCTTCCACACTAAGTGCCTATTTATCTTTTAATAAAAACAATCATCCATCCCCTCTGCCTGTGCTGTGTGATGGCAGGACGCCTGGGGAGCCGGCAGGACCCCGAGAGAGCACTGGGCAGGAGGGGTGCTCAGCGCCAGGCTGAGGCCAGGGGCTGTGGTGGCTGGGGCATGGTGCAGCCCCTGAGGCAGAGCCGCTTGCCACAGCCTCTCGCCTGTGGAGAGGCAGCAAGCTGTGAACTGGTGCTGGGAGCAGGGGCTGTGCCAGGATGGTACCCGAGAGGAGGATAAAAGGCAGGTTAGGGCCCTTTTCCCCTGTGGCTGGGGCTCACTCTTTCTTCCCAAAGAACTTCTTGAAGACAGATTTGTTCTTGGGGCGAAGAGGGCTGGTGGTCTTCTCCCCTGGCACATCCCGGGGGCTCCCTGTTCGGGCCACAAAGGAGTGACAGCGCGCCCGGGGCATGGCTGGCACTTGCTCCCCTATGTACAGTGTAACTGAGTAGCTGCTCCCTGCCTCCACTGGCTCCTTGGGCACGGCCACTGGCGTGATCTTCTGGTAGGTCGCTGCAAGAAGGAGCAGTCAGCAGGGAGGGCAGGGTGCCAGCTGGCCCCGACAGCCCCTCAGAGCCCTCCCCAAGTGGGGGGCTGCAGCCCAGGGCACGGGTATGTGGGACCGAGTGGGTGCTGGAGAAGCATCGCATCTGCCCTTGGCTGTCTGTGGGGACAGAGGCAGTGGTGCCATCTCCTGGCAGCGACAGTGAAACCAGGGCTGTACCTGAGGTGAAGGAGTAGGACCTCCTCTTGTTGGTCACCAGGCCATAGTCATCTTCTTGGCAGATGTTGTCCCACAGCCCGGGCGACCCCCTGGGCAACCACTGCTGCTCCTTGTGCCCAGCCCCTTGAGCATTCTCTGAAGCAGAATGAACACCTGTCACAAGGCAAGGCCTCCACAGGACACGCCCGTGTCAGCCCCACAGTGGACAGGAAAATGTATTATTATCTCATTATCCCCGGAAGCGAAAGGTGGTAACTGGTCCTCTCTCCAAGCCCCATGCCCTGGGACTCCTAGCCCAGATACCACCTTTTTCCACTAAGTTCAAGACTGACAGACAGCCTTCAGACCCCCCCCGTTGGCTCCCTTGTAGCCTCTCTGGGCTGGGGAGAGGAGTCAGGGGACAGTGGGGACCCAGCCAGACAGCAAAGTCACCTGCTGCTGCCACAGTCTCATCGGCTGGGCCCTCCTGGCTGCCCAGAGACCGCTGCAGCCGGGTGTTTGAGCGGGGTAACACCATGATCTCCTGGCTCCTGGCAGTCATGACCTGATGATGTCCCTGGAGGTGGGAGCTCACAGGGCTGGGGACCTTGATGAAACTGAAAGTAGCAGAGATTTAGCAAACCAGTCCAGCCCACTGGAGCAGCACACACTGGCAAATGTGGGAGTTGTAGTGAGAGTCAGCTGAATCAGCTCCTGGCTACTCACCCCCCAGTACTGCCAGTGTCTTCCACACGCTGTGCCGCTGCCTGGAAGTAATCCACTTGAGGAAAACCTGGGGGCACAGCAAACATTCTGCTGGGTGCTGGCAGTGCACAAGAATGTCCCATAGAGCCAGTCCCTGCTCCAGGTGCCCATGCTGCATGGCTGGCTCCTCCAACCTCCTGCTGTAGGGGCTGCTCTTGGTCCTGCCAACCCGCCTAGGATTTCATGGCAGGGCTTGAACCTACTTAGGTATGGGTACAGCAGCAGGAACACCTCAGTATTACAGGTCACCTTGCCTAAAGGGCAAGCAAGGCATTTCCAGGCCCCACAGAACAGATGGAGGAAGACCGAGGTACAATGATAATTTTACTGACACAGACTTTTTGCTGCTGAGGCACCAGTGACGTCAGTCAAGCTATTTCTGATTTATAACTGTGTATGTGGTGTGAAAACAAAGCCTCCAAATTCTGCCTAGCAGAGAACTGCTGCTCCTGAGGCAAGTTAGGATGCATAAATCAAAGACAACATTGTGTTGTTTCTCTTCTGACCCCTCCTGCAGGGGCTGCACACATGTGGTAACCATACAGAGCTATGGTCTATGGGCCTCTGCTCTGCCAGCAAGGGCTGCTCACCTGAGTTTTGCTGCAGCTTTGAGATCCATTCATTCATGAGGGCCTGGGAAGGGGCCCTTAGGAGGTACTCAGAGCCATCCTGCAGCCTTCAGAGAGAGGGGGAAGAACAAGTCAGCAATGAGACAGATGTGGGGTGCAGATACCACAGCCCCCATCAGACTGGGAAAACAGAGAAGCAGCTAAGAAAGAAAGAAGGAAATCCTCTTCTAAGCACTAGACTGAGCTGGCCCTGCTGGGGGTATTGGTAGGTGTCTGCCCCAGCAGGGACACACGGGGGAAGGCTGTAAGACCCCACTGCCATGGGTCAGGGACTTACTGAAGCCTGAAGCAGTTGGTCTTCTTGGTGTACTCGGCATCTGGGGTGCAGATCGCCCCAGAGAGGTTCAGGGGAAGGGCCACCACAGAGCTCTGCAGCAGAAGGGAAAGCAAGAGCAACAGCGGGGTTGGATGGCTCTGCCTTTCCTGGCCATGGGGGTGAGGGCATGCTGCTGCCAGCCCCCCACCCATGTTGCCCCGATCTCCCCCACCACACCTTGAGGCTGTCCCTGCGGTCCTGGTAGAAGCACAGTGTCTGCCTCATCAGTACAGCGTGGAAGAGGCCCCAGGCTCGGCAGCTAGCCTGTGGGACACAAGGAGGGGACAGCTGTGATGCCAACTGGTTTGGGAGAAGACAGGTGGTCTCCTGCCACTCAAAATGCAACCCAGGCCTTCTGGGGCTCTGCCCTCCCAGCATGGCCAGCAGCACTGCTATGGCAGTTCATTTCTTCACTCCTGCCCCCAAACCCTTGCCATGGCCCAGCACCCCTGTCCCAAAGGAGCTGCACAGCCATGCCTGTACCTTTCTCCCTCCTGCCTGCAATACGTGTTTTCTTTCCAGCGTCCCCTCCATCATCTGAAACTCCATTTTACCGGGAAGGACCTGCAAGGGGACAGAGGGTAAGCAAAGCTGCGCTGGGGCCAATGGTACCAGCTCAGCCTTCAGACACTCGGGATCTATCTGACACATCCCTGGTGGGCAATGCTGAGGTGGGAGTGGAATGACAGGAACAATTTCCTGGCCTGGGCAGTGGTGGGGCTGTTTGTCAGCTTTTGGGGTGAAGTGCTGCCTTGCCAAGGCTAAAAGTTGGCAGCAGGGTGCGTGCTGCAGGGTCCCCAAATTCAGCACCTAGCTCTTCCCCACCAGCTGGAGCAAAGGGGCCACTGAAGTCAGGGAGTCCGGCAACACAGGTCACATTTGCTGGAGTGGGTAACCCAGCTGCTGCCTGGGGTGTTCCCCAACCCCTTACCCGACACTGAGGGTAGCCTCTGGTTCTTACCTTGCTGCTCTCTCTCTTCTCTTGCCCATGCCTCTGCTGATCCCAGGTGCTGGAGCTGTCCAAGGGGGCTGCAGACACCAGCTCCTCCATGTGGGGGGAAACCATGAGCCCACTGGGGCTGCCACTGCCACTGTGTGCCACTCTGGGGCTCTTCTCTCCCGATGGGCTGTGGAGCAGCCGGGCAGTGGTGGGAAGGGTGAATTTGGCCACTAGCACATTGTTGGCTGATGAGAGGATGAGGGGCCCACCAACAGTGGTTTTGGGACTGGGCAAGCTGTCTGCCCTGCTCCCTGTCCGGTGGCTGGCACAGCTGCCTCCTGGTGGGCTCTGTGCCCATCGCTCATCTGCCCCATCCCAGATGGCCTGCAGCTCCTCCTCCTCTTCCTCAAACTGCCCGTGGGCAGGGTGACAAACTTCCTCAGTGCCCAGCACAGGGTTGTGAGGCTGTGGAGACTCCAGTGCCCACTTGAAGACAGAGAGGTGGGTAGGAGTGGTGGGGGAAGCCGAGGACCTTCTGGGCTGGCTGCTGCTGGCTGGCCATTGTGTGTAGGCAGTACTGGGGATGGTTCCTGCCCTGCCTGGAACGCTGGCAGGGGACGATCCAAGTTCCAGCCGAGTGGCTTTGTGATGCCTGGCCCTACCAGTGGCACTGGGGCTGCCATCCTGGCCAAGCCGGCTGGCCAGCTCCTCCCCCTCTCGACTGACCCACTCATGCTGCATGCTGACATGGGATGGCTGGCTCAGCCTCAAGTCCAAGAGGTCTTTACCAGTGCTGCTGAAGTGCTGTGGGCTCCGGTGCTCCTCCCCAGTATGGTATGCCCTGTGCTGGCTGTAGCTGGGGTTGAAGCTCACCTCCTCAAACCATGTTCCTCGCTCACTCTTGGGGGATGTCCCCAGCCTGTTGCTGGGCCCTTGGGGACTGCACGCATCCATATCTACCTCCTCCTGCCATCCAATCCCATGTGTGCCTGTGTGCTCCCATAGCCTCACTCCCTCACTCTGCCTCTGCTCCTGCCCCTCAGCTTCCTGCTGCTGTGCTGTAGCTGCTTGGTGGGACCCCAGGACCACCGTGTCCCGGGGCAGCTCCAGGCTGAGAACTGAGCCCAGGGAAAGGCGGGGGCATGTGGTTTTCGGATCAGAGAGGCAGGGATTTTGGGGGGCTGCTCCGCATTCGGCATCAATGTCCTGCACCAGCGGGTTCCTGACATAGAGCAGCAGCTCCCCAAGCTGAGGTGCAGCAGCAGCTGCCCCCACCCCCCCCTTCCTTCTACCACACTTCTGAGGCCACGTGTTGCTGGGGCCATGGTGCTCCTCAGGCGTGGGCCGCAGGGAGCTGTCACCCATGATACCCTGGAGCGTCAGCAGCTGGGCCTGCTCTGCCCTCGCCTGCTCCCGTCGCTGCAGGCTGTTGAAGAGGGAGCCAGTCCCAGCCTTAGGCAGGGTGTGGGAGACAGCTGGTGTTCCACTGCTGGGTGCTGGAGGGCGGCGGGCAGCAGTGGGCGGCCGCTTTGTGGTGGAGGTTTTCCTGGCCTCCACCTGTGCCTGGGGAAACAGAGGAGAGAGGGGTGATCCCCATGGCTGGAGTCTCTGCCACCCTGTGCCAACTGCTCCCTTCCCATGCTGCATCTGGGAAAGCAGGGAGCTGGCAGGGCAGGCAGATGAAAATGCCCACCAGCAACACATGCAGAGCTGGGAGCATCTTCACCTCAGCCCCCTGAGGGCTGCTCCCACCTTGGTGCAGGCAGAGCAGAGGCAGGTAGGGGAACCTCTGCCCATGATGGAGTCCCTCAGGTATGGTACAGCCAGGGCTGACTGTGCCATACGGCTTTTCCCTGGCACTGCTGACCTCCAAGCCATCGCTTTTGGGTGGCTACTGAGACAGCAGGCACTGCTGCCCATCCCTGCCACTCCTGCATGCCCCAGGCAGCAGAGCAGCGACTGCAAGGGCAGGCTGCTGAGCACAGACACTTCCCTGCAGCCCCTCTACTGGGTTGCCACAGCTGTAAGAGTCTGCAGGAACTGGAGTACAGTCCCCTCATACCCCTTAGGCTAGAAGGTACCAATTACCATAGCCCTCCCAGCAGCCCATCACCTCAATGCCCTCTGGCCTCTCTGTCCTCCTGCCCTCTCTCTTGGGCTACCCAGCCTGGCTGTCCCTGGGGTTCCTCACATTCAGACCTTTGCATAGGCTCTGGAGCAACAAACGGATGCAAGCCTGAACAAATTACCAGGCTCCCAGCTCCAGTGTTACAAGTCATGCATTCTGGAGTGAAACCCATCCCTGCAAAACATGCACATCACACGGCCCCATCCACCCTTGCCCCCTTCAGCTGGCTGCACAAGGAGCTACTGCTGCCCCATAGCAATGGAGTAGGGAGGGTCTCCCACTGGCCACCAGCTAGCAGCTACCAGCTCTTCCATGGCCACCAAAACCACTTACACGGAGGACCAAACTGCAGCCAGCCCTGTCTGAGTCCTCTCCTCACATGCCCTAGCACCCAAACTCTGGGGCCCACAGCACTGTGTGAGTTTTCCCTCTCCCGAAGGTCCACTGCCAACAGGGCACAGTGGCAAGGCCAAGAGGGTTGGTAGCAGGCAGGTTCATGCCATGCAGCCACTCTCCCCAGCATGCAGCCTTCCCTGGAACATTACCTCTTCCACCAGCTGATGATGTGGCTTTCTCTTTCGCTTTAAACTACCCCAAGTGTATCCTAACAGCCCCTGGCAACGCTTCCAAAAGGTTTTACAGCCTGAGGGTTTAGTGGCAGGGAGCTGAGCAGGGGAAGAGAGAGACACACAGAGAGAGTTGAGGGCAGTGTGGGCAAAGAGCTGCAGCAGGAGAGCACAGGCAAAGTGGGTGGTAAAAGCTGGTTCTCAGCTCTCAGACATCACTCAGCATTGGCAGGTCAAAAGCCCCTCTCCTGAGACTGACGCAGCCCTAATAACTCACTTAGAAATAGCCTGGAGCATTGGGGTTACCCCACAGCCCTCACAGCCTGCCAGTCTGCATGGGGGCACAGCTCTGGAGAGCTGCCTTGGCTGCGTGGCAGTGTCCGGCCCTGGGAGCAGTGCTGGGTGCTCACCCACGGTTCTGCCAAAGCACATACCGTCCGCAGGGCCTCCTCCCCTGGCCGCTCGCTTCTGGCCAGCAGCTGTGCCTTCTTCTTCTCTCCCTTCTTGCCAATGCTGAAGATGAGGTTGACAGTTCCCCCAAGACCACTGGGGCCCCGTGGTGGCAGCAGCAGCGTGGAGGTCTCGGCCGGATCCCAAGTGACAGGCTCCTTGGTGGGTCCCGCACCTTGAGGCATTTTGCTGCTGGGCTCCCCCCAGCTCTGCTCCACTCCTGATGGGGTGTCTGAGAGGGGTGATGCCGGTGGGGAGATGGCTGTTTCCGCTGGCAGCCGTGGCTCTGATCTTTGCACAGGCTCAAGGAGGGAGCAGGGCATGAACTCCACTGGGCTGTGGATGCTTTCCAGATGGGGCAGAGCACATGAGGTGTGCTGCTCCTGGAGAGCAAGACAAGAGAGGGAATGTGAAGAAAGGGCTGCCAGAGCCAGGCACTTTCTCAGGACAGCCTTTGTCCTGCCTGATCCCCAAAGATTCCCAGAGGTATTGGCACACATCCCTGCCCCAGTTCTGCACCGCCCATTCCATCCCATCCCTCTGCTACCCTCAGCCTCGAGGCTGGTCATGCTCCCCAACAGTCTTGACATGTCTGGGTACTCACTTGGCTGGTGAGGGATGTGCTTGAAGGGTTCTCTGGGTCCCTCCTGTCCTCCTGCTTGCTCTCCAGGTCCTGCTGGTGCCTCTGTGCTCGCCAGCGCACCAGCACCCAGCCCAGCATGCTCTGCAGCTCCTCCAAGCGTTCCTTTATCTGAGAGGAGAAGAGATGCTGGGCAGCCTGCAAGGCCCCCTTGGCCAGGGACACTGGCCCTACCAGGATACCTCACTATAGAGCAGTTTGGGAGGGTTTGGAAGTGGGATACAATCAAAGTCCCATCAGCTCAGGTCTCAGCAACCACTGCTGGATGAAAATCCTTCCTGCCATCAGCAGTCCCAGGGATGCAGAGCTGGTCCCGTCCCAATTGCTGGGGCTCTGCACTCACACTTTGCCCTTTCCTTCTGTGACTGTCCCCAGAGGATTTGGAGAGTATGCTGAGAGTTTCCCTGACCCTATTTCCCCAGTTCTTACTGTTGCACTCAGGTAGTGCTCCTCAGACACCAGCTGCTGCCCCGCTGCTGCCAGTGCCTCAAACTCCTTGAGTTTCTCTTCAATCCTCCTCTCCAATTCCTCACATGAGGTCTCTGGGACACTGGGGCTGCCTGGACTTTCTGAGAAGATCTGAGCCCGTGTGTCCTCTGTCCAGCAGCTGTGGGCATGTGAAAGACAAGTTGAGGAACAACCCAGCCCCTCCTGCAGGCTCCAAAGAAGCCAAGGAACAGCTGGAAGCAGCTCGCTGGGGTAGTGGCAAGGATGTTGGGGCACGACAAGATGCTGCAGAGCTGCCCCACAGCAGGCAGCCCTCGTGCAGACCTTCATTCTAGGCTCCCTGTGGTCATGCCTGGCTGCAGCTCCGGCATGCCCACATATTTGCCAGCATTACCCATGCTCCAGCAATGCCATGCTCTCACCAGCTCCCCCTCAGCCACCGCAGAAGCAACTCCAATGGCTCACTGCCACTTACATCATGGCTAAATAATCCTTGAAGAAGTGCCGCAGCCGGCTGGCCTGCTGCACTCGGGCTCGGGTCTCCTGCAGCAGCTCTTGCAGCCTTGCCCAGGCCCACAGCGTCTCCTGCACCTCCCGGCTGGCGGGGCACTGCTGAGCGGGGCACAACTCTTGCAAGCGGGCAGCTGCCCTCTCCAGCTCCTCCAGCTGCCCCTGCAGGGTCTCTGACACTGCATGCTAGGGATCATAAGGCAGAAAAGGTTCAGGATGCATACAACCCCTCTGCACCCATGCTGGACTCCCCTGTGTTCTGAGATGCAGGGACAGAGGGGAGGATGTTGCTACGCAGGCTGCAGAGAGTGAGCAGAGCTACTCTTGGTGAGGAGGATGGGCAGAGCAGAGAACTGCCTGGCTTCCCTGCCCTGCTTTCATGAGTCGCTTCCCCACCAGTGGGAAGATGAGCGAGGTGCTGGCAGCCGGGTGCTGGTACATGGCAGCTGATGCAAGCTCTCTCCCCCCTTGCCTGGCCCGCACTAGCAGAGGCGAGCAAAGCAGGGCAGGGCTTGGCTCCACTGGAAAATTCCAGCCTGGCCTGCCACAGTGTGCCAAGGCTTACGACACCTGGGCCCCCAGGGGCCAGCGCCTCACTGGGACGGCCCCAGTCAGCCAGGACACCACCCTGCCACAGTGCTCCCCTGACTCACCTCCATCTCCTGCTGGCGGCTCAGCAAGCCCTGCAGCCCTTGGAGATCCTTCTCACTCTTCACCGTGGTGAAGCCACTCTCTGCTTGGGCAATGTCTTGAGCCAGTGCCTTGGCTCTGCATCGAAAGGCCTCCAGCCCTGGGGATACCTCTGCCACCTGGATGGGCAGGAGGGGACAGAGAGGGAGATTAGTCCCCATCTGGGACCCACTGTGTTGCCACATAGCCCCAGCCCACCACAGCCTGGGGGTACCCTGCCATGCACCTGCAAAAGGGCAGGTAGCAGCCTCAGGAGACAGGGATACCAGCCTCGCACAGAGTGGTCTCCATGTATCCCAATGCCCTTGTGTCCCACTGGAAACAGCTGAGGTGATGCTCTGTCCCAACAAGCTGGCATGTCTAGCTCCAGGTGGACCACCTAGTTGCATCCCCAGACTCACTGCCTCCATCCCCTACCAGATGCTCCAGGCGCTCCATCTCTGCTGCCACCTCCATGACCCGTTCCCGCTCCTTCGCTGCGTCATTCAGCATCTCCACGGCCTCCTGCAGCTCTCCCAAGGGGTGGCTCATGTCCTCACTGCTCAGAGGCTGCTCAGCCTGGGCTGAGAGGAGGGGAAAAGACCCCTGCGAGCCACAACACCTGCTCCCTGGCTGAAGCCAGCAGAAACACCAGGCATAAGAGAGATGGGGAGCAACGCTTCAGGCAGCTGGGCTTCAGGAGAGCACACAATAGGGTCCCCTTGCCAGCCACAGACCAGCCCTTGGTCCAGTCCCAGGTGCTGTATGATCCCAAGGGATGCCTGGCCATGCTGCTTACCGCTGCAGATCCCTGCTGGCTCTGTGCCTCCTCCTTCTGTAGGTCCTGCAGGAACTCAGACAGCACCAGGGAATCCCGCAGGTCTGCTGCCCGGTGCCTCAGGGCTGCCTGCACGTGTGCCAACCTGTGCGGAGAGATGCCCATCAGGGGTGCTGGCAGCCTCTGCACCTCCTCAGGGAGAGCATCCTCCTCCCCACACCTCCTCAGGTGTCTCCTTGCACCTCCTCAAGGTGAGCATCCTCCTTCCCACCCAACCTAGGAAACAGGGAAGAGGCACCTTCCCCCATGACTCACTTCTCCTCCACCATCTCCACTTTCCTCTGCATTTTCCTCGCCCCCTCGTGCTCAGTGGGCGACTCGCCTGCTGCTTCCTCCCGCAGTGCCTGCAGCTTGAGACCACACAGCTGGAGTTGCTTCTCCAGCTGGCCCATCTCTTCCAGGTCCTGGCGCAGCTCTGCTGGGCTTCTCATGGTGGCTGGTTCTGAGAGCGGCTCAGCCACAGCCTGCAGCCACCGCTCAGCCTGGTCCAGCTCCCCCACCAGCCTCAGTGCCTTCAGGGAGAGCAGGGAGCCCATCAGCCTAGCTCTGACCCACCCAGGGCAGGCAGGAGCCATGCTGGCACCCCACTCCAGGTACCTGTGGCACTAGCAGCTTGGGCAACATAGTTGTAGCAGTGTGTAGGCTGTAAGGCCAGCCAGAGATGTCGGTGCCAGCACTGCAGCTCCTGTCCCCACAGGCACCAGCCTCACTTGCTGACCCCCAGCAAGCTGCTGCAACTGGAGTATGCCACGTGCCCACCCCAGCCCTACCTCCATGTACCTTATCGATTTCTCGCAGCACAACGCCATTCTCCTGGTGCTTCCTCTGCAGGTCCTCCCACAGTTCTCCCAGTTCCCGCAGCATGGCCTCCACCTGTGGGCTCCCTGGGGGGCTCCCCGGTGCTGACCCCTCCTGGGAGGAAGCGCAGTCAGGATGGGCCCCATCTGGTGTCACCACCCCACCTCACACCTAAGGGGGCTCACCAGGAGCACAGCTCTGGCACTGGAGCTGGGATGCAGAGGCTCCTGCTGTATCCATGCTGCCTTCCGGCTCTCCACTGGACATGGGGAGACTCCAGGACCCACACTCTCATTGTACAAAGACAGAGTCTGCTGAGGAGCAGGGAGATGTGCTGGGTTAGTGCCCAGACCTGGGACAGGGGTGCATGCACAAGCACACATGCCCACAAGTAGCAGGAGGGGGTCAGGGATGTGAGTCCCCCCCCAGCACTGTCTCCCCTGACAGGGGAGAGGGATGGGCAGGGAGCAAAGGGAACCCTTCGGGAGACATTACTGTGTTGACCACCTGGCAGACATCCTGCACTTGAGCCTCTAGCTGCTGCATCCCCCACTCAGCTTCTGCCTCTCTCCTCCTCCTGCAGAAAGAGAAGAGGTACAGTCAGGACTGCAAGCCCCCCTTGACAGGGGACCCCTTCCCTGTTCCCTCTGACTCCATGCCATTCCCACAGCCACTTCCACAATCTGGTACCTTTTGTTGTCCCCTCCACGAGGAGGCTGTCCCACTGGGGAGCCAGGGCTGCTCTCCTCTGCTTTCTTGTGCTCCACCACCTTCCCCAGCATGTCTTTTGGCACCTGTAGCAAAAAGGCTTTCATTCCTCCTTGTCCAGCCTAAAGCATGCACTACTTTGCCCTGGGCCTGGCACTTATCACCTCCCATAAGCGGTGGTACCAGATCCAGCGTGCTCAGCTTGGCCTTTTCCCAACACCTGAACCCCTTTCCCACAGGCTCCCTCATCCTCTCAAAGCGGAAGTGCAGGAGATGTCTGGAGGAAGACTGTGCTTACCATGCTCCCAAGTCCTCTTGTCCATTTGGCTCCTGCTTCCTTTCCCACAGCCCCATGGCTGCTATTATCGACTCGGGGCTCAGTGTTCAGAGCCACAGCTTTGCCCCCTGGGGAACTGCTTGCCAGCCCTGGAGCCTTCTCTGACCTGGGAAAGGGAGGCAAGGGAGGCCCAGTGGAGCAGAGGATGAAGAGAGACCTTGAGTGGAGCTGGTACCCCAGGGACAGCCTGACAGGGGCCAACCCATGTCCTTCCCAAGCCTCTGGCTCCAGAGCTGGGGGGTCAGGGTTGCAGCCATGGGGCTCCTGCCTGGCTATGCTCTACCTCAGTGCCTGCTGGAGCTGTGCCCAGCTCTCCTTGACATCTCGGTGCTTTGAGGTGACCCGGGCTGCCAGGCTGGGCTGCAGGTTTAGGAGCTGGGACACTGTCACATCCAGCATCTGAAGAAGAGAGAGCAGCTGGAGAGCGATGGAGGCAGGGCTCATAAGGGATGAACCACCACCAGCCCTGTGGGGGCAGGAGGGGCAGTGAATGCCAAGCCCAGTCCTCCGCTGCCCCCGTGGGGGGTCCCCCATCCATCACACAGCCTCAGCCACCCACACAGCTGTGGGGTGTTCATAGAGCCCCCAGCCCTGCTGGTGGCAGAGCTGACCTGGGAAGGCACATATCTCCGCTCTGTTGAGATGCTTCCCCACGCCTCACAGGATGAGGCAGAGCCTTGCACTTACCATCACCTGGCTGGCTATGTCCCTGACATCCCGATCCTGGCATGGCTCACCCTCCCCTGGCTTTCCTGTGCCGCAGATGCTGCTCTGCTGTAAGAAGAGGCTGCAGTCAGCAGTGGGAGGAGGATACAGCCCTGCTTTCAGCTCCAGCAGAAAGGAATGGTGCAAAGCTGCCCTTGCTACTCTGGCTCCCCTTTTCACTAGGCTCCATGTCCCAGCTCTCTCCAAGCCCCAGGCTGAGAGTGCTGGGACTGTAGCAGCCCCTGCACAGGGGACAAGGGCAAGGTGCTGCCCACTAAGTTTCCTTCAAGCCATGCAATAGCCCTGCATACCAAGGTGAACCTGGCTCCAGTTCAGGTACCTTCGCATGGATGGCCCCAAGCAGGATATCCGCTTGCTGGAAGAAGGCAGACACCTCCAGGGCCAGCTGCAGAGCCTCATGGTGCTCCTTCAGGGTCCCCTGCAGCCGCTGCCACCTGCACAGGTGGAAGAGGAATGGTGAAGGCCAGTCCATGCCTATCTGGAGAGCTGTGCAGAGCTGGGCCAGGAGGTTTGGGGGGTCCTGCTTCCCAGCCTGTCAGCTCCTGGTGCCCTGCTTGGTCCTGCTCAGGCCATGTGCCCTCTGCTCACATTTTGTTGAGGTGCTTGCGCCGGGCTGAGATGTTTCTGCTCTCACTTTTGCCTTGTTTCTCCAACTTCTGGGCCAGGCTGTTCAGCTCCTTGTGCAGATTCTGGAACTGCTGCTCCTCCTGGCCCGAGCAGAGAGAAAGACATCAGCATCCCTCCTCAGGGACCTGTGCCATGCCCCAGCCTCATGAGGTTCGGGGTCCCTGGTATGTTGGCAGCCCCCCAGCAGTCTCTCACCTGCTTCAAGTCAAGGATGTGGCGGGTGAGCTGGATCTTGTCTGGGCTTTCCTGCAGAAGGGCTGTCAGAGAGGGCTTCTCCTCCTGGGCCAGGGGAGTGTGAGAAGGTGGGGGGACAGCCAGGCTGTCCCCTTCCCCAGACTGTGCTTTCTACCCCCCACACCTTGTGCTTGATCCATGCCTCCAGCCGCTCAGCTTTCTTGTTGAAGTCCTGCAGACTCCGAAGCCCCCCAAGGGCTTTGCTCTGGCTGGCAGCTGTCTGCTTCAGGAGCTGCCACTGGTCCTGGAGGGCGAGCAGCTTCCTCTGCACTGCTTCAGCACTGGGGCTTGCCTGCCACATCAGCTGCTCGCCCATCTGTGGGGTCCAGGGACCTGCTCAGCATCAGGGGTTCCCAGGGACCCTTCACTGCAGAGACCCAGGGACACAGGTGCTGTGGGGAATGGGAGCTGTGCCACAGCCTGGCCTCACCTGGTTGAGCTTTATCAGTGTGTTCTCAAAATCCTTCATGTCCCGCTGCAAGGTCTGAGCCACCTCCTCCCAGTCCTGGAGGTCACAGCCATCCTTCAGGTCCCGCAGCTTGCCTCGCACCCAGCTCTCTGCCTGCAGCATAGGAAGAGACACATGGCTGGGTGTCTCCACCAGAGCCCCGAGGGTATGGCTTTGGGGACTCAAGTCCAAACTCTCCCTAGCTGCGACAGGGATCGTGTTAGCTGACAACCCATTTGCTCTGAGAACCAACAGGCCAGCAAAGGCGCTCATGACAGCATCCATGGCAATGGGGGTCTGAAGGCTAGCATCATCCCACTGCTTTCCAGCATCTGCCTCAGCCCAGTAGAAGAAGCTGGGCTCCCCTCAAAGCAGGCCAGTCTGCACCGAACATCCCTGCACAAAGCATCACTTCTCCCTGCACTGTGCTCCCCACTGCAAACCTCCGTGCACTCTTCCCACCATGGCACGGAAGCAGCCCCCCCCCCACCATCTCGGTTCCCACGCTGCTGGTGAGAGACAAGGTCTGAGAGGAGAAGGAGGAGGAGGAGGATGGGGGGTGGGAGGAGCGTGTGCACATGGAGAGGAAGCAGGGCCCTGGTGTGGGCTGACCCCCTCTCCCTGGGGCCGACAGCCAGGGAGAGGCAGCCAAACATGATCTCATGCCACAACCATGGCTTCGCTCGGGGCCGGGAGTTCAACCCTCCCTGCTGAGCACCCCACCCCATAGCTCACATGAAAGGCTACTGGTGGCCTCCCCATCCCACTCCTTAAGCGGCCCCTTGGGCAAGGGCCCCTGCTGACCTCACCTGCAGCATCTCTCGGTTGAACTGGGCTACCAGAGGACTTGGGTCGAGGAGGAGGGCTGCTTTCATTCCGCTTCGCCCACTGCATCTCGGTGCTGCGGTGGATTCTTTGCCCTTAGGGATCTCTTTCTGAGGTGACGACACTGGGGATCCTGCCAGCTGGGACAAGCAGAGGCAGTGGGGCAGGGGGATGTCAGCGTGCTGCCCCAGGATGCCCTCATCACCTCCCAGGAGCATTTTGGAAATAAAGTATGTAAGCATGCCTTGTCCTTGATCCCACTGCTTTACCAACATATTTGGGGTTTTCCCCCAGCACACTGAGGTACTGTTCCTCTGTACCAAGGCCACACTGGTAGCTTTTGCAACCCCACCAGGATCTTGCTGGGCTGTCCCTCAGCCCTGGGTCAGTCCAGCACCTGAGCTGGTCCCCACACATATGCTGGAGGTGGATGCAGCACTTTCTGCCCCTCCAGCCTGAGGCTGCACATCCCTTTCAGGAGAATTCATGTCTGCAGTTTCATTTGGTGTCACCCCTGCCCATGGGATGGAGGGGCCATGGGGCAGGTTCCTGATAAGACCCACCACTCCTCTGGGGCCACCCAAGATCTCCATCCCAAGTGAGTGGCTGGAGGAGGCAGAAAGCACAGCATCTCCCTTGGGACTCAGCCTTGTGGGCACTTGACGCTGATGAAACCCTGTCGGGGTTCCAGCTCTGCCAGGGGTGACATAGAAAGTCAACCAGTGAAAGTGCTGGATCTCCTCCAAGCTCATCCCTGGGCTCAGCTGCACACAGCCCAGGGGCTGGCACCATCACCCAGGCACTCACTTCCCACCCTTCTGCCCAGGGACGGGGATCTGGTCGCACACTAACTGGTGGCAAACAGGAAACTGAGCATCTTCAGGAGGAATCCAAAGGTGCAGGGCTTGCTGCCTCCTCTCACCAGGCAGAAACTGCTCCTGGCGTCAGCCTGGGACAGCTCACTTACCCTGAGAGGGCTGGGTGTGAGCAGCCCCACAGTGTCCCAGCTGCTGCTCTGAGCCCACCAGGGCACAATTTCCCAGGAGCCTGCAGAGCAGTGGAGTTCAGGCAACTGTTTCAGGCTCTCTAAGCACTCTGGCATGTGCTGCCCTGCTGACAGCATGAAAGTCACTTTTCAAAGCCTGTTCTGCCTAACCACAAGAACTACAGAAATACTCTGTCCCTTTTTCTTTTTTTTTTTTCCTTTTTTTTAAATAGCAACACAAATTCTCAGGCCCTCCTGCAATTCTGGGACCTTTAGTCTTTTGGCTTGACTAGGGCTGGAGGGGCCCATAATCTGGCCCCCTTGGAAGCAATAAAACTTTTGGGTGCTGGCCAGGAGGCTGCCCCTTGCTCCATAATGCCCAGCTTGTCCGTTCACTCATTGAAAGAGGCAAGGCTCCATCCACACCTGGACACAATACCAGCAACCAGTCTCATTGCTCAGCTCCAAGCTTCACATCAGGCCCCCCTAAATGGTGAGGGAAGAGGGACATACTGCATAGAAGGAAGAACATCTGTCCACTGAAGAGGAGAAAACACTGGCCTGAAGACTCCCAGGTTCCTGATGCTCATCCTCTGCTGCATCCACGTCCTTCCTGAGGAAGACCTAGAGACAGGAAGGCACAGCTGTGAGCCTGGTAGCGCTCAACCATCCCAGCAGCCAAGGGAATGGAGTACCAGGTACCCACCTCCCCCTGCCTGAGGCCAGAGGAGGCTGCTGGCAGTACCAGACACTGCTTGGCTGGGCTCTTGCCCACCCCTCCTTAGGCATCTAGGCAAGGCTCGTCCAAACAGCATCCACAGCTCCCACCACATGTTCAGCAAATGGCAAGCTCTCCTAAACTTGCTTTGTCCAGCACCTTCTCCATTTTAGCTCCCACTCTCCCCCTTGAATTGACTCAAAAGCCAGCAGAAATCCATTCAAACATCACCACTGGTCCCTTGTCATCTAAGAATGCTGAGAGCTAGACTCCCCATGCCTCCTCCAGGACAGCAGGGCAGAGGCACGAGGGCACAGGAGGACATGAACTCCATCATTAGGAGCCTGAATCCTCTCAGCTGCCAATCCCTGACCTTGGCCTAGCCAGGAGACAAGAGTTAAGGGGGAAGCTGGCTTGCAGGGAAGGGCTCCCAGAGGAGAGGGGTGAGGGTGGAAGGAGGAGAGGCAGGAGGAAGTCCAGGAACTGCAGCCAGGCACAGAGAGGAGGTCCAGGATGAACTCCACATTACCTTATCCTTAATGGAGCCCAGACCCAGGAGGAGAGGTGCGTGGGATTGTTTGGATCATGCCCAAGGGCATTAAGTCTCATCCTCTACAGATGGATCTTTTCTTGGGCTGTTGGATATAGCAGGCCAATTTAGGAATTTCCTTCCATTCCCTCTCTGGGACCACCTTTCTGCTTCTGTCTTAACAGCCGTTCAAGCATGCACAGGGCAACACAAACAGGGTGGTGGGCAACACGTGCTGCTCCAACACTCCCTCCTCTGAGACTGCAGCAAACAGGATGCTGGATCAGCCATAGCCAGCGCCAGAGCCAGCCTACCACTGCTCAGGCCACTGCAAACTGAGGACACTGTCTGAAAGGGAACCAACCCAGGCAAATCAGAACGCTCTCCTTGCACAGAATGTGCCTTCCAACCATCTCTGCAGGACTGCAGAAGAATCCCAGCATGGACGGCAGCCCCCAATATTAGAGCTGCTGCCACCAGAAAGGCTCAGAGCACTACAAACATCCCAACAGCCCTATAACCCCTTGGAGAACAGCAACACTGGACCTTTCCAGGGGCCTGTAAAGCCTGGCTGGTGGCTGCAAAGGACAGTTCATTGTACCATGCCACAGCGTCCCATGCCAAGCAGGAAGCACAGGCAGGGTATGAGACTGAATCAAGGCTCAGCAGGCACAGTGAGAACTCAGCAGGAGGGTACCAAAATGGGAAGGCCTGACCATGGAGCTGAGAAGTCTGGATGCACATTTAGGGAATGACAGGGAGCTAAGCGTGAAGTGCTTGTGGGGCATAAGACCCTAGGAAGTTCTCTTCCAGGCAGTAGCGTCCCATGCCAGCCACTATGGCTCAGCTGTGGGAGACAACCCTGCAGGTGACATGGGAGCTTTATTTAAAGTCCCTGTCTCACGATCCGTCAGCCGCAGGAAAACAGGGCTGCCAGCAAAAGGATGACTTCATCCTTCCCGCAGAGCTGCTCCACCGGGACTGCCCCCCCGCTTTGGTCCCTCTGGCTAGAGCTGGGTCCTTCATCCGGCAAAACAACAAGCTCTCTCAGCAACCGAAGGCTCAGAGAAGGATCAGGGCCTGCCTCAGCATCTGTGAGGTGCCATGCTAAATGCTCCCCAGCAGGACCCCAGGCTTCATGATATGAGCAAAGCCACATGTGAAATGAGTGCAGCAGCCTCAGCTGCCTCCTCTGCAAATGCTTCTTTTCCTCTCTAAATGTAAAATTAACACAGCACATGTGCTTGCCGCATTGCCATAGAAGAGTAGGTGTCAGTGACTTCCCATGAACAAGAAGAACACGGCCAGATCCTCCTGAGTTGCACTGTGCTCATCCTGGAGTAGCCCCTCAATCCTACAGGGTAGGAATGAAGGGAAAGCCATGGTCCAGGGGTCACACGTGAGAAAGCACTGCTGTGCCCTGTGTGGGAAACATCATCCTTCTCTCCTCTGGCTGCCACCCCACACGTTTTGCTCTGCACCCTGGCTCCCTCTCTCACTCCCAAAGCCCCATCTAGCAGCCTGTCCCCCTCTTCCAGCTCCACACACCCATGCCGGACAGGGAGGAGGGGCCGATCCTGGCAGCCTCCCGAGAGTCCCACACCACTGTGCCTAGCACGTGTCCCTACCTTATATGAAAGCGGGGAGCCCTCACGCTGCTGCCCCTTGGGCTGCGCAGGCTCCAGCCACCCAGCGAGGAGCTGTGTGCGTGCCGGAGGAAGCAGCAGCTCTTGTGAGGCTGTGCCTGGCCTTTATTGGCAATGAAGACAAGGGTTTTGGCAGTGGGCTGTGCAGCTCTCCCTAGCGCTATCCTGCCGGGAATCCAGCTGTTGCAGGTCAGGGTTAAATCCCAAGGAGTTCCTGCTTGCTCTCGCCAGCAACGGTGAGGTCTCTGAGCTGCCTTCTGCCCCATCCCAGTCATGCAGGGGGTCTCCCGGGCTGTGGCACTGATGGATTTGTACCTCTGTGCCTGCTAGCACTCAGACTTGGAGGGTGGGGTTCCGGGAGCCCTGGGGTCCTGTTCCTAGCCTTGTCCCAGCTTTGCCTGGCTGTGTGGCCCTTCATGAGTCACTTCCCTTCCCCTAGCCTCCGTTTCCCCTCTGGTAAACGGGAGAGCGAGTTCCCAGCTCCCCACACACAACTGCATCATCACAGGCATCCCAAGAGCTGAACCCTCCATAGCCAGGCTCTAGGGCAGGCTTTTCTGGCTCATTTTAGTCCTGGGAAAAGCTCATCTCTGCTCACCGGCAAAGACCTCCTGCCCTCCAGCCCGATGGTACAGAGAAGTGTGGGGGGGAGCACATGGGAGGAAAAACAACCACCCCGGGAGTCCTGCAGCGAGTGCTGCCTTGACGGCAAGGGGCAAGGCAGCAGGGATGGCTGCAGCCTCTCCAGGACCTACCCATCCCTTGGCAGCCAGGAATGGGGACCTGCAGGGAAGACGGAGAGAGAGCAGGGCACAGGGTACTGGGATCGCTTACCTTGAACTGAGCTTTCCCTGTCCTGCTGTTGTTGTTGTTGTGGTTCCTCTCGTCGCCGACCCGGGCAGGGTCCCCGTGTCCCCCTGTGTCCCCCGCGCCAGCTTCCCCGTACCAGTTGGACAGCGTGATCTTCTTAATGGAGCGGACTAGGGAGTTGCGGTTCAGCCGGTCCTCGTCGGTGCCCCCGTCCTCGCCGGGGCTGGGGCTGCGGGGCTGCCCCGCGGGAGCGGCCCGGGCGTGGGCCAGGTAGAGGGAGATGCGCTCGTTGATGCTGCGACGGAGCCCGCGGTGGCTGTCCAGCGCGGAGGCGAGGGCGATGCCGGGGCAAGCGGCCGCGGGGAAGTCGGCGGCACACTTGGGCAGCGAGAGCCTAGTGCTGATGGTGAAGGGCTGCACTTTCCTCGCCGTGCTGCCCGACATCCTCGCCCTGCGTGCGGGGCGGCCGCCGCCCGGGAGCGCGGGGGATGGAGCCCGGCCGGGCGGTGCCGGCTCCCAGCCCGGGGCGGGCGGCGCTCAGCAGCGGCG
>VXBX01003871.1:1022105-1091585 GCA_013400415.1 Scytalopus superciliaris | reverse complement strand
GGTCCGCACCCCTCCGAGAGCGGGGCGCTGCTCAGGGCACGCTCGAGGGAGACGCGCTGGAGGGGAGTCCTCCACACCTCTTGTCCTGGTCACTCTTACCCTCCTTGGGATCCTTCCTGCTCTGGGGCACTGCACAGGCTTTTCTCCCAGAGGAGCCTGGACTGCTCAACTACCCGAACGTGGACCTGCCACCAGCCCAAATGTCAGGAACAGCTCCAGAGCAAGGGACAACGAGAAAAACCAGCTGTCCATTTAAATGCCCCCTCCTCCCAGGCCAGACACATGCTGCCTGTAAGTGATACTGCGTCTCAGCCAAGACCCCATTTGTCGGGGTGGCAGCGCTGGGGATAGAAGGGGGGCGAGGGAGGATCAACATTGACCCACCACAGAAATGTGGGCTGGCAGGACAGAGTTCTGTTTCACCACAGGTCTTTGCTGAAGCTCCTGGACAGGCAGCTGAGTCCAAAATATGCTTGCCTGTCATTCCTTACCAGTGCCAGCAATTGCCACCCTGTTCCCACAAAGGCCAGGAATGCGGACCATGGCTGCAGGCTGGGTGGGCCAACAAGCAGAGTGGGCAAGGGATTGCCCAAGGCACAATGTACTGAGGAGTAGATGGGTACTCCCTTGAGAAAGGGCTGTGATCTGGCTCCATGCGGGGCTTCAGAGCAGGATGGTAAGCAGTGTCCTGCACTTTCCAGCTGTGTTCCCAAGCTGAGTTAGTTTGAGGCAAGAAGCCAGAGGAGCACAAGCTAGCCAGGGTGAGGGTGCAGGCAGGAAGGTCTGCCCTTCTACTTCCCTCCTGTGCCTAACCTTTGTTTTGTTCCTGGTGGCTGTCTGTCTTCATTTCCTCCTCTTGTTGTTCCCTTCAAAAACCCTGCCAAGGCCCTGCTCCGGGCTCTCGCTCAAGAAGAATTTAGGAGAATGAACAGACATGAGGTACTGAAAGCTACTGCTCTGTTTCCTTGCCTGCCTGCTGTAAGCTGTCCCTTGCCCAGCGAGTTCCATCCAAGGGTGGTTGGTTCAGCCAGGGTGACCTTTCCCAGCCCCACGGATTCCTCTTAGGGAGCCAGCCATCGATGAGAAAAGCAGGCTGGCCGTGCCTCAGCACAGGGGACATCGTGTGCTGAAACCAGAAACAGCTCGCCGACAGCCCCAGAGCTTCAAGGACCAGGACTGACGTCAGCCCCTTGGGACTGGCCTCCCAGAGGCTCCCGGGCTCCGGGTCTGTGTGGTCAGAGGGCCCTGATGCGGGCGCACCGCTCTGCTGTGTGCTGCTGCCAGCCCCATGCTGGTGCTGCTATGGGGAGTGGGGAGAGCTCAGATGAAGGAAGCAGGAGCCAAAGCTTTGCTGCAGCTATGTCAGGGTTTATGTTTTCCTGGGAGGGAGCTTCTCCCCTTTGATCAGGGAGGCAGCGGGTGCAGTGCTTGGCCTGCTCTTCAGACTCTTGGGTTCACTATGCTGTGGCTGATCCCGGTTAAGTCACTGCCTTTCTTGGTGCCTCAATTTTCCCAGTGGTACAGTCCCAGTGGGAATGTTCTCTCCCTGTGCGGTTGGCCCTTGCAGTGCCCTATGTCTGAGCAGGCTGGGGACCACCGGGATGAAAAGTGCAGCATGCCAGGTCAGTGTTAGTGACCACAGTAACGGAGAAAAGTGGAGATCTTATTCCCCTGGGAGCCTCTTACTAGGAAAACCCCTGCCTGAGCTGAGGGAACTGACCATCCTACCATCACTGTCCTTCAGTCCCACAGGGAAAGGGAGGTGCAGATCAGGTGTGGAGATACTGCAGCAGAGGTGTTGCAGCACATTCCTGGGGGCATTGCCTCTGAGCATTATGTTGCATGTGAGTGTAATGTTGCAGAGATACTCAAGGGAGGGGATGGAAAAATCCCTTGGGAACAAAGGGGCTCCAGTGTATGGCCTCTGAGAGTCAGATGCTTGCAACATTCCAGCACTGGGCAGAAGTTGGGGCTGGGCATGATTGCTCTCGGGACTCATAAAAAGGCATATTTTTGTCTCTTGCCAAGCAGAAATCTTGCCCGGTCACTTTCCCCATCTGGAAGGTCAGAGTCCTTAGCCTCCGTTCACAGATGGGCAAAAGTACAGCCCAAAGAGGTGAATGGATGTAAACCTGATCCTCTATGAAGTCAGGTACAGAGCTGGGAAGAGAATCCAACCTTGAAATAAAATGAAATCGCATCAGTATCTACTTCCAAAGGCAAGATTTAGGACAGCCGAGTCCTGTGCCTCTGTGTTTCCTGGGCCAAGGCATGGAAACCTTGCTGTAACTTCTCATCCACAGAGGACTTCCTGGTCCTGCAGTCACTGCTCTGTCTCTCAACACTTTTTCTTGTCTATCCTTCATTCCTCTCCACCGGGGGGCTCAAAATTCTTCACCAGATGGTTGGCTTCTGTTTTGCCCTGTTAAGGCTGCTTTCTTTTAGGCATCCATTTTCTTTATCATACCAATTGCACACCCAAGTATCACCTATTAATTGCTGGGAAAGGCTGAGCTCCACTTCCTGACCCCAAATAAGGACTGTATACCTCTGCATAGCACTTCTCTCAGATGATCAGCTAGCAGCTGCACATCAGCAGACAAGGAGCAGAAGGTGTCCCTGGGCAGTCCAAGGGCAGTGTGGGTTTCTGGGAAGTCTGTGGATGGAGCAGCACTGGCAATGAGAGAGCAGGGCTGGAAGCAGCCCACACAGGGGTCTGTGCTTAGGGTGGTGGCCATACTGTGCAGAGCTGTCCTCTCTTCTCCTCCCTGCCATCCCAAAGCCCTGGAGATTTTGCTTGTTCAAAGCCCAGTCATTTCTTTCTAGCTGCTGAGCAGGGGTGAGTTCACAGCCCACATATCCTATGGGCAGATCCCTGCCAACCGATGCCTCTGTCTCCTCTGGGAGAGGATGACCCATTGGGATACCACCTCGTAGGAGGCACAGCTGGAGGGTCATGGGTGTGGGACATGCCAGCCTTTGGGCTGGATAGAGCTGTGCTCTCTCCTGGTACAACTCTTGGTTGTTGCTGCAAGTCAGTGGAGCGATTGTCTTCTGAGCAGTCCTGTGCCCCATTAGATAACAGGTGAAGCTGGCACAGGCTTTGGGAGTGGGCCAGGTCCCTGGCCTTTGCCCCATGAGCAACTCAACAGCATCTCTGCTTCGTGGGAGGGCAGGACCCTAGTGCCATCTCAGAGGCAGGCACAGGGGACAGAGCAACCATTGGAACTTGCTGGCGCTTAAAGAGGCTGTTGCATGATTAAGGCTCCAAAGGATTTAGCAGAGAGCAGGGATGCTGGGAAGAAGGGCACGGCCCTCGGGTATCTTTTCACAAGGTGTATGAGATTTGCTGCAAATCTTGCTCTGGGTGTAGCACTGGGAACTCACAGAAATGGCAGGGGAGGAAGATGAGAGGAGGCCCAGCGTCTTTTCTCTGAGGAGGCCTCACCCTTCAGGCAGGGACCCCAGAGGGTGCTGGTGGTGGGGACGCTGGTGGCACCCAAACACCCAGCCCCACACAGGAGGAATGCAGGCCATTCCTGCTGAGGAGGGACTCGAGTGCTATAAATAGTTTGTTTAACACACTGTGGCCAGGCCCTGGAAAGCCCCAGCCCATGCACATTCCCTGCTGCTGGCACTGAGACAGCAGCTGTTGAAAAAGTCTGAATCCAGCAGCTGCTGCCTGGTACTCCTGGCCCCTATTCCAGCTCTCCCGTTCCCCTTGTAGGGTGGCTGAGCCCACAGCATCCTTTGGCACAGGTGTTGAGGCTTGCTAAAGTGATGCCAGCTCTATACTGGTGTTGGTGCTGCTTCCTGGGCTGGTGGTGGCTGCAGGATGCTGATGGTGTCAGAGGGACAAGGAGGATGGGGAGGGGACTTTCCTCCCTGGCAGCCCTTGCACTAGTGGGGACACCACTGAGCCTGGGTGGGAGCTGTGGGGCCATGCCGGTGTCAGCTGCTGCCCACCCACATGCCCTCAGCTGTGGCTCTCCCCAGGCCTGGCTTGGGATGCTGGGCTGGGCCCCCACACCCCATCTCCACTTGCACAAAGGCCCCTTGTGCCCACGGGAATGACATTCCTGCAGCCGTGGGCCTGGGGCAGAGTGAAGTGTAGCCAAGAGAGAGATGGGACCGGAGCCCAGCTGCTGGGGCAGCTGGTGGGGCCAGGTGGGGATGGTTGCTGTCCTGGCCCCCTTTACATGCCTGGGGGATGGACATGAGCAGCTGGTGGGAGAAGGGGAAACCCCAGGATGGGCAGGCATCTCTGGGCTGTGGGAGGCAGGGGCATGGGGTGCCAAAAAGGCTGCGATGCTGGGAAACAGGAGCAGTGGTGCTGTGCATCCGTGGGTGCTGCCAGCCCACCTTATGCACTCCCACCCAATGCAGACCTATAGGATAGGTGTAGGAAAGGCAGGAGCAGGCTGGGCTGGCTCTCACTGGCTAGTGTCATCACAAGACAAACCCAAAGCTAAGAGCAGTTTTGGTCACATCTGGCCCCCTTGCTCCTCAACCTCACACCAGCATTTAAGGACTCTGCTGAGTGTCTACCTTGTCCCCTGTGGACTGAGGAGGACAAGCCAAGCTACTTTTCATGGCATTAGCTGACAGCTGGGGAAGCCGCCCCCCTGCCGATACCGGCCTGCCAGCTGCCAGGCTGCGGGGGAAGGGATCTGCCAACTGGCGCCCAGAGGGATGGAGGGGGCTTCTGGTAAGGCTACGCCAGAGCCACCTGTCATCCCAAAACAAGGGTGTCACCATGCCCTACAATTGGGTCTGTGTGTGTGTGTGACAAGGTCGTGCAGCTGGGACAGCTCTTCATGTGCCTGCCCCTGTGCTCCATCCCCACCTGGGCCCTTGTTTTCCAGGGGCTTTGGAGTTGTATGGAGGAACAGGAAGCCTGGGCTGGCAAGCCCTAAGGTACCCCCACCCCATGAGGAGCAGCTCAGCTCTCAGGTAGTCAAGAGACAAGTGCAAGCAACCCATCTCCATCCAGCCCTGGGGTGCCTCTGGAGGAGAGGGCAGCCTTGGGAGGCAGCTGGGGGGTTGTTTCCTCCTGCCATCACACCTCTGCTGTCTGTACCCTGAGCCAGGCTGGCTTGCCCCAGAGCCTGAGTGCTGCTCCTGAGAGCTGGACTGGTCCAAAGGACACCCATATAAGGGATAGTGAGATGATGGGATGGATAATGTATGCAAGGTCATTCCTATTTCAAATGCTGAGCAACCCTGAGGCCATCTGGGCTGTGATGTCCTTCTGGGGTGTGAGCAAGGGGCAGGCTGCACTGACAACAAGTCCTGCTGTGAGTCACACTGTGAAAAGCCTCACCACACAGCACTCCACTCTCAGTTTTGTGGAAGGTCTTTGCTTACAGCTATAACTGGCATGACTTCAAAGGAAGAAGAAGAAAACATCCATCTCCCACAGACGCTATGCAGGGTCACATTACCTCCTTCAGTCCTTTTCCAGGGTCCAGAGTTCCAGGCTACCCTCCATTCCCAGCTCTATGGTTAACTCCATCCTACTGAAGTGGATTCTCTTTCCCCTCATCAGCCTCCCTAAGACATCTTTCTTTAAAAGTTGTGCTCCCTTCCATCTCTCTTAAATGGTGCTGCCCCATGTGTCAGTGTTAAGGCACCCATGTAAAGGATGAGGTGAGTTTTATAAAGTCCTAGGAGATATGAATTCCCCCATCCCCACAGTGAAATCCAAACCTGGTGGTTCTCCTCCCTGGGCTGGGCAAGCAGCATGACCTGGGCTAGACTCTGCATCTCAACCCCCCTAGCCCAGGCCATGGTGAGCAGAGGGAGGATGTGACCCCCAAGTCACTGCCTGGACCACACGTCTAACAGATCTGTTTATTCCTGGAGTACACAGTGAGCGGAGTGAGGAAGCAGAGCTGCCGGGAAGGCAGCAGTGGTTATTGCTGCAGGTGCATCCTCCAGTGACAACAGGGGGCTGGGGAAGCTAAATGCCTGCCTGTCTCTACAGGGCAAAGGATGAGGCTGCACCCACTGCTAAGCTGGAGCCACCCCATTGCCCCAGAAGAAGGTGAGGGAGTGAGGAGCACAGTGAAGTGCAAATCTGTTGGCACTGGAGTCCATCCACACTGGGCAAAGGAGCCCAAGGGAAGAGGAGAGTGTAACAGTGTGGGAGAAGGATGGATTGGGATAAAAAACTCAACTGTGTGCAGAAGAACATCCCCCCCACAAACCACCCCCCCTTCCTCTCTGGAGAAAGGCATTGCCTCTTGGGTGCTGTTGCCTCCAGTCCTGCTGTGGGCCATGACCAAGTGCAGCAGATGTCCCAGGAGCTCCCAGGGATGGGAGGGGAAGCCTGGCTGCTGCAACCATGTGGAAAAGAGGAGCTTCTGCTGCTGCATTACAGGGTGGTACATGTTCACATGGCAGGGGAGCCCCGAAACATTCAGTGATTGAGTTGTAGGGCTTGACCCACTGGTGGGCATAGGCAGGGGCATGGAGGTGGGAGGGATGTGCTGAAGGCCACACAGAAAGAGCCAGTGGGCTCCACGCTTTGGTCGCGCTTAGTGGTGATAAGTACAGTGCAAGGGCTTCAAGAAATCAAGTATGGCCATTCCTCCTCCCAGAAGGCCATGCCAGCTCCCTTGGGAACCTGCTGCCTGAGCAAGGCAGTACCTGCTGATGCTCCCAGGTGCGAGTGCAGGGATAGGCAACGTGTGCTAGAGGGGATGGGACAGCACTAGAGCAAGCAATAGGAGTGTCCTGCCCTTTATCTCCATGCAGCTCCTGCCTCTCCCTGCTCTGCTGCTGGTCCCCCGCCTGCCACTGTGCAGGGATTCACAGGTACCCCATGATGCTTGCCTCCTCCTGTTCTGGGGTGGGAGAGAGCAGGAGGGAGTAGAAAGAAGCGCAGTCCAGAAGAGGAGAAGGGAATGCCCTGCTTGCCTTGACCCCTGGTCCACTGGAGAATGTGGTGTTAGGCTTCCTGGGAGGCAGGGCTGGTGGCTCAGCATGGAATGGAGCAAGGGGGGAAGAGTATCCTGTGTCCATGGATCCAAGGGGAGGCACTTTGAGGGGGCCTGGCCCATTGGGGTGTCCCAGCTGCAGCAGGTCTGTTGTGGCTCCTAGCCGCACATCGTCAGCAGCAGCCACTGGGAAGGAGAAGGAGAAGGGATAAGCAGGGGCTGGTGCATTTTTGGCACACCCTCATGTGTCAACTTCAAGAGCTCTCTAAGAAACACAGGGCCTGCAGCAATCCCATTTTCTTATCTTGATCTTTTATGGGTTCTTTCTCTACCCAGGGAACTGGAGGACTTTCTGCCACTCACCCCAGGTGCCCCATTCACCCTAATGCCTTGTCCCCTTGTCTCCCACCCCACCTTGCACAGGGCTGAGCTCTCACCTCAGCAAGGTTCATGACAGCGGTCCCAGTGCCTTCAGTGTCCATGCTGCGGAAGAACCCTACAGGGACACAAGAGCAAGGTGAATAACACATCCCCTGTTCCTGCCCTCCTTGCCCCAAGGCCATCAACTCACTGAACATGGCCTCCAGCTTCACAAGGCAGCAGACAAAATTGTCGAAGTCCACACCCATGTTATCATCTGCATAGCGGGCCACCACCACCTGATGCAGCTTGTTGTTCAGCTTGAAACCTGCAAGGCAGAGAGCAGTCAGCACCCCAGGAAGGCGGGAGTCCACATGCCCACACAAAGGGACCACCAACCCACCCAAGGCAAGTCATAGTGTCCAGTCTCAACAGGAAGAGGGGATGCTCTTCCTACAGCCCTATGATTAGTTAGTTCACGGATCCATGCCAGGCCTCTGCTTCACCAGGATGGGATTCTGCAGGTCAGAGGAGGACAAAGTCTAGGACCACCTTACATGTGACCCTAACTCTGAGGCTCCAGCACTTGGCACAGCTGGGATAGGGAGAGCTTAGTGCATACACGGGCCACATCTCACTACAGAAGGTTGGTTCCAAGAGTGAAATACAGGCTGGTTACACTCTTCTCCAGTTACTTGGGACAGGACTCTAACAGCAGAAGCTCCCTACCCAGCCCCTAGCTCATGCCTATGCTTCCCCAGACCTACCAGCTGACTCCAGAGCCATGCGCATCTCATACGAGCTCATGGTGCCAGACTTATCCAGGTCATGCTGGCGGAAGATTGTCTGCAAAAACATCAGAGGACATGAAGGGCAGGCTCTCCTGTGGCCTCCAGCCTGGCCCCTGGCCCCTCACCCTGCTACCCCTGTGCAGTGCACCATGTCCCCACTCCTCCTCACCAGCCAGCTCCGGATCTTGTTCCACAGGATCTGGAACTCCACCAGCCCAAGGCGGGCACTGCCATCTTTCTGGGGAGCAGAGGGTCAAGGAGAAAGCAGCCAGCAAAGGGAGTGGTGCAAAGACAAAGCCACCAGATTCCAGCCACTTGAGGTGAGAAAAGCCTGGCCACACTTGGTCTGCCCAATTTTCTCCCCAAATTCCCCTCTCGGTCCTGCAAGATCAGAGCCTGCAACCCAGTGGGGAAAGGGCAACATTTGAAGTAGCTGTCATGCCACTCCTTGGGAGCAGCTGTGCTGCTGCTATAGAAAGCACATCACTGTGCTGCCCTCAGAGCAAAACTGGACTGGCCTGCAGCAAAAAGGGATGTTGAAGAGCCAGGCTGGAGAAGGGCTTGGAGATGCTCCTCCACCCTGACCCTTCAGCTGCATGTCCCTGTGCAGGCAGGACACAGGCGTTGGCTCCTGTCACTTTATAGCTCTCATCCTCAACAGCTAGACTGGACGGTTATGGGAAAGAAGCCCAATAGTCCTCGCTTCCTTTCAGCCTTGAAGGCTGGGTGGCATGACAGCACGTCAAGTTGGGGAGCCCATGTAAAGGGAAGCACAGGGAGATTCCTCCTGGAAGGGAAAGTAGAAGGCATGAGTGGGACTGGGCTGGGCTGATGGCAGAGCCAGGGCCCAAGCAAGCACAGGAACTGATGGTCCTTTCCCAAAAAACTGCTGCTAAAGCAGCAGTAGAGGTAAAGGAGTAGTAAAGTAGTAAAGGAGGTAGAGGGCAGGTGGCCCTGAAGCCATAAGAACCACTTCCTTTCTTCCCCTAGTTGAACAGCCTCAGCACAGCTGGAGAGCCAAGCCCCAGCTCCCACGGAGACTTGCTGCTGGCACACTGAGCACCAGGGAAGCTGACCCCTGCCTGCAGCACCAAGAGGATACATCCATCAGGTTGACCATGTTGCGGCAGGAGTCCATGCTGAACCCATCTGTCTTCAGATCTTTGTCTGAGAAGGAAGGAGGAGGTTGAGCAGGTGAATCAAAACCCCACCTGCTGGGCAGGCCTGGGCCACAGGGAGCAGGGGGCAGGAAGGGCAGTGCTTACGTCTAGCAATGACTCTGTTCAGGATAGTCCGGAGCTCAAAGACGCTAATTTCCATGTCCTGAAGCAGGAGCAGAGTTAGCATCACCCCTTGCTCTCCACCCCACCCCACTTGTGGCCATTGCCCATCTCCTGCCTAAATGTCTCTGCCTTAGTCACAATACATGAGGGTGCCATAACATTTCCTGCATGCCCAGAAGAGTTTGGGTCACAGATGTATGCCTCTTCCCCAAATCTGCCCCTGTCACACCACCCCTGTGTATAGCTGGGCTGAGCCATGGCAGAGACGGACCTGTGTGCAGGATGGGACTGAGCGAGCATGGGCTGGAACTCCCATGGCTAGGGATACCATGCCATCCCCTCCCCAGGCCAGGACCTCCCAGAGCTTGGAACAGCCATACCCACCTCCCCTGCCAGCTGCTGGAACATGTTCTTGAAGCTGTCCTCTATGTCATCTTCAGTTATTTCCTCCTGGGGTGATGCAGGCCAGAAAGAAGAGGTTAGTGGTCAAACCCAGGCTCTGCAAACCCCAACTGGAAAGCAAGCTCTTCTTTGTTAATTCCCACATTGCCATTGCCCCCACCCTTCCAGCTCCTCTCTAGCCACAATAACATTCCAAACTCAGAGAGCCACCTCCTGCCTGCAGCTCCCTCTCCCAAGCCCCGGAGTCTCAGCACCAGCTGAAACAAAGCAATGGTTCCTACCTCATCTGCCAGATCTGCTGAGATCTCCTCATCCAGCTCCCTGGGGCAGAAAGGAGGAAAACAAAGGGATGAGCAGGGTCCCCATGCAGCAGGCTGCCTATGGTGGGGAAGCATCCCCCCCGCTCACAGACACAGGGAGTGCCCCCCCAGGCAGGGACTCACGCCGTGTCAGACTGCTTCTCAGTGAAGACCCGCAGGACGAAGTCAGCCTCTTTGTGCGGCTCGAAGGTGGAGGGCACAACGATGTACTCCCCAGGGGGCAGGCGGATCTGGTTGCTCACCTCCCGCAGGTTGATGAAGGTCTCAGACCGTGCCCGTGACTGGTTTCGCAGGAAGAAGTCCTTCTTCAAGTGTACGTTCTGGGTGCCCTGGGCCTGGGGGAAGGAATGTGCTTGCAGATCACAGCCCCATAGTGGGGAGCGCTCACGGGGAGCAACAGGAGCAATGCCAGCCCCTGTCAGGCAGGACATCCCTGCCCATCTCAGTAGGAGCCATCCCTCTGTCCCACATGCAGGTGCCCAGCACCCACTAGCACCTAGCCACTGCCAGTGCTGTGGGAGATCCCATGCTAGTGGGTGCATCAGCCCATTCCTGTCCACACTTGGGCTCCCCTCCAAGAGAGGATGCAGCTCAGGACATACCTCCTCAGGAACCTGCAGAGAGGACAGAAAAGGGGGAAAAAATCAGAATCCCTTATAGATGCAGGGAGCACAGGATAGGGGACATTAATGCATGGCTAAGGCAGGTGGAAAAAGTTTCCTTGAGGACTGGGATTGAGGCGGAACTGGCAAGACTGAACCTGTCCCAAGGGAGTGGCATTGGCATGGGCAGGAGTTACCTCATAGACAGCAAAGCCGATGGTGTGCATGTCTCCTCCCACCCGCCGCTCCCGCCGCCGGTGCTTCTGCATCAGAGCCACCAGGAAGCTGCAGGCCACCTCGTCATCCCCAGGGTCGTCATCTTCTTCCAGCAACTTGATCTTAAACTGGGGGTTGATCCAGAACGTGGCTGAGAGGAAGAGGATGTGTGGGCGAGACACTCGGCCTCCTCGCACCGCCAAGAGCAGAGACGTGGAGGCCAGAGGTACCTGGGTGATTCCTGCAGCCCCCAGCAGTGCTGCCACGGCGCCACGTGCCCTCGAACACCTGCGTGTGCCACCTGCTGAGCTCGTCCTTGGTGAGGGCATCAGGGGTCAGGTTGCAGATCTCCAGCCTGGAGAACTCCCTCATGAAGTCCCGGAAAGACATCCTGCAGGAGGCAGGTAGGGGCTGAGGCCAGGGCACTGCTGTGGGGAGGGAGGAGAGCACAAGCAGCGCTGGACCCAGTCAACATTTTGGGAGAATTAAGTAAGATCTTTTAAGTGATAGGTTATTTAAAGCCCTCTGTGGGTTTGGGAAAGAAGGGATGTTTACCCTTCCTAGATGTTTATTTTGCATTTAGTTGAGCTAAATTTCCTTGAAGGGAGAAAAACTATTAACTAGATTAGATGAGAAAATGCTGGCAAGCTCTCCAGTGCTGTAAAGTCAGCTCATAAAGGCAGGTCATGTGCTTCAGGTGAAGCATGACCACAGGATCTTTCCCCAGCTCCTCTGCCTCTTTCCAGGCTGACTGCTGAAATAGCACTTTGCTCCAGCACTCACCAGAACTCTCCATCCTCCATCTTCAGCTGCAGCTCTTCCCTGTCACCAGGGTCAATGTTGTCCCATTCAGAGGAGCTGGAATAGCAGGAGAGAGACAATTCAGTGAGGACTCCTCAAGGTGAATTGAGAGCACTTTGGAGCTGACCCCCAAACCTCTCCCCTTTCTGAGGCAAAGGAAGGGGAGATTGGCATCCCTTCTGTTCTGCTTACCCATCACTCCAGGCTCCAGTCCACTCCACCTGACCCCAGGGGTTCCTGATGCGGATGAGTTGTTCCTGCTGACCCCGGTAGTTCACCTGCCAGACATCAGAGACAGTGGGTGAGCCCATGCCACTGGCCAGGCTGTTGCTGCTGTTAAAGTCTAATCTAGCTAACTCACATCTCTGAAGGCTGTGACAGAATAGGCATGGCCCTTCACCAGCTTCTTGAAGGTCACTGCTTCCATATCAAAGGCGCTTGTGATCTGAAGAGAATGTGCAAAGCTCAGGTCAATAGGATTAAATTAATGCAGTCTTATCCCTACCTTTTCCCTCCACTGTGTGGAGAATTCCCCTTGCTTTGCACTGTTCCAGCCAAGAGAAGTAGCAGGTAGCAGCTCCCTGTGCTTCAAAGGCTGCTGGCTGAGGACAATTTAAAGTTTCCCTGCTAGAGGATCTAACAGGGAACCATCCAAACTTCAGAAAGCAAGAAAAGGATTTCATGAGAGGGAGCAGATGAAAAACGCTTCTCCAGGTAATGTGCTGAGGCAAGACATGGCCAGAGATGTCCTGCACTTGAGATGGACATTCCTGCTCCATCCAAAGGAGCCCATTCACAGCAACTGGGCCGCAGCACGTCTGTGCCCCAGGGCTGCCACACTGGCTCTGGAAAGGGTGCTCTGCTAAGAGGGGGAAAAAGTAACCTCCCAGCGAGGGGACTGCTGAAAGAACCCTGGGCTGAGAGGCCCCGCTTTGGCCCCTGCTGTGGCAGAGCCCCAGCTCACCCCAGTGCCCCACTTACATCGATGGAGCAGCCCAGCAGGGAGCCCCTCTCCAGCGCCTTGCGGATGATGTGGCCCATGTTGCGCGGTGGTCGCTTCAGGTCATACATCTCTGCCACGCCGCCCGTGAAGTCCTCGAAGCCCTCCGTGGTGCTGCCCCCTGAGAGTGACTCGTAGCAGCCATTCAGCCTGGGTGCCAGGCAGTGAGAGGGGTGGGTAAGGACACAGGGAGGTAGCACACTGCTGCTCCCCAGGCACCCAGCACAAGCAGGGCCAGCAACAGAAGACACTCCCTTCCCTCCACCCTGCACAGTGAGGTTGCCCTCTCCCCCACCTGCCCACACGCCCACCACAGGGGTACCCACTTGGCGTAGGCCTTCTCCAGCAGAGCGCTCCAGAACTCGCTGCACTCTGCTGAGTGGACAAACAGGAGCTCCCCATCCTTGGTGGGCAGCTGGTCATCCACCACCACATCCACCCACTCACCAAACTGCCAGATCTGGGGGGGGAGGAGAGAGTGGGATGAGCTTGGAGCATCATATGGCTTGCTCATCCCAACCGCAGAGGGATGCCCTCAAGCCACCACCCTCCCTTCCATCCCAGTCCACCAGCTGTGGAGGGCCAGGAGCCCCCAGCCCACCTGGAAGTGGAAGATGCCAGCATAGTCCTCCTGGAAGCTCTGCCTGTGGGGCACCACACGGTGCAGGAGCTCCTCATTGAGCGTGAGGGAGCCGATGGCAGCCAGCAGCCAGCAGTCACCTGGGGAAGGAGAGGAAGCCAGTGTGAGCACCCATCACCTCTCTAGCTGGGAGAGTAGGCAACAGACATTGAGGAGTCCATGCTGTGCTCTCCCTGAAAATGTTTGGGGTTCCCCAGACCAAAAAGTATGGGGGAAAACCAGAGAGGGTCCAGCAAACAGAGCTCAGGGAGCCAGGCTTGCTCAGCCTGCCCTCAGAGAAAAATACTAGCTCAAGGCAACACAGAATGATCCTCCTCACATGGAGCCTGTGTCTGGACCACCACACATAGCACCAACATCCCCTTCCTGCAGCCATATATCTAGACCCTTCTGGAACTCATTCATAGGACTGCTCTCCATATCTCAGACAGCAAGTTCTGCAGCGTTATTACACTTTGCATTTAAAAAGCCATTTTATCAAGCAAGAGGGTTAATGCTGCTGCCTCAGCTTCTCACTTATGAGCAACGTCACCGCCCTTTTCCTTCCAAGTTCTCTTAACAAGTTCTGCTCCAGGCCAGCACTGAGCTTTAAATTCCTCTTTCTCTTTTGCCTTTGAAGCCTTTCACACCTTAGCCTTGAGCCTGGATAACCTGTAACTGGGCTGTGATTTGACAAAATGAAATTTCAGATTTTTTAATGACCAATTGAACACCACCACAGTGCTCTGGGCTGTTACGTGCTCCAGTTAACACCTCAAGTTTGCCCTAATTACTGGATGCATTAAATGTGGTCAGCACTGAAACCAGCATGCTATGTGTGCTAGGGTGTATGATACTCCCAATGAAGTGCCCTACTTGAGCCCAATCAGGACAACACTCTTGGTGGTACCAAGATCTGTTTCCAGTGACCACTTTGCCAACCTTCCCAGCCCACTAACATTTCTCTCCTTGTCTCAGTGCCTTTGCCTTGGGAGACACCCCTGGGAGAAATGACTTTTACTCAATAGATATCCTCTTGATTCCCTCCTGCCGACTGCATTGCTTTGCAACCACTTTGTCATGACCTCACCTCAACTTGTTACTGTCATCCAGCTGATGTCCCCCACCTTCCATTTTCTACTGCATCAAATAGAAAGGGCCAGCCACCCAACACTGCCCAGTCACTACTCTCCCAGACCAAGGTCCGGGGACAGAGCTCCAACACTCACCCAGAGCCCCCTGGCAGATATCCGTCCGGGTTGCACCGCCAACGATGAATTGAGGGTCGTCCACTAATTCCTGCACAAGGACAGAATCAGATGCTGGTGCTGGAGTTTGGCAGGGCCTGGGCTTCAGCAGGACTGCACCCTGGGCAGCTCTGACTCAGGAGAAATTGTATATGGTCCTTGCAAGGTGCACCCCACATGCCCTCTGCTAGGGAAGGATGCTTGACTGCAAACCCAAGGCCATCATGGTAAGGCAAGGCAGGATATTCTGCTGTAGCCATAGAAATCCAGGCAGGATAGACTAGTGACATTCCCCTTGCACTTGTGGCACCAGGGGATATATGCCCTCAAAAGCCCCAGTCACAACCCACCTATTTTGGAGCCCACAGTGTGCTGCCCAGAGGAAGCTGGGCCTGCTAGGCACAGTGCTTTTCTGAGCAGACACCCATGGGGCATTGCTTCCAGCCCTTGGGAAAGGAAGCTGTGCAGCCCTCCAAGCACTTTGAGCATGGAGGGGAGCCAGCCAGGGCCAGGCTGCAGCTCAGCACACCACGTCAGTGCAGACATGCAGGGCAGGGATGCCAGCCCAGCCTGAGAAGCAAGCCCAGCACTTACCGACGGACGCTTCCACTCCACCCCCCGCGTCTTGCTGGAGTGTGGCCCCAGCTCCTTGAACCCAAGGGCAGTGGGGCCAGCTGGGAACTGGGGATCTCTGAAGAGGGTGCCACTCTCAATGCACTGCTGCTTGAGGGCCTCATAGTCCTGGTTGAGATACTTGATGGCGTTGTTGTGCTGGCCAACCCCCTCAGCTCTCAGGCGGTCTCTCTGTAGACGGGCAGCCATCCCTCCAAAGGGCATCATGGCCAGGCACTGGCAACACTGACTTCACCTCCGCTCCCTGCAACACAACGGGCATGGCCAGGCTGAGGCAGGGCCTGGGACCTGGCACTCCCCTGGGGATGTCAGTCAGTCACCTCACAGAGCCAGGCTTGGAGGCTGGATCCCCTGCCAGCATCACAACACGGACCTCCTCCATCGCCACTGCCCTGGCTCAGCGAGCCCAGCGGCACACCGAGCACCCCAGGGTGCACCAGGGGAACCTCCCCAGACCCCATCCCCTGCAGAGCTCTGTTCGGAGCCCTGTCCCCCAGCCCAGCTATCACAGTCGTGCTGTCTTTAGGGGGAACCGAGGCGGCAGAGCAGCGCTGAGGGCTGGCTGGGAGGAGGCAGCCCACCAGAAGCTAAGGCACGGATCTCCCGTCCTGTCCCGTCCCGTCCCCGCTGCTGAGCCCAAAAGGCTGAGCCCGGAGGAATTCCGGGCCCTTTCCGCACCCCTCAGCCTCTCCTCCCGGCGCAGTTTTCCGGGTCCTTCCCTCGTCCTGGCTCCTCCTCGCCCGGGAGGGCGTCAGCGCCCCCCCGCAGCTTCTCCCAGCCCCGGGCGCCTCTCCCTCTGCTTCGCAACCCGCCCCGGCTGCCTGAGCACTGAGTCAATAGGGCCGGCTAGGGAGGGACCCGGCGGGGCGCGACAGCTCTGTCTATGGGGCCAGGGCACGATAGGGAAGGAAGAGGCGGGACGACCCTTCTCGGCACACGCAGGCAGGGATGATTCAAGGCTCGCCCACAGCCAGGGAGCAGCCTACTGGGAGACACTGGGGAGGGATGCGGGGCGCGGCGGGGCACCCCGGCACCGGAGACCGGGGCAGGGCAGACACCGCAGAGCTCCCGCACCGCTCCGGTCCCCGCCCTGCCCTTCCTCCCGGGATTTAATCAGCAGCTCACGGCCAGGCGCTTCAAACCAGCGTGACACAGCTGCCAGGCATGTCTGGCCCCAAAGCCCTGCCCCACTGGGAAAGTCCCAGCTCCCCTCCTCAGTGCCCAGGATGGAAGGGGCTTCCGGGCCCCGTCTGGTCCGAGCCCCTATGCAATCAGTGTCACCGGCAGCAGGGCCATGGGGCAGGTGCCCCACCAACCCACCACCATCAGCGGCTCACCGTGCCCTACTCCCCAGCCATCTCAGCTCCTGCTTGGCAGGGCTGGTGCCGAATACTTCAGAGGTTTCTCCCTGTGAGGGAGTGGAGCAGTCCTTGGGTAAATAACCTAGGAGCCAACAACCCACTCAGAGCAGCCAGCTCGGACGCCAGCAATGGCCTGCTGCCTCCCTGGCACCCTGTCCCAAGGGAGCAGGGTGCAGCCTGGTTCCAAAGAGATGGCTTTCCTTGTCCTAAAATGCTGGGATAGCTAAGTGAAGGCAGGGAACAGTGAAAAGCTCTTGGCACATGCATAGGACAAAAATCTGGCTGCTAACCCACGGGGCTGCCCTAGCTAGAAGCTTTTCAGAAGAAAAATCTAGTCTTTGCCATCATTCCGCCTGCCCTGGGATGCTCTAAACCCACTATCCTTCTCCAAGGTAGCGCCAGCCCTTCTCTCCTCTACAGTGGCCCCAAACCCATGGAGCTCCTCCCTCCAACTCCGACTCCTGCTCTGCAGCCAAACACCCCGGCAGTCTCTCCCAGCAGCAAGGCACTCGTTGCCTGCAGAGCTGGTGGGATGACTCCTCCAGTCCCCGGTGCTGCCCAAAGCCCAGGGGAGGGCTGCAGGAGGAGGAAGCCCCAGTGCAGCCACCCGCACTACCTCCAGTTCCCAGCTCATCACCTCCCCGGCACTCACACCACAGCCTGCTGAGGCCCAGGGAACTTTCCCTGCCCGCAGCCCCTGACAGGCTCCCTGCACCCTCTCCCACCCTACCTACCAGTCCCGGCCATGGCTGCGGACATAGGGAGCTGTGTGCAGGCACGGGCACCGTACGAGTTATTCTTAGATCTGTGGCTCAAAATACTCGGAAGGCTGTGCTCAGTGGCAGACGGAGGTCACGCAAGCGCAGAGCAGGGAGAAGCATTTCAGACCCCAGAATGGGACAGGAACCACATGGGGCTTTAAGTGACGGGATCGGCTGCTGACACCTCCCCAGAACGCTGCTGATGGTCACTGCAGGTCCTCCACGGAGGAGGAAGGGGCGTGATGAGAAAAGCCAAGGCCCCAGGGCAGTTTTCCACAGCCGGTGATTTCCAACTATAATATGATGCTTTCCAGTATTGGAGGCACCTCTGATCCCTGCCAGGTGGGAGCAGAAAGATGCTGATACCTGCAGGGTCTCTGATACCTCACGCACCTTAGCGCATACCACAAAACTAGGTAGAATCCTTGCTGAAGCCCAGCCAAAAATCTGTGCAGATCTCTGGTTTGTCAGCTGCCCCTTGCACATCAAGCAGGGAGTTCCCTTCCTCAAAGCCAGCCCTGACACACAGTATCCTGCCGCATACTCAGCTCGGGGCAAGGAGCCACTGCCACCCATAGCGTCCCACATGGCTCAAGCAGCTCTCAGGCCCTTTCCAGCCCTCCCGATGACAAGGATCCTCACTTCCCACAAGCTTTCCTTTATGTTCCGCATCGCTTTGACGAGACGCGGCGTCGGCAGCGCATCCTGGGTGGGTGCGGTACCCAGTTTACTGGCCGCCCTGACTGGGATGCCTCCGGATCTCTGCGGATGCGTTATCTAATGCAAAACTCCCCGCAGATAGGAAGCAGACGGGATAGGCAAGCCTGGAGAAGCTTAGAGAACAGAGGAAGCAGCCAAGGGAGGGGGAAAGAAGCCCTTCGCCCGACGGGCAGGGCTCTATTCCAGCGGGGGCGTTCGGAGGAGCCCGGCGGTGGGGCAGCCCCCCTGTGCTTAACCCCGCGCTGGGGGTCGGGTAAGGGGGAGGATGGGGATGGGGGGATGGACTTACGGAAGCTGCCGCCGCCACCGCCCTACCCGCTTCGGCCCGGCCCAGCCCAGCCCAGCCCAGCCCAGCCCGGCTCGGTGCGGCCCCGCAGAAGGTGGAGTTTCAGTGGGCAGGATGTGCGAGCAAAGCCGGGAGGGCGGTGGAGGGGGAATTAAAGGAGCAGTGACGGCTCACAGACGCCGGAAGGGGATTTATCGGGGTTGTTGGTGCGGGTGTGTCTGTTGTCACTGTTTCCCAGCGCCCGGGGATGGAGGGGTACCGCTGGGATGGGCGCGCTCCTTCCACTTTCGCAGTAAAGGGTTCGGTGTACGCAGAAACCGCGGCTGGAAGGAGAAGGGGAAGTAACTTCCCTTTAGGAGTGGTTTTGCGGGTGACCGCCTCACACTGCTGGCAACCCAGCTGAGTTGGGTGAAGCTCTGTACTGCACCTTGTCGCAGGGCTTGTCGACCTTCTGGTGCCATGGCTGAGTACGGTGGTCCCAATGGACGTCACACACTGTGGGGTGCCTTCTTCTTCCCTCATGTCTGGGAAGGCTGTGCCTGCACCACCTCTCTCCTGCACGGCCAGGGACTCATGGCTGGGAAACGCTGCTGCCAGATGCTTTGGCTTCCCGGCGAGCCCTGGCAGTCACAGCTGGTACCCACCCCACCAGCTGCCCCTTGTTGCTGGGTGCCAGCAGGGCTCTCCCCAGGCGGGTCCCCCTGCCCCGGGGCTTCCCGCAGCTGGGATGCCCCTGCGTGCCCTCCGTGACTCACGGTGCAGCAATGCTGGGTGGTGCTGTTACCAGCGGGCATGGCCACAGCAGGGCTCGGCACGGCGCGGTGTGGTGCAACACGGCTTTGTTGGCATGGCTTGGCTCAGCTTGGACTGGCACAACTTGGCCTGGCATGGTTCAGCACAGCATGTCTAGCATGGCTTGGCCTGGCATGACCAGCTGTGGGAAGGCCCGGCCCAAGGAAAGAAGCTCTGCACTGCCATCCTTCTGTTGCCAGGGCTGAACAGAACGATCCGCACCGGTGTCACCAGCCATGGGGCTCCTTCTCCTCCCCTGCTGCCTGTTTCACGTGGCACCTGCTTCCTAACTCACTGCACCTTGCGTCAGGGGGTAAATCCTTGCTAAGCAGGGAGCAGGTTGCACATGGGTATAGGAGCTGTGTCCCTTGCCTGAGGGAAGAGCAACTGGGACATTTAAAACCAGCCATAGCTTGGTCCTGTTGCCACACCCCCAAGGCACCACTACGGCCCTGGCTAGCACCCACCGGGGCTGCCCTGCCCCATCCCTATCTAAGAGACCCTGTCACAGGCAGCTTATTCTGCCCACCCTGGAGTAGAGAAGGCCTTAGCGTGCCCTGCTCTGGGTTGTTGCAGGGGCTGCTCCATCTTCTCCTCAGCCAAAGGCAGCTGCGTCAGTGCGTGCAGGCTGAAGACACGGGGGGGGGGGTTCCCTGCTGGGGTCACCGTTGTGCTCTGCACAGAGCTGCAGACAGCACTGTGCTTTCAGACGAGGAGCAGGAGTTCTGTACTGCCTGGGCTCATTCCTGCTTTGGACTTGTGCCTGAGTCCAGCTTTTTTTCTGGCCTTGACCACCACTGACTGCCCTGCCTGCTCAGATCCACCCAGGCCAGTGCCCATCCTTCTTGTGATCCCATTCTCCTCTTCATATCCTGTCTTAATTCCCCCTGAGTGGCCCTCAAACCCACTTTCATGGCTGACTCTCCAGCAGCAGGAGACACCTCCTACATAATCCTGTCACAAAGGCTGTTCTGTGTCCTGCCCTCTATGCTTGGGAACAGTTTCCATAAAACACCTGCACAAATAACTGCAATTTCATTGTTTTCTTCCCTCAGACTTCACTCTGCAGCCATGGCTGCAGGGACTTGGCAGCACGCATAGTTCGTCTCTCAGTCTTCAGTTCCCTTTGTTTTCACGTCTTGCCTCTTCCCTATGCTTTGCCTGTGGGCTGCCAGGAAAAGGAGTCTTTTGTCCTCTGCTGACGCTGCGCCCCTGGCGCACTAATTCGCAGTGCTCGAACACGGCAAGGTGGGAAGGGAGCTGGGGTCACTCGTCCATCTCTCAGCAGCCTCACCTCCCCATTGTGCTGTCCTCCGAGCAACAGCCACTGTACACAATGTAATGAGCATGCAGCAGCTGCCTGGGAAGCAGGATCCAGACTGCACAGAGAGCAGCAGGGAGCATTCTGGGGGCCGGCTGCTCCCTACCTGCCCCAGAACTCAGGGGCTGGCTGACCTACAAGCAGCATCACGTCTGGGAAGTGCCTCCAGCCAAGCTGCACACCAGAGGTCTAGCACCCCTCACCCTTTCCCAAAGGTTTTAGCTGTCCCGCCAAACCAAATCAAGCTTCTGAATAGATACAGCAGGAGGGAACATGTAACTTGCCCTTGGGACTGTAGAGGTGGGCTGACATTGGCTACTGAGGCTACGAGCACGACTCCCTTAAGACACCATTCCCAAATCATCTTCCCCCATCCCAGCCTCAGTGCATGCAGCTTCCCATCTACCTGATTTTTGCAGCAAAGCCTCTGATGCCAGAGGAAAAGCTCACTTGTGCCAGGAGAGCCTGTGAGCCACGGCTGGATTCCTGGTGGCAGGGCAGGGCTTGTGCTCACACATGACTCCCACTCCTCCTTTTGCAACACGCATGCTCCTGCAGCCCTGCCACAGCTGGGGTCCTCTCCTCCCAGGTCCCAGCCCCCAATCCATTCCACAAAGAAAAGACTGCAAGAACAATAGCTCCTTTTTTTCCTTTTTTTCTTTTGTACACAAATATATACAGGGTATTATACACATCTCTACACAGACAGTGCCACTCAGAACACACAGCTCAGCACGGGCAGAGCCCTGACAGCTGCACAGGCAGCCCCGGGCCATGGCCGTACCTAGAGAGACCAGAGCATCCCAGCCCACCTGCTGGACCAGAGGCAAGGGCAGTAGGTGGGTGCAAGAATAGGGAAGCAGGATCAACATCCCTCCTGGCCCAGCCTGAGAGTGGACCCGGAGTAATCAGCTCACATGCTCATTTCATTCCTAGCCAATAGCTGGAGGGGATGGGCGACTCTCATCCTGCTCCTTTGCACGCATGTGTGCTCCAGCCCCAGCCCAGCCCTGGGAGCTGGGGTGGCCTGCCCTTCCCATGCACTGAAGACCCACATTTCCTCCTCTCCATCCCCCCCTTTCCTCCAGGCCTGGGATTCTTATAGAGGAGGTGTACAGGAAAGTCAGCTATGTCCTCCCTGGAGCAGCCCCCACCTGCTCTCTGCGTGTCTGGCTCCCCTCCATTCATGGGGAGCAAGGGGGGAAGAAAGCCATGGGATGTGACCACCCTTCCCAACAGCTGAGGTGGGCAGGGCTGACATTTCACTTGTTCAGGTCTATTAAAGTGCTTGGAGCTCCAGGACCAGCACGGGTGATTGAAAGGGTAAATGACTGTCCCCTTTCACCCAGCCCCATCAAGCCCTGGAGGGCACCGCCCCAGCGAGCCAGTGCAGCACCCACAGATGACAGGCAAAGGGAGGGTGATAGTGTCCGCAATGAGCACCAAACAGGATGGTGGCAGGGTCGAGGGAAATAAATATAGCTAAATAGCAGGGGGATTTATTATTTTCCTTTACATTTTACACAAGGGGAAGGGAGAGGCAATTGAAGACAACTGATCCTGACCACAAAACCCCTCAAAAAGAGCCTTTAAGCAGGGTCAGCGTCCTCCCTGCAGGTGCCAAAGGCTCCAGTCCACCTCTCCATCCATCCTGTTCCCTGCCTGCCTCTGGGACACAGCTATCAACAGGGATGGGGCAAGGGCAGAGGTAGGAGAGGAACAGCCCCCCTCTCTCAGGCTGAGTTGTGGCAGGGGAGCCTACAGCAGTCAGGGTAAGTAAAGAAAGTCAGCACAGGCCACTGAGGCTTTTGTGCTCCTGAAGATGGTGGTCTTGGTTAGAGAGGGTTCCCAAGGGCTGCTCTCCCAGGGCTCCCTCTCTCTTTGACCACCTCAGGTGGGGCAAGACCCTGCAGCAGCTCAGGGAAGGTAGCCCATGGGGCCCTATCACAACCAGGCAGCGCTGACCTTGCAGTGCGTCAAGGGCCTGCAGCTTGAGACCCTTTCTCCCCTCTCCCTAGCACCCAGGAGACCCCCATCACAGCTCCCCCACCCCAAGCCTGACCCTGCTGTGCAGACAAAGGGCAGCAAATGGGGGCTGCAGTACCACATGGGGGTCAGGTTGATTTCTTTGAAAGGGGAGTAAAATGTGCAAAGAAAAATGCCACTTATAGTGATGCTGCAATCCCCCACCTGTGCCCCTGGGGGAGGAGGGGACAGGACCTGGGGGAGAGGCTGCCTGCGCCTCCTTCTGCCCATAATAAATGCCCTCAGCACCCCTCATCCCGTGGGGAGCTGCCTAGCTTACACCAACCCTTTGCCCCTTCCCTGGGGTTATGCCACCCTTGACTAGGCTGTCACAGCCCTGTGGTGAGAGGGAAGTTTGTCACCATCCCTGTGCCTGGACCAGCTCCTGGCATGCCCCAAGTGGGTACTGTGAGGGGTTGAGAAAGGGCACACACAGGCACAGGGAAAAGGTGCAACAAAAGCCAGCCCCTTCCCTAGGTGAGATTTCCAATATACTGCTCATAGTTTTTCGTTTATCACCTTCCTGCAAATCTAGTAAGTTATTAGTGTTTTTCACCAGGATGACAAGTGACAGAGTGGCCTGCTGAGAAGACCCCAGATTTTCCCCTTATGCCCTTTCCCACAAAGCACCCAGCCTTCCTCCAACCTGCAGGTCCAGGGCAGCACTGTGGAGCTCACAGTCTCCCTCCTCCCCAGCCCCCATGATTCTGGGGTCTGGGGACATGTTGAAGAAGGTAGCTAGTAAAGAGCATGCCTGCTGAGCAGCTGGGCTGACGCAGGGGTGGAGGGGCAGGGCGATGGAGAGCTTGCAGCAGGGCCCCTGCCCTCACTGAAGGCAGTGTCCCTGGGGGGCAGGTGGGTAGGCAAGGGCAGTGGCCAGCACCCTTGGGCGTCTCTCCCCAGGTCTCCATGCGCACAGCCTGCCCTGCTCCTGGGCCTCCTTCCCCTCCCACCCTTCGAGGTCCCTACTGATGGATCTCGTTCTCTATCAGGCTGTCCTCACACGACTGGAAATCTGTGTCGTTCATGCCATCGGCGTTGATGAGCTCCTCATCCTGTGATCCCTGCTCCGATCCCTGCTCCTCTGACTCTGTTGCTTCGCCCTCCGGCGAGGGGTCCTGAAGCACTTGGGCGATGTACTTCTGTCAGGGCCCAACACGGGGCAGACAAGGGGTGGGGAGAGAGCAGAAACACATGTCAGTCTGGGGAGCTTCTCCTGGCAGCAGAGCACAACACACCAAGCACCATGCATGAGGCTGAGCGTAGGGTTATGCTGAGGGGGTGAGGAAGGGTCCAGACTCCGTGGGATGTACCAGGAAAGGGGTTAAGAATGGGGCTGGCTTGGCCCTGCAACCCTGGATGTGCCAAACCCCAGCATTCTGGGACAGGAAGTCTGGGCTAGGAAAGAATATGGCTTCACAGGCTCTTTGGAGCCCGTATAGACTGGAAGACTGCACTCCCTTTTTTGCCAGTAGACGTGCCCCTCTGAGGCTCTGCCTGCCTCCTATAGGGACTCTCCTTTGGGAGAGATGTTGCTGCCCTTAGCTATATGGATATTAGGAAGGACCCTGGATTATACGTGCACACTTCAGCCCTGCTCTCCTGAGGAAGCAAGAAGGTTTGCTTTACCCCATCTTTGCAGCTCTGTATAGACCCCAACTCCAAAAACCTCTTGGAAGGAAGCAGTTGGAATGAGCCAGTGAGCCAAGGAGAAGTTTCAAAAACTGACTCGGGGATCTTGGAGAGTTGCAGGACAGGGGAGAGGAGAGTCCCCAAAGCACTTCCACTGCCTTCAAGGCAATGTCCACGGACATGCCTTTGCGTTGGCACTAGGACCAGCCTGGTGGGTGACAGTCTTTGCCAGCGTGCAAGCGCGCAAAGATGCAGAATGAGAAGGGAGACTGACCCGGCTGGATTCACTGTCACAGCCAAGAGAGAGGCAGAAAGTAAACGCACAGCATCTGAAGAGCAGCGGGAAAGGGGTGTGTGTGGGGGGTTACACTTCATCACCCAGAGCAGGTGAGGGGCACAGTGCCCAACACTTGCCTCCCACCCTCACTGGATCCAGGTGCTGACTCAGAAAAATGAGAAGTGAGGAGTGAGGTACTTGGACAGGGAGTTACCTCCCCCTTTCCAAACCCAGATAAGGAGTGTGCCAGGGCACGGAGACGGGGACAGTGACTCACAGCTGATTTAGGAGCTGGCAGATTGGTGGCAGGTCTCCCGTTCTGCCTGTTGTCCATGGCATCCACCTCTGTGTGGTCAATCTGGAGAGGAAAGGAAAAACTGAGACTGCCAGGGCAACATGCTTGCTGTCCCACTTCAGGAGCAGCAGACAGGCAGGAGGGACAGCCTTGGCACTTTCCCCTCTGTGAAGCCAAGGTTGAAAGGCTGTGCTGAAGAGCACACTGGGACTCCCTCAGAGCCCCTGCTGTTTTGTGGCTGATCTGTGCTCCCAAGGAGGGGAGGTTCCCACACCCAGCATTCCACCTCACCTTGTAGTTGTGAGCGCTGAGGTATTTGAAGTGCCCGAAGCAGACGTGACACAGACAGATCACAATGGTGATCACGAGGACCACAAACGTGAACATGGAAGTGGGGGCCAGGAACCCTGGGGCAAAGGAAAACCAAAGTGGTGGAGTCAGAGGGACTGTGATTGTGCTCCGTGGCTGGGGGCTGCCAGAACCAGAACCTGGCCGGGGAAATGGCTCTGTAGGAGGCCAAGGGTTGGCATCGCAGTCCAGTGCTTACCTGTGCGCATGGTGGAGAAGAAAAGAAGCCAGAAGAGGCAGAGGATGGGGGCTGCCACTACCTGATTCACAGCCCCTGAATGTATCTTCTTGTCCAGCTTGGCAGGCAGGTAAGCATAGTACAGGTTGTATCGGTCCACCAAGTGCTTAAGCAGCATGTACATGAGCCCTGGGAGAAAGGGAAGGATGCCAGCAGAGTGGGGAATCAGCCTCTCTTCTAGACTGAGAGAGAGTATCTCCCCCACATCAGCCTTCTTGCCTCTCCTCCATTTCTGACACAGGGAGGCAGAGGGGTATCATTTACCAAAAGGGACGATGATGGGGCAGGTGATGCTGTATGTCATGACCACGGTGAAGACGCACATCATCCAGGCATAAGCAGCCCCGAACTGGAACTCATAGGCCTGGTGCTGCAAGAGGGATGGAGACCCATCAGCAGGACCCTGGGAGCTGAGTGGGGTGTGCGCAACACACCCAACTCTACACACACACCATTGGGCGACCCCCATCAGAGTCCCACTGCAGCACTCCCATCCCCGGGTGCAGGCCACAACCCATCCCCTCAGCCCTGCTACATACTCGTTTGACGTTCCTCCGCTCGGCCGCCGAGCGGGCCAGGCAGAGGCGTATCATGTACATGAGCAAACCGGGGATGCGCAGCAGGTCCATGGCATTCCCGATGAAGGCAGAAGCGATGACGTAGTTGACAAAGAAAGCCCCGTTGTCTGGCAGGAACACACACCTGGGGAAGTGCAGCAAGAACAGGCTGCAGGAGGCGCTTCCTCCTTGAAGGGCCACAGCTGGGAGCCCCCAGTACCTTTGGGGTACCAGAACCATTTCCCACTGGAAAGAAAGTCTTTCTGCTCAACTCCACTTACTCAAATCGCACGGCGGCTTCAGCAAGGAACTTTTTGTCAAACAACCAGCGGAAAAATACATCCAAGCTGTGGGGGAGGAGGGCAAAAAGAAAAGAGGAACCATCAGAAGCAGCGATAGACATACATGTACATGGCAAATATGTGGAAGCTGCTCTAGAAGGACCAAAAGCTCTGACCATAGACTATTTCGTTCCCTCCCAGAATGTGTCACCAGGAATTATGTAAATCAGACACTGGAAAACAAAACAAAACAGTACAGCACTCAAAAAGGGATGTAAAGCTTCCCACTGGTATGTTTTTATCTCTTTGCCCCAGTCCTATCAGTATTTTCCTCTCTCCTCTGTTTTGGGCACAACATCTATGCAAGGAACAGGTGACTGACAGAAGAATGTGGTTAGGTACAAAGTACCCTCCAACAAGAGATTAAAAAAATCCCTTAGGGAAAACAAGTATTTTCCTAAATTATGATTTTTTTATATAAAACTATCCCATCCTCTGGAACTGGTAGAATACAGAACTCCAGAGGCAACAGCAGTGGGATCGACTCATCAAAAGGAATGGAAGTCTGTTTAATGGTCAAAATGCAAATCCTTCAAGAGCATTTACCTGCCTAAGTTGTAAGGTTACATGCAATGAGGCATTTTTAATCTATTTTGGAAACACTGCTGTAGTCACCCAGTGGGATGGAGACCTACTCTTCTGCCTCTATCAGAGAGTTTGTCTATTCTCAGGAGCTGCCTGACATCACCACTGATGGGCTGTTATCCCAAATCCTGAATTTAAGGGGGTGTGTAATCACAGAAACACAGAATGGTGTGGGTTATAAGGGATTTTTAAAGATTCCCCCACCCCACTGTGAGAGTCTGGATGTGTATCTCCCTGGATTGTTTAACTGAGTTGAATTAACTTGGGGAGCAGAGTGGGCGGCCAGGCCTCCAGTATGGGGAGCCACATGGCCTATGTCCTAACAGCTGTCTGGAATGCACATGGCATCGGGAACCATGTGCAAGAGCGTGTCAATCAAAAAGGCCCACCTACACCACACCCCCTGGGTAGGCTGGACCACCCCTCACTAGAGCTGGGAGAGCACTGAGTGGTCTGTGAACTGGAAAGGGTGGGCATGACCATATAAATAAAGGAGCATGGGGGGCTCTGTCTTGCTTCTCTCTAGCGACCTGCCATCATGATGCAACCTTTTGGTGGTAGCTATGCAATTTTCTTATTCTAACCTCTTTCTTTATTCCTGTTTCTTCTCTTAATCTCTTTCCTTTTTTTACTCTTTTCTTAATATCTTGTGAGTAACTTAAAACCAATGGATTGTATTTTACTTAAGTTGTGGTTGTCGTGTGCTGGTGCTTTAGTGAAATGCTTCTCCTTGGTTATATGTTACTCCTGTAAAACTTTGCCAAAATGGCTATTTTCTCACTAAATCAATGAAAGTCTCTTGAGAAATGGGTATAGTGTGCTCTCTTTATGCAAAATCAAAGTATTAAAGAACTAAAGGCTCTGCAAGAGTTTGGTTGAATGAAGTCTCTTGGAGTCTGAATACAAGTAAGTTGTCTGGACAGCACGTGGCCTGACCTGGGGCTTTACGCCCACAATGTAAACTACCAGAGGGAGGGTTCCCTGTCCCACACCCACTCCCTAGTTTTTTCTTCCTCATGCTATTCCCCTACTTAGCTCCTGTTCAGTGCTGGAAGCCCACACCAATGGCTGGCAGCTGATGCATCAGTGTTTCCCACATGGCAGTTCTATAAACTCTGCAGGAAGATTTGAGGCTCACATCCAAACAGATGAGCAGTGCTGCACACACACTATCCCACCCAGCCAAGCAGTGCAACCTACTCAAGTTCAGGCTTAAATGGGGAATTCATTAGTTTTGTGCAAAATTCAGAGTGCATGCTGAGCAGAGATGGGGAATGGCAGCAGACCTTGAGCAGACTTTTCACATGCATCCACCAACCACACCAACTTTTGCTGCATTGTTTTAACACCATGGCACATGTCAATGCGTCTGCAGATTGAGTCAGTAAGGTCCTAGAGACCCAGTCATGTATGGTCTGGCCTGCACCCCCAACCAGAACCAAACACCATTTTCCCAAGGGGATGGTGGCCAGCGTATCAGTGCAATGAGGAAAGGATGTAGTATATACAGAAGAACAAGTAAGGGTGCATCTCAACCCTACCCATGCTCCAGATCTCTGCACTTGGCCTCCCTTCCCACCATCCCTACCTGCTCAGACCCAGCGACGGCAGCAGCAAGACCATGAAGATGAGGAAGGTGTAACACTTGTGCATGGTTGTTCTATTTTCTCCAGACCTGAGGGCAGAGAGGAGGCTGTTAACCTTTCATTGTCACCCTGCCAGCCCCATGAGCTGTGCTCCCATGGCTTTTTCATCAGTAAGCACTTCCCAATCTCTAATCTGAATCCCACCCTGTCCACTACTGGTACATGAGTATGTCCCCTTTCCCTCCAGTATGTCTGAAATCTGTTACCGAGTCCCAGTTCCTTCCCCCTTGTCTCACAGGCTCTGCAATCATCTCCCTTGACCTGCAATCCTCAGAGCTGGTGACAACCTCCCCACCAGTCTCTGCAACACAGAGCGGAAAACAAAGCTTACATTGCATGTCCTGTGGGGTATATTCCTCACAAGCAGCACATTTCTAGTGCTCTACACTTCAAATACCTTCTCTGTTGCCAGAAGCTGAAGCAGTTGAAACAATTTTCCCTTGGAAAACCTATGACTTACACATGGGTACAGGCACACCACTCTTGCCTGCTCACCTGTGACAAGACTTCCTTCTCTACTAGCATTTCTCACAGTGACCAGCCCCAACTTTTCCCAGCTTTCTTTTTCTTCTTGTAGACCTATGTAAAGCTCTGCTCAGACAATCATGCTGCACAACAGCAGCTAAAGACTGGCAGAATAGCTGTCCATAGCAGTCCTCAGGTGTCCAAGAGGTGCAACATAACACCATGCTTTGAGCAGAAGGATGCAGCCAGGAGCTTTACATCAGTGAGAAGTGTCTAGCACCCAGGCAGCTTGCTGGTATGACTAAGAACAGGTAGTGGCTGTCTTTACCTGGTCCAGTGTGCTTCAAAGAAGGCAGAGTAGTATACAATGGTGGGCAGAAGAGCAGAGAAAGACCACAGCAGCAGGGTCGGGAAGAACTGGGTGATGATTGGATTCTACAATAAGGCAGAGAAGAAATCGGTGTTACATGGTGCAGCAGCTCTTGTGCCAGCAACAGGTACAGTTGCCTTTGTTGATACAAGTGCCCAGCACTGTGGCTGCCACTGCACCCTGGCCAGGCTCAGCACCTCCTTCATGATCAGGCTGACAGGATCTGGGGAACACTGACAATCTCTCTCCCTATCAGCCTTGTAAGGGATGTTGTGCCTCGAGATGGTTCTCATGCTACCCATCCTGCACCCATCTCCAAAGTCCTTACATTGAGGTACTCCACGGGCTTGGTGACATTGAATTTGTCCATAGTAGTGATGATGATAGCAGGGGTGGTGAGAAAGAAGAGAAGGATGAAGAGGATCACATTGATCACAAAGCAGCGGATCCACCACACGAAGCCCTGGACAGAGAGGTGTTCCCTGGGAGGGAGAAGGAGGGCATCAGGATGGCTGCACAGGGCAGAATAGCAGATCTGGGGCTTCACATGCATGCCACAGCCCAGCCTGTGTGAACAGCACTTGGGGTGCCAGCCCAAGGCTTTCCCCCTCCCTGTCAGCCCTACAGAGCTGCTCACCAGTAGATGTTCTGTGGGTCAGGGGCATAGCTGACGGTCCAGTTGGAGACATGGAGGGACTCACTGCAGGAGGAGGCCCTTGGCTCCCCATGGCATGCACAGCCTTGGCACTTACAAGCATTGAAATCTTTGAGGATTCTGAAGAAGAGAAAGAGGGAGATGCTGATGCAAAAGTCTGGCAGGCATAAGCTGAGGGAATGCCTTAGTACTGGCATTCTTGTGATTTAAGGCGATGGCTGGGACAGGTCACCTTCCTGGGGAAGGCAGGACCCTTTGCACTCACATGGCTGTGATGGTCTCATTGTGGAAGGTGACAAAGGCCATCCCCAGAGGCTTTTCATTCACCTTCTCCTTCTCCCGCTTGTAATCATCTTTGAGCTTCTCTTCTAGCTTGGTATAGTACTCGATGGCCTCCACCTGAGCAAAATGACAGAGGTCAGAGGAGGGATGATGTAGGGAACCAAAGCCACCATGGGCTCCACCTGTCTAATACCTCCAGCTCTCCCCTACCTCCTCACAGCCCCTGATGACACAACAGCATAGGTGGCCGCAGGGCTTGGGATTGATCATGCTTGTGTGGCTGGTCTTGCTCTTCAGGTTGGTGAAGTAGATTCGCCCACGCTCAGCTTTCTTCCTGAAACAGGAGAGCAGAAGAGAAGGAAGGGAGGGGAGGCTCAGAAGAGCTCCTGTGGCACCAGACTTGGGAGGGAACCAGCAACACAGGCCCACTCTGCCTTCTTTCCCCAACTAGGGGTTACCTCTCTGCATCAAGGAACATCAGCCGGGCCACATCATAGCAGGGACGGGCCTCCAGGACAGTGCAGTTGGCATAGGCCTCCCTGTGGATGAGAAGCACCAGTTCAGCACACCTGGCACCAAAGGCCCTACCCCTCATACAAACCCTGCACATCCAGAACTTCTCTCCTGCCCTGAGAAGCATGTCCTGGGCTGAGTGTCACAACACATACCAAGATTTTGCAGGGGAGCCTGCAGGCTCTGTATCTTATAGCAGAAGCAACACATAGGGCAAATGCTACATCCTCTGGGCTTTGACACAAGGAACCTCTCTGGGACTTTTGTCCTGCAGCAGAGAGAAGCCTCTCTGACCCTATACTCCCTCTCTGCTTTCACAGGCTTGGGGACAGAAAGATGGGTCCCAAAGGGTAAAGGCATTTCTCTTCTACCCATGGTGCTTCTAAAAATGGCCCTGGCAGTGTGTTCCTTGAGGTTTCAACAGAAGAGGAATTAAATTTTTTTGTTAAAATAATATACCTTCTACAAGGACTGTGGTCAGGGCAGCACAACATCCCATAGGCACTGCTTGAGTGCCTCCTGCCTATATCTCATCTCTGAATGTGGCCATATCTCACAACATGCCCTGTTCACTGCTTACCACACTGACCTGCTATGGCTCTGCAAGAGATAGCTGGGCACATCCCAGCACAAAACCAAGGATACTGCACATTCAGATAAAAAGTTAGCAGAAAAATAACAGTAAGAGGCCCAAAATAAAGGCATTCACTGATTTTGCCTAGCTCTCTGCTCTCAATGTATTCTTGCTGCTCCAGGTAAAACTAGCACTATTCTACTCCATTACAGAGCAGTCTTTAGGGACACAGTGAGACTCACTCAAAGTGCTTCTTGATCTTCTCTGGCTCAGCATATTTTGAGATCCCATTGATGAAGAGAGTTCGCTTAACCTGGAAGAAAGAAAAGGAAGGAAGGAAGGAAAGAAAGAAAGGAAAGAAAGAAAGAAAGAAAGAAAGAGGGAGGTAGGTGTGGATGGTGTAAAAGACCAGATTGCAGCAAATCCCCTCCCAAGACCTGAGTCAGTGATGAAAACGGGCAGCCCCATCATTTCTGGCCATCAGGACTGCCCCTCTTCCAAGCTTTCACTAGTCCACTGGTGCACTGCAGACTGACAGGCTAGGAACTTACACTGCAGCTGCCTTAACAGAAACAAGGCTACCCTTATGAAAGGAAGAAGACAAAAGCACCTGGAACACTCCTGAAGAAGAATGGGGTCCTTCCACATATCTACCCAGTGCAAGCCTCTCTTCTTTCCCCACGGACAGTCAGAGCTGCTGCTCTGGAGAAAATCTGCCTTTGGCCAGGCAGAATAAAAGAACAGCCAAAACATTACAGCCCCAAATTTCTGTGAGAAGTGAGGTGCTCAGCACCCTGTCCAAGGCTACTAGATTTGACCAGAAGGCATAGGAAAATGTGCCTGGAAGAGTGATGAGAACCTGCTCACCAAGTCATCCTCTTTGTAGCGCATCTTGGAGGTGTGTCGGCGCATGCTGATCACTGTCAGCAGCAGGTACAGAAAGGCAAAGATGGTGTGCAGCCACAGCAGGTGATTCCTGTCACAAGGGAGATCACAAAGGTCAACGCAAGGTTGCCACTACAAGTCTGTGTGTATGGCTGGTCAGGCCCTGAAGGCACTGGAGCCGTGAGCAGTGTAATCAGCACAACACACACACACACACACACACACGCGCACACACACACACACACACACACACACCTTACAACCAAATTCCAGGAGCTCAGCCTAGAAATTGGAGCAGAGACAGTAGCCTCATGGCAAGGGCAGAAATGCAACCTTCAAGGAGGTAAGGCTCTGGAGCAAGTGAACATTTACAAAACATCCCTTGAGGGCCTCAATTATCCATTCCACCCCTGCCTATACATACCTAGAATTCAGGTTAGCAATAGTTGTCCTCCCAAAGCTGTAGGCATTGTTTTCTAGGGAGAAAGAGGCAGACACAAGCATATTTAGTTATATGGAGTGGCACAGAACACCACTAGGGTGAGCTATGGCAGGCATCTCACCTGCAGAACACCTCAAGACCCAAGCTGCCCAGGATGACCCTGTGGATGCACTATACTCAAAGGGAGGCAGCAATCATGGTTTGTCTGTGTTAGTCCTGTCCTGCCCTCCACTGCTACCCAGTGGTCTGGAACATGGTGTTGAAAGCAGCTTCCCCAGCCCAGCCAAAGGCTCCTTGCTCTCACCTAGCAGGTCCCCTGAGAAGTTGACAGGTAACACAATGCCCACGGAGAGCACACCCACGACCACCAGCAGTCCAATGATGTGCCTCTGGAAGGACAGGTAGTGCACTGCATCAACCCCACATTTGTCCCGGATTTCATCATCCCTGCCAAGGAGAGAAAGGATGTCAAGCAAGTTTCTACATTCCTTCAAAGTGCTGGGGAAAAGGACTGCTGCTCTCCTGATTTGAGCCCACACACCACCCCTGGTTCTGCCTTACAGAGCTGAAACCAGACCCCAGGGTAGGGAGCCCAGCACCCAGCCTTGAACAGGCCTGGGCAGAAACCTGCCTGTGCAATGCTTACTCAGCCCCACTCCCCATGGCCCTGTCCTCTGTCTCCCAGGACAGGTAGCTGGACACACACAAACCCCACCCTTACACTCTTCAGGTGGACCTTGCCTTCTCTGCTAAGATATAGGATGGCTGGCACTATCCCACAGCACTCTGAAGCCACAAAGTGCTTGGGAGACTACTTCTGAGCATTATCATGCTGAGGGCATCTCACTGCATCCTCTAGTCCCCTCCTCAGAGCTGTTCTTCAGACAGCAGTGCCCCTAGCAGGAGTCCCAGGGAGAGGAGCATTTCTATAGAGCAGTGGACAGTATTTCTGAGACGGGACTGAGGTGGGAGAACTCTGGGCAGGGTGCTCTTCTGCCACTGTGTGACCTTATTTTGGGTTCTGGGTTTAGGACTCCTCATCTAGTCCTATCTTTGCTTGTCCTTTCCAGAGGACACACTTTGCTTGTGCTCTTCAGAGAGATGGCTGCAGCAGGGGCAGTGACTTCAAGCAGCTGTACCGCACTGTGCATCCCAACAACCCCACACTGCCTTTCCTTCCCCATGTGGGTCCCTTATGCAGGTCCTGGGGCACTTACTTTATCCTGAAGATGGCTGTCAGCCAGGAGCAGAAACCCTGTGCAGGAAGAAGAAAGAACAGTCTCACATCACTCTGTATTCCCATATCCCAGCTCCCTCTTTCAAAGGCTCCCAGGGACCAGGCTGGTGTCCTTGCATTCCACTTACTTGGCTTGGGGGGGACAGACTATGAGCACTCAGATGTGCAGAGCCAGAGATGGACCAAGCTGAAGGAGGTGACAGTGTTACTCCACGGAGTACAACACAGGTTGGACTATGACATGTGGCTATCCCCTACCAACTGGAAGCTTAAACTCCTAGGCAACCCATGGGCTCCTTGTTAACATGGAAGCTCTTCACTGCCTAGGGACACCCAGAAAATTTAGCCATCCTCCTGGACAAGAGAAGCTCTGCAGGGACTGGGAAGGCAGGCTGGACCTACGCAGTGCTCCTCAAAGGACACCTGGGGGAGCTTTACCCCCCATCCATCACAATCATTATCCTACTGAACTGGGCCTCCCCTTACCAAGGAAAACAGCAGTAGAGGTAGACCAACAGTGTGAGGAGGAGCTGGTGAGTTAAGTATTGTTTGTAATGCTGAGACTATAGACTGAACAAATGTCTGTTAAGCTACAGGGATGTCCAGCCTATTTATTTAAGCAAACATCTAGAATCTGCATAGTTGTGTCTCCTTGAGCTCTACACCACACTCACACACTGCAAGATTTGGGGTTTATGCCCAGGAATGGGCAAAAAGTGTTGCTCATCCAAGCTGTGAGCTCCTGGCCACTCAAATGCAAAGCGTTTGACTCTTGCTGCTACTCACGTTGTCCCTCTGGTCGAATTCCACAGAGCTGGAGACGGAGGTGAGGCGCTCATAGCGGTCATGGTTGTCAGAATGCAGGGCGGAGGCTACACTAAAATGACAAGTGGGAGGCGAGGGAGAAAGTTAGAAGATGCGAAGACGCAGCCTGGCCAGGAACCAAGAGCACTCAGGAGACGAGAGGTTAATTCAGATCAGTTTGCACCAGGTGAGATGGAGAGAGGCAAGATCACAGAGCAGAGGTGGCAGTAAACAGAGACCCCTCCTCAGACAGCATGCTGAGCCTGGCAAGCCCCATGGGCTTGGCCATGGATCTACTTGTTCAGCACCTTCTGAGAGGCACCCATGTTATCTGGCAGCCCCTGTGAGGAGAGGCTGGTAGAGGCTGACACAGAGGAGAGAGGAGATCTGTTTAGCACAGGGTTTAGACAAAGGAGAGGAAGTGAGAACTGTAGTGTGCCATAGCCCCTCTGGCTCTGGCATGGCCAGAGAGGCACTGGCAGTGGCTCCTGTCCTGGAGGGCCTCACTTGCCTTCAGGAAGAGGAAGGGTGGGAGTCTGGTGGGCTGCATCCTGTTTACACCAGTCCTCCTCACCTTTTGTGCTCCAGTACAGAAGGAAGAATGCAGTTGCCTGGAGCCAGACTCAGTGCAACCTGCTCCACAGCTTAGCCTCCTGCCTGGAAATCCCTTGAGTAGGAGCAGGGCAGACAGCTAAAAGTGAATTGCCTGCATGCTAAAGGACAGGAAAGCAAAAGGGGTGAATATCCCAAACCACTTTACTCTGGGTGCAGGCAGAGACCTAGATGAAGACCTGCAGCAGCAGAAGCATCCAGTGTGACAACAGCCCCCACTGCAAATGGAGGCAGAGGACAGCTGGCAAAGGAGGCAAGAAAATGGTCCAGAGTCTTAAATTAAATAGCACTTGCAAGATGAGAACAGCAGGCTGGGACCTCAGAGGTGCCAGGAGAGATATGACTGATTTCAAGACTAGAAGCTAAGCAAAAAAATCAAATGAAAACACGGTCTCCCTGTAATCAGTACAGGCTCAACGAAGATTAGACGGACAAGAACACAGAGAAGCAGCTGCTGAGAGACAAGTGCTAGAGATGAAGTAGACAACACTACAGGAAAAAGAACAAGCAGAGACCCTTGAAAACCTGCTGAAGGAAAGAAGATGGGACCCATGGCCTCCCTCAGAGCAGAGCAGCACCTGCTGAGCCCCTAGCTGGAAGTAACAGAGAGAGGGGAAAAAGAAGATTAGCTGAAGGTCAGGGGACTACAGCAGTGCAAATCAGACAGTGGTGTGCAGCCTTGAGACTGTGCAGCCCAACACCCTGCTCTGCTGGAGGGACAGAGTGAGCTTCGACCCAGCTCTCAAGACTTCAGCCCTTTAAAATCAGAGGCCTTGCGGCTGGGTACATGGAGTGAGGGTGAATTTCTGCTGTGTGCAGTCCCAAGGAGAGCCCAGCAAGATGACACAGTGTGCTTTTGGCTTCTCAGTACTCAAAAAGCACATGGCAGAGCAGAAGCAGCACTGAAGGGAACAACTGCGAGGAGTGCAATGTTATGAGATGACTAGGATAACTCAGCTCCATGCAGGGGGATGCTGAGACAATAATCACAATGACCTCCAGTGCTGAGAACACAGAGGATGCCTAAACATGCCAAAGATAGAAAGCTGAAGAGGAAGCTCCAACAGCACCTGCACCTGGATGGAGACTTTTTAAAGTAAAGCACTAACAATGCATATGGGTGAAAGCAAGACTGCCCTAAATCACAAGATTAAGGTGGGAGCCTGCACAATGTCCTGAGTTTGGTGCAGGCCCTGCTAGGGAAGGAGTAGGACAGGGTCTGAGGCATGAATAGCCTCAGGCCAATGGAATCACAGGCTCTGGGAAGGGACACCAGGCATGCCATGGAAAGGGCTTGCAGTGGTGTGAGGCTGAAGGCTGCAGTGTGGGTTGCAAGCCCCATAGGGCTCTGTGATCACTTCCCTCACACACAGAGGCGTGGGTGGTTTGCTATGACCTCCAAGTGCAGACTGAGTTATCAATTAAGACTGTCCATGGCTACTGCAAGCTCTGGCAAGTGGCACGACAAGGGTACTTGCTGGCTCTCATCAAAAGGGAACATCAGAGGAGGATGCCCTTCTCTACAAAGAGCAATGTAAATTCAAGGCGTGGGAGCATCAGGTGACATATGTGTTCCTAACCCACCACCTGTCACTGTACCCCAGCAGAGAACAGCTAGGATGGGAAAGTGCCATCAGTCTTGGAGGAGCACAGCCAGAATGAGGCTTCCTCACCAAGCTCCACAGGTTTTTGAAAGCTTCTGGCTACCAACACTGTCCCAGCTCAAGCAGCAGATTTGGGGGTCATGTGTGTGGTGTGTGTATCAGCACATTGTTCTGGCAAGCTCAGATGAAGAACAGGAGCAGGAAGAAACAATCCCCTGGAGAGAGACAAGTACTCATGATGATTACTGAAGTGGTCCCCCAAAAAGCCTCAGAGCGTGATGCATCTGCCTTACTCCCCCCACAAGGTGTTAGCAGTGAAAAGTTGCCAGACACACCTGAAGCAGGGCCAACCACTAAGTTAAGTACTCAAGCATGAGCGAGATGTCCCCTCTGTGCCATGCACCACAGCTACCACCAGTTCTGTTTTCACAACTTCAACTACTCTGCTCCCAAGGGCAAGGAGCAGCTACAAAAATAGGAACATTCCTGTAGCCTCTTCAAGGCAGCAGAAGGCCCCTGCTTTGCAAGTGGTGAGGCTTTGCAAGTGAGAGTGAGGTTGCAACTTGCTGCCCTGGCCTTAGATACAAATCAGCATGGCTGGAGCAACCATGGCAGGCTCTGTACTGCCAGCTGATCATCTCCTCTGCAGCACGTACCACCTAGCCAGTCAGCAAGGTGTGGTCAATGCTCTTTTCTCAGGCATAAAAGCAGCAAGAAAGATAAAAGCAGGGAGGGACAGTTCATGGTAGGGCTTAATGGGCAGTGGCAGGCCAAGGTGCCAAAGGATGCTCTCAGCAGCGCTCAGGTAGGAAGTTTCTTCTGCAGGGGGAGAGAGAAAATCAAAGGTGCTACCTTGCTGGGCATGGGGGTAGGTGGCAAGGGACAAAGGGCCAACAATTGCCCTGGTCCCAGGAGCCTCATGGGGTAAAAAGAAAAGACAGAGGAGTCTTGACATATTCTCTCTGTGTACCTGCCTACCCTTGCAGCTGGCATGGGAACAGCCCTTGTGGCATCTTGGCACAACAGGGACAAGGCAAAGGAGCCTCCCTTGCATCTGGGTGACCTGAGCATGCCGTGGGCTCAGGCAATCATGTTTGTTTTCTTCCATCATAAGGCAGGATAGCTGGACACAAGCAGAAAGAACAAGGTATGTGATATGGCACCCTCTGCCCTGGCCAGGACTAGGAGCTCCTTGGCACTACTGCTCTCAGGGAGCATTTAAGGGCTGCTAGGGAAAAAACAGGGTGCATTCACTTGTGGTAGTGGATGACACAAAGGGGAGGGAAAGAGAAGAGCACAAATCCACCAAGAGGCACAAATCCATGCCCAAACTCCCAGCCATTTAGATTAGTCCAGAAGCAAGACAAAAAACTGCAAGAGAAAAGGAGAAAGAGAGAGAGGTTGTGAGCAAGAAAGAGAGAAGAAATGAGACCCTGAAAAAACAACATACTATTCCCGCTCCTCTCTTTCCGTCTCCCAGCGTCGGCGCCTGGGGGCACAGAAACAGAAAGGGACAGGTTACAACCATGGGAGTAGGTGCTGAGTCTCCTCTTTTGTTGGGACTATGCACCCAACATGGCTCCATATCATCCTGAGGAAGAGAAACCTGCCAGTGGTCAGGCTGGAGAAGATCTTCCTTCCAGAGCTTAGCAACATCTCTGGATCAAGAGCCCCCACTGGTCCAGGAGCAGCGTGCTTTGCTGCCAGCTGAAGGGAAGCTGGCTTCACTGGGAAGGTGGCCTGGGTCCATACCACAGACATCACAGGGGGTGTTTGAGGGGTGGGGCCAAGTAGGAGAGACTGTTGGGACTGTCTGGTTGCCATCTGAGCTCCCATTCCATGTCTCTCCTTCCCACTCAGGCACACTTGCATCCCACCCTCTCAAAATTCTCATCCCACCCCATGGATGGGGCAAGTGGCAGGGGCTTCTCCCTGGGATCCTAGTCCTATTGATCCACAGCCCTTACTGTAGTCATGCTGTCCTTCTCCCTGTGCTTACCAGCTCTCCCTCTACGAACAGTTGGCACCCCTCTGCTTTTTTGCCTACAGCCACGGCTCCCTTTCCCTTACACTCAAGGCACTCAAGCATTGCCTCCAATAAAGTCCATCCTTCTCTCCCCACTGGATGCCAGAGCTGTGCAACCCCTGTAGCTACCAGCCAGATTGTTTGAACCTGAGAAGCTGCAGATCTCTTCCCCTTGCAGTCTCATATGCCTATTCCTTTCTCCTTGTTATCCCTGCACTGCTTCTGCATAGCTGATTTTCCCAGCCAGGCCAGGAAAGGAAGGACAGAGGAGTCACAGGGACACAGCTGCTTATCTGACCCTATTGAGGACCACTTACCTAAACCAGGAGAGTTCCTGGTTCAGTGCTGGAAAGAAACTCTTACTCTGCCCACTGTTGTGCAGGGAGTGCTCAAGAGCAGCTTACTTGAACCTGTATTGCCAAAGGAATCAAAAAGGCTAGAGCTCAGCCCCATCCGAGCCTTTGGGCATAATGAGTTCAAGGAGTTGATTAAAGGGAAGAAGAACCTACCACAGCCAGCCTTCAGAAGCCACACTTGGCCTCCAGCATGTGACAAAGCACCACAGGTGCAGCAAACCTCACCCCTGGAGAGAGGTGGACTACATGCACAACTCCTTTAGCCTAATCAAGGAAAGTTCCTTGGTTCTGCACTGAAAGAAAATAACCACTGTCCTTCCTGCTGCTGACAGCCAAGACTAGAACTGCATCCTAGTCTGTTGTGGAGCTGCCAACTACAATGGGCCCTGGCTTTTACTGACAGACACTGGAGCCCACAGATGCACTGGGAAGGAAGGATCCATATCCAGACCCATTCATCAGCACTTGGGATGTGACCTAAACTCATGTCAGCACAGCAGTACTGCACCTGGAAACGCAGCATACTACTTTCAAGTGCTCTTAACAAGAGCTGCATCCAGCCGAACCACAAAGACACCTTCAGAGGCTTAACAAAGCCTTCACTGTGGCAGCCCTCATCCCTCCTGTGACCTCTTGTTCCTCTATCCTTCCTCCATCTGCTGTTCCTCTGTAAGGGCCCCTGCACGCCTCTGTTACTGTAGGGACACAGGTGATAGGGAGAGCCATCAGAGACCACTCTCTGTGTGTTGGGAGAAAGACGCTGTAAGAAAAAAGCCAGTAAGCAGGGATCTTTTCCTGTTCCAGGAGCTCAAGGGATGCAACTGGCACATTTGCTTTTCCTCCCCAGCTGTTCAGGCATGCACAGTGGGATTTATCCCTTCTGCCTTGCAGAAAAGAAGGGTACCACTCATACCTTATTCTCCTGCCCCTTTCCCACACATACCTGTCAGCATCGGTCACCAGGGCCAGGCGTCCATAGTCCCAAGCAACTTTACGCAAAATTGAAAAGACAAACAACAGTACCTGGAAGAGAACAAAAGAGGAAGCTGTGAGAAAAGCTGTGAGACAACTCTGTCCTTGTCCTCTGCACACAGAGCCACAGGAACAGGGAAGGGACAGAGTCCTCAGCTAACAGCACACTGAGACCACAGGACAGCACAAGTTCCCCTGAACTGTTTAATCAGACTATCTGGATGGTTGTAGGAGGCAAATGTGCAGGATGCAACACACAGTAACAAGGTAGCCCCACAGGATCAAAAGGCCCTGAAGTCCCTAGGAGCTGAAATTATGGCTACAGTATCTGTGGTTCCACAGTTTCTAGGGAGGAACAAGCAAAGTCTTTGGGTGGGTAAAATTGCAGGGACTTGGCACCATAAGTGAGAGTTATGTTATGCAGGACCAACCCACATTCTTAGGGCTGCAACACCCTTCCATGGGGCTCAGTGTGGTGGTATTTGAGTTATGTGAATAGTGGGTAAGCCCACAGTGGCTAGAGAACACAATCAGAGCCAAAAAGTCATCGAGCAGCAAAGTCAGGGATGGCATTTGGGGCCCTCAACTCTAACCATCTGACCACAGTCCCCCATCCTTGGTTAATTAGGGGGGAAGGTGCTGAAGCAACAGCAAGTCAACTTACAAGAAAGCACATAAAGTCAAGGGCTAGGACGGTGGGCACCCCGCCGAAGGGCAGTCCCTGCAGCACAGTGCTGCGGATGCGCGCACTGTAGCAATAGTCCTTGGTGCTGTTGTTGTTGTTGCATGTTGAGGCTTTGCAGGTGGCCCCTGTTGAGCCCAGGGTGGCAATGACGTAGGGAAGCATCTCTACAGCTTCATCCTCTTCCCTGGAGAAAGGAGAGAAAGAGCTGGTTAGACACACCTTCCAATGTCAGTTGAATGATAATGTAGCCCTGCAGGAAACAGGGGCCAACCTTGTCCACTAGCTCAGGCTCCTCTGTGCAACCAGATTTTCCTGGGACCAGTGTCAAGGGATAAGGTCATCTGGAGAAGCCTGCTGAGTTTGGGAGAGCTAGAAGAACCCAGGTTCTTCAGCATCTGTGGTCCCACCACACACAGTCCCAGAGCTCCCTTCCTTGTTTGCCTGCTCTCACACCATTTAGGTGCACCTCCTTCCCAAAGACTACTCTTCTTCCCGAGAACACAGTGTCTCAGCTCCCCCTCCTCAGAAGGAAGAACATTTAGGTACAGGAAAGAACGAAAGGGTGGGGTGGTGGGGGCATGAAGTCACATCTGGATGATGGAAACAAACTGCTATGGGACAGCTGCTGCATCATGATCCCACAATTTCCTCTGCCTAGCTGCATAATGCCATTAGCTTTATTAGGCTGAATCATCACCCTCTGCTTACTGAGGGCCTCAGCCTCAAGCTCCCAGGATACCCATCAGGGGCTGGTCACGTGTCTTGCTTGTTTGCTTTCCTTCCTCTGGCTTGGATGCATTTAGGTTCAACAACACAGGGTAGAGAGGAGGCTTAGGCTCTACTATTTTTCTGGTCAAACATTTTATTTATTTCAGTGCCCTCCCCAAATTGTTGCAAGACCCACAGTGGCATGTGGGTCAGCATTGCTCCCTGGACATAAGGAGAGCCTCCTCCTGTGCAGAGCAGCTCCATGGGAAACAGAGAAGACCAAGCTAGCAATAGAAAATGCAAATTGAGCATCATTAAGATGGTCTCAAAAAGGACACACTAATAGCAGAAACACAACCACTTTGTGGAGCAAGGGAGAGAAAACCCCATTAGTTGCAGAATGAACAGTGGTAACAGGAAGATCTACTCAGGCTGCTGATCCCTAAGTCATTCCTCTTATCCAGCACATACACAAATCACCCCAAATCCTTCACTACTACTATGACCCACGCAGCAAGGCTGTATAGCATAGTATCACTTCTGGGCAATGCTCAGGGGTTTCTTGCCCAGAAATGTCATCCTGATGGGCTGGGCAAAAGAGCCATCATGTGCTCAAAGGATGAGAAAGCTACCACCACTACCACTGCCCTGTGCTGATTTCAGCCTCTTGTCCCATCAACCCTGCCCTTCAAGCTCTGCACTGGATGGTGACATCAGCAGAGAGGGTGCAGGGCTATTACCTACAGCTCACGGGTGTATCCTGGCAATCTCTTGCCTGGCTGCAGAGGTTTATCAGCATCACAGCACAACACTAGTTGGATAATGACCACAAAACTATTTGCTGCGGTGCCCTAGAGAGTTTGGCTTCAAAGTGATCCCTCCCAGCTCAGCTGGTACAGATGCACAGCTACAAACCAGCTGAAGCACTGATGACAAAAGGCAGACTGAGCAATAAAACCCCAGCTGGGTACACGCATTTTGAGGGGGTCAGCCAGACTGGAAAAGCCACAGAGCAGCCTGTTAACAGATAATTCACGGGTACAGAGCTGGCACAGGGCTGTCCAGTGCAGAACAAGGGAGTAGAAAAGCAGGAGAAAAAACCCAAGCCATGAGATCACAGTTGGGAACAAACTGGGAACTAATTCACCCTGTCTGAATTAAACAGAGATTTGGAAGCTCTAGGGGAAGGACGGGAAAAAATGATGGGATAAGATTCAAAGGAAAGTCACACACTTTGGAGCATGAATGGTTACACCCCTCTGTAAGTACAGCCTAGAAGGACTTTTCAAAAAGAGAAATACCTCTCAATCCTCTTTTTGTGAATCTTGTAAACTTTTAGGGTGGAAATAGTATCTTGCAGCAGTGAGTTCCAAATGCTGAGTAAAATGCTACCGTCCAACTGCAACACCACAGCCTTCAGCCTTGCATAGTGAGCAAAAGCAAAGAAGAAAAACATTCCTTTTCCCAGATCTCCTAAGCTCACTCTAAGTGCCCTGTCCTTCCGAGGACACAAGAGGACTGCTAGCTCTAACCACTCTCACCACATATCCCCAATATATCCTCTCTTCTGACCCTACTGAAAAGTGACCAGAACCACATATAATATACTGGGTAGGGCAATGCCCTTGACTGCCTGAACGGCATCCTGATGCTCTCAGCATCTCTCCTTACACTACTCCTCGTGTGGCTGAGCATGATTTACTTCTCTGATGGCATTTTTGCTTACTAAGAAAAAGCATCTCTGTAACTGGCCTGTAATGCTGTTACCCGAAGTAGCCACAGTAAATTAGAAACAAGTCGTGTCCCAGAGCAAATCATTCCTTCCAATACACCTGGCTGCACGCTTCTCATCTTCTCACACCACTTCGCTTCACATGGTGTCACTTTGGAGTTGTTTCATCTTGACAAATCTGAATGACTCCAGGGTATTGGCAGATTTTGGGTACCTTGGTGCACATTACCTTTTCTGGATCATTAATAGCGAAGAATCTCATCCCTCCGCTCTTGCCACACTGAAATTGCTCATTCACTCCTTGGCTTTGTTTCTTGGAAGCTCAGGCAGTTTTTGATCCAGAACTCTACATCTCCTCCAGTGGACAGTTTTCTTAACAGTCTTTTGTAAGAAATTTCAGAGGTTTTCTGAACATCCAAGCAAGTTACACAAGTTTGCTGAATACTACCTATTATTTTACTGCAGTACTAAAAGACTTGCAACAGAGGGGAATTATGATTTCCCTCTACAGACACCAAACTATTTACCTCATTCCTGCATGTTTTATAGCCCCATTTTCTGGTTGCCTTTCTTAAAAGATATAAGGCTCGTATGCTCACATTGCCCACAACCCTATCTTAAACATTACTTACACAAACCATTACATGTTGAAGACAGATTTTTTCAACCCTATGGGTCATTTAAGCCACATTTCACAGAGGCAGGTCCCAGAGATATATTTTTCCCCGAAGCCTAGAGGATGGACTGAAGATAAACTTTCCTGGCCTCTCCAGTAACCCGGTCAGAACACCCAGTAATGGGAAAGATTTGGCATATGCCCAAGGCTTACACTGCCTTTTCACTAGCACAGTCAGGTGCCACAGAAGCAGTCAGCACCATCCTTACGTATGCAACCTCCCACCTGGCTGGTAAGGGGCTCCCCATGGAGACTGGAAAAGCTCACAGGAAATTTTCAGAGCACTTCTGCCCTTCCAGCTTTCTCAGCTGCAGGAACATCCGGCAGCAGGCTAGAGGTGACCTGCCATCACATCACTTTAGGTCAGACTCACCAGGGTTATTCTGTGATTTCAACATCAATTAGATAACCAAGAAAGATACTACGATAACCAATTCTGAAGTCTTGATCAACAGTGCCTACCTAGCAGCCTTCACCAAAGGCCTTGCCCAAGAGCCTTTCAGCTGAGCAGGAGACTGGCTGGCTTTCCCAAGCACAGTGCAGCCCGTGGTTCTGGCAATGCCTCTGTCCTTGCATTTGGTTTGCACTTTGGTCTCAGACATACTCCAGGGGACCCTCTGGCCCCACCCTCGACCGGGCAGAGCGCACTGCAGTGTGCCCTGTGCCACAACATGCAGGGCTTGTCCTGGAGGCAGCTGATGTTGGGTGTAGTGTTTTAGGCAAAGCACAGGCAGGGAGGAAAGGCGGCACTCGCAGCAAGCACAGTCTTGTGGTGCAGCAGCATACTTCCCAATTATGAAAGGAAATCCCCTCCAGCAGTGTGGGAGGAGACGGGAATTTCTCTAGCAAGAGCTGCTCCCCTCCTCAAATACACACTTGATACCCTGCTTCCACCAAAGGCACAGATGGTTTTGCAAAGCTTTCTGTTCATATCCCACAGACTGCCTCGAGGGAAGGACCCTGTATGTTTCCTTACCCCTTATGCTGCCACACAGGTAAGAGAGCCTCTGTGGCCATACAAACAGTGCTGCACTGGGACATGGTTAAAAGCGCCTTTCCTAGTTCCTCGTTCCCCTCAAAGGCTGTAGGTCAGGCCAAGCTTGGCTCAGCCTGAGCTGAGATGCTAACAGCATCAAGAGCCAAGGCACAGGGAGTTGGTGAGAAACTGCTGTGCGGCTGGGTTGGTGGGAACCAGCTCTACGTGTCCAAGCTCTTTCCTAACCATAAGCATGGCTTCTTACCACAGCAGACATTGGGGCCAAAGACACAGCGAAGAGCAGGACATCAAACTAGGTCCCACGTGAGCCCAGTCTTCTCTTCCTGCACTTTCCACATTTAATGCTGACTTCCTCAAAACAGCATGAACAGCAAAGACAGACTTGCCAAAAGGCATTTTCAGCTCTTATTCAGCAATATCGGACTCCATTCCCTCCTCACTGCCAGAGAAGCCTACTCCCTGCGCTGCACCATAGCCCCTACATCTCCAGAAGGACCAGCATGTCCACACTGTCCCATGTTTCCACCTACAGGTGTCAGGAGCAGAGGCATCCTGCTTCCTAGCTACAGTCCCTAGAGCCCATCCCACCAAGTGCTGCAGCTCCCACTCCCGCCTGCTAAGCCCTGTGCGAACACAGTCCTGGGAACCACTGCTCTTGAGGCCGTGGTGGTCTCAGCAGGGCAGGACAAGGAGGGCAGGGCCTCCCCTCCTCCTTGCCTTTGTCCTTGGCCTGCAGGTCAGCACAGCTCACTGGGTTTTCCTCTTGGATGAGCACCCACATAGCAGCCAAGGAAGCCTCCATGCTCCCATCCATCCATTGCAAAGAGAAAGAGGGAAGAAGGCAGAATGAGGCTGGGAAGGCCAGAATTACATGCCTTGGTCCTTCACTGCTGTGACTTGGCCTGCAGAGTGTGCATCAGGATGCTTATGGAGTCATCCCACAGTCTGGGCAGGGAGTTACACGCAGCAGAGGTCTGAAGGGGTCTTGCAGGGCAGGGCACCAGGAGGTGCCTGTTGAGGAGGCTGCCTGCCCCACACTGAACTCTGCTGTGGCACAGTGTGGCCAGGGCACACAACATAAACAGCACTGCCATCCCTCCCAAAGGGATCATTTTCCATTCTCCTCACCAGCTTACCCTGGAGTCTCTGCCTCTCACAGGCAGCACTCGTGCCCTCTGCCAAACCCCTGGCACCAGGGGGAAAGAAGAAAGGGAAAGCACTGTGCTGGGGCTCAGACAGGAGAGATGCAGAAGCTGGGGAGCTGGCTTACTGGCAAACAGATGCACTGACACAGGCAGGTGTCTATCTGTGTTCTTCCAGCCACGCAACTGATGTCAGTCAGACGTGAGGAGGTGACCTGAGAAACACTTGCAGAAAAATATAAATCAGTAAAGCATATGCCTGTGCTTGCAGCCGGAACGACGTAAGCACAAAAGCTACATTCATGTGTTTTCTCACTGGTCAGTGTTAGTAACTTCATCTGTAATTAGGACAGCGAGACTCTGCTCTGGTACAGACGCATTTGTCTCACAACAGGCTGGGGGCACAGAGACAGGCAGCCAGATACCAGCAGGTCTGGGGTTACAATACCAGAGATTTCCAGATGGAAAAAAACACAACTCAAACCTTGCTAAATCTCTGGAGCATGGCATTCGGGGAAGTGAGGTGTGTTTTGGTTCTTAGCCCCAGAGGGTGCTGTGGGCATGGCCTGTACCTTGCAGACCTGCTCCTCTGGTGTCCCCTTAGTCTTCCAAGCAGCATAGGTAACCCATGCTGTGACCCCAGGGACTTGAGCCCAGAGGATGTGCCCCACTGAGTCCCTGCCTACCAGGGCAGCACAGATCTGTCTGCACTAGGCATTTGGGGACCCTCACACAGCAGGTGGCACCTAAGTTTGATGGAGCCTTTTCAACCTCCAAACAGCCACCTCAGTTAGCTGCACCTCAACAACACAGTCCAGCAGAGGTCTGTGCAAACTGCTTGCAGCATCAAATGACCAAAGGAAGGTTGACTCTTGTCAAGCAAGCAGGAAATAGCCCCAGGAGAAGGTGTCTTGCAAACTAGCTGAAAGCCCTTCTAAGAGTACAGCAGACAAGAAAAGGGAAAAATAGCACTCTTGCTGCAGACATAGCCGTGGGAAAGCTGTCCTGTGCCATGCTTCAGACCTGGCATGGGGCTTCCAGGGAACTGAGAGTTGGAGAAGTGCTGACGTGCTGGGTGCAGCAAGGAGGAACACAATCTGCAGGCCAAGGGAAGCAGCATGAAGAAGCAAATGTGCTACTGGTGCATTTCCACCAAGCCTGGGCAAAGCACTGACAAGCATACAAAAGGGATCAGTTCTGTATCACCAGGAAGGAGGAGGGCTTGCCAAAGCCCTACATCTCTCTGCCTCCTTTCCATCTCCTCCAGTCAAAATACAAAGCTCCCTGCACACTCCACTATCTGTATGAGCTAGCCAACTAGACACCAGGCCTCCAAAGCTTTGATGTGGCAGGCTGGGCTTCTTCAAAGCAAAAACTAAGTGCACCCTTGCCCTGGGTTCAAAGTCCATCCATTTGGCTTTGCACCAAGCCTCAGGTATCTACCAGCAAAGGGCATTACACCTTTCTTTTGTGCATATCAGCTCCCAGCCCTGGTGTTCACAGGTACCATCACTGTGACAGCTACCCCAGTCCCATGCTGCTCAGAGCACCACTTTGCAGCAGTTGCACACTGCTGGTTGTATACATCCTGCTGCTCAGGAACCCTCTGATCCTGCTCCCAGCAGAAGTAAGCACTGCAGACCACACAAGTTACTCTGCTGGGATGGTCCCTGGTGTGGATCATACTAGACTGTAAGAGCAGGGAGCATTTGGATCCATGAGAAACCTGGGTTTGAGTTTCTCCTAGGGGACCTTCAGAGACCACAAGGAAAACAAGAAGACAGCATGGCTTTCCTACTTGAAAGAAGGAACAGAACTTCTGACATTTTGTCTTGAACTTGTTAACAGGGTGATCCTGAAGAGACATGGATATTTTGGAGACCCCCCTGCTTATTTCCTGGGGCCTGGTATTGGGATGCTCCTTTGTTTCAAAGACTCGAAAGAGGGTTGTTTGAAGACCTCCCTTCCCTGGGAAAAAAGAATCCACAAGCTGGGGAATCCAAGTATCAGGGAAATCTTCAAGTTTCAGTTGAAACCAAGCCATTTTATTTCCACAACTTCATCTTGATAGTCCTCCTTTGACCAGGCCACGTAACACTTTATCTCTTGGAATTTATTTTCTCATTCGCGATTTTCAATAAGGAGAAGAAATTTTGGTCGCTAACTTTCATGAAGATCAGGGAATCGTCCATTTCACAACTCTGTTCCTTTTAAAATTGCCCAAGATAATAAATCACAAAGCTTTGCCTTTGCCTTTAAACACCAGCAAAACCCTTCATGCTGCCTTCGCCCACTGGGAACTGTCTACCTTGCCAAGCGATACAGATTTAGCTCCAAACAGCCAGGTCTTTTTTACACCACTTTTTTACAGGAACTCCCTCAAATCTGCTGGTAGTGCTTTCAAGTCTTATGGTGCCCTGAACATAACATACCATGCCAAGAAGGGCTGTACCATGCATTGAAACCCTAGTATGCACTTCTCATCTCAGCTGGCTAACCTGTCCTCAGCCTAAGGGCAATTTGGTGTCTGGCTCTGCCTTTTGCCCTCATGTTGCACACTACTGCCCTCCTGCCTCAATTTTCGCATCTCTTTGGACTCGGTGCTCCTGGGCAAGGGGTGTCTATCCCTGTCTGGCTATCAGGGAAGGGCTGATGGTGTCCCGTTCCCCTCCAGGGAGGTTTGGCAGAAGGGTGGCACCCACATAACAGCATGCTGCAGCCCAACTACCTCCACCGCCCTACAAGGAACCAACACAGCCATAGCACCTGGCATTTCTGCACCATGAAGGAGAGGTTCCCAATCCCATCCTGTCTGCCTGCTGACAAGCACTGTGGAGTCTTGATGCTACACAGACACTCCCAATGATGTCCCATAAGGATCTATCCATGGGTCACATCCTAGCCCATGGTAAGAACCCATCTCTGCCATCAAGACAAATGCCCAAACCTATCAAACAGTTCTCCACATCAATCATCTCTCAGTCTGCACAGCAGAGTCATAGTCCGTGTGATTTACATTAAATTTTGTGTGTTAGATTTCATGAGTGACCCAATGAAACACTTTAGTTCCAAATATATCTACTTGTCACTTTCCCTTCAAGTTCCTGGGCTGTAAATCTTTCAGAAAGAAATCAAGATTGTCTGCCAGTTTGTACTTTATAAAGAAATACTGCTTACTGTTTGGCTTCCCTTGTTTCCTGTAGGCATATGCTGACAGTGATCCAGCAAATGCAATAAATAATTTGAGTGGTAAGACTGACAAGGTGCTGGACTTCATGCTGTATATTTTGCAGAGTGGTGGACATTTGGTAACCAACTCATGTGGTTGGGAATAAGTCCCAGAAAACAGGGCTTCCTCACTCATCACCCAGCACCCCAGCAGCAGCCACTCCGCCAATTCCCAGCAGACTTTTAGCAAACTCAAGGATGGAGACTTGACAATCTCTTGACACCACTGGCTTTCAGCTTCTAGTTTATGGATTCCAGTAGCACAAGGGCTGATCCTCAGGGGTTGCCTTCTTGATTATCTCCTGTATGTCTATTATCATCAGTTACACTACCTGCACATGGTTTGCACTTTCCTTACAAAATATCTCTGGGCCTGCCCCATGCTGGCTCTCCCATACTTCATTTTTCAGGTGAGAGTGACTATTCATACTGGATCTTTATTGCAGATGTATCAATTTAACTTTCAAGCACTGTTAGGAATGTTCAGGTGCATGACTTCTGGCTTGGCTGAAACATGAACCCATCTCCCTGGTGATCTCTTACTTACTCTGAATTTTTCCATATCTCCCCCATTTCTCAAATGAACAAATGTCATCTTGTCCCTTTTGCACACGCAAACACTTTTAGCAGTAGTTCTGCACCTCTTATTCCTTTTTCCTTTGTTTATCAGTAAGCTCACCTCATCTTAAAGCTTCTTATCTGATCTTAATCCTCTTGTGCATAGGGGAGTATTAACATACTTGTCTTCCCTCAGGCCTTGTCTCTGTCCCCTACCAATCACAGACTGGGTATTCCCATCTGCACCCAGCTTTTCCTCTTAGGCAAAGCATGTGTGAATCTCTCATAAAACCAGGTTTTTAGCTAGTCTCTCAAGGTCACACTGACTGTTTTCTCCTCCTCACTTATGCATGACAGAAGTCTTTACCTCCTTGCAGCACAGTATTCAAAGACAGAAGAATTTGGTTCACTGGTCACAATCACTTACCTATGCAGCATGATCAGCACTTCCTACCACAGAAACCCTTTGGTGACTCAAGGCACCAAGTAGTGGCACGGAATACCTCTCAGAGTAGTCCAGGCCACCTCTCAGGGCTCCACAGTTGGGTGCCCAACAGGGGCTGGCAGGACACATTACTGCATCAGCCCCAGCAGCATCCCTACTTACTCTGCAGCATGCAAGCTGCTCGAGCACTCAGCGGTTATCGGGGGTAAGCCTCTCTCTTGCCCAGTCCTTCTGCCCTAAGCACCAATAACACCACACTCAGCAGGCACAGGGTTAGGGTATTACCTCTGTTGGATGGTACTTCAGCAAAGCTTCATGTCCCTTCTTTTACCGAGGGCTCTATAGGGACATGCAAAAATTGAAACCCTGCATCAATTCAGAACCAGTGGCAAAGCGGGTGCATGGGATACAGAAAAACCTGCCTTCACATCAGGTGAGGAAGCTTGGCACTAGCAAGGAAGGGCCACCAGCCTGACTCACTCATCCAGCGGCAAAAACCCAGGATGCAAACCAGGAAGCCTAGAGGGAAACCCTTCCCTTCTGGGCACTGAGGAATAAGCTGCCAGGGTGCTGCATGACTCTAGCAGGAGCAGCCTCAGTGTTGCTCCTACAGCAGGAACATCTACCCCAAATCCTGGTACTTGCATCCTTCCTATAACAAATAAAGGCTGACTCTTTTCCAAGGTCCTTAAGCAGATGGCAGCTTCAAGTGTTTGCAATTTGCAGGCTGGGGATGTTCTAACCTTTTCTCACCTTCCTTACAGCTCTCCTAAGGTAGTGCTTGCATTGCAGCCTATGTCTAAAAAGGACCCATAGCACAGCCAAGCACCAAAGGTCAAGGTAATCACAGCTCTGCAGCAAGCAGAATTGAGCTCCCTTTACAACTTCATGCTGAGTCGTAAAGTGATTTGGCAGCCACAGCAGGAGGAGGAAAGTCTTCAATTGTTCCTCAAGAACAGCAGACATCAGCAAAGGGCTCTCACAGCAAGAGGTCTGGATGGGGCCAGCAAGCTAAGACAGTTGTAGGAGAACATCTAGGAATTTGCTTTCTGCATCTGCTGGGGAAATCACAACAGAGGTCAGAGCTCCAGCAACAGCAGCACAGCACAACTCATGGCACAGCACCAGAGCAGTATACACAGGGTTGGCAAGGCACCCAGTACAACAAAGTGCAGCATGGCAACCTTGACCACAGGACATTGTGACACTGGAAAAACCTTTAGGCTCTGCAGTACACAGTTCCCCTTAAGCACTCTGTCCCATCAGTTACTGAACCCCATTAAGAGACAGATGTTGCTAGAGACCAACTTTGAACTCCTGCTGGGCCCTAAATAAGTAACAAAGGTCACAGTAGAGTGAGATGGACATTAAATAGAGCCTTGAGACCGTCCTTGTTCCGAAGCCCTCACTCATGCTGCAAAGAGATCTGCTGGACCTCACTGACACAGCAAGGCCCAGAGATGTCCCAGTTCTTCTGCAGGATATTTGCTCGGATACTGCCAGAGGGATATAATCTAGAGACAGCTACCCAATAACCTTTATCTGCTGGGAAAAATGAAGATTGAACATCTATCTCTTTTTGAGTTTCCAGGGCAGCTCTGCCTGCTCTTGACTGCTGGGGCTGGGGTCTGCAGGCCAGAGTCACTGGCACACACCAGGCTGGGGATGCTGGGCTCTCAGCCAGCCACCAGCACTTGAGAGATGCTGACCGAGCTCTTCTTTTCAATGGTTTCTCTCCACCCCACGGGGCTTGGCAAGAGGAGCTAGGCCTGGCTTGGGAACACAGGGAACAAAGTGCCCGTTTGACGCTGGGCACAGAGACATCAACATCCAGCAGAGACTAGGAACACTGAAGTGGTACTTCAAGGCAAGCAGGCCGGCTCCCAGACCCGCAGATAAAGGTGTGTGAAATAAAGTGGCTGCTTGGGCTTGGAGAAGGGCACTGAATTTTTGGCAAGACACAGCAGTGCAAACCTTAGGTCATTCAGACTCTATCTCAATGTTAGGACAAACAACGGAAGAGTACTTTAACTGGATGAAGCTGCTCTGAGTCACTGTTTATCCATGGAGCACACCTCAACGAGAGCAAATACCAAGACTATGAGAGCCCACTAAAGACCTGAAGTTGGTAACCTGGGTTGCTCTTGCCCACAGTTCAAGCTCAAGCCAGGGTGCTCGTGTATACTAAGACCACCAAAATCCTAACTTGATATGCAGCAGATGGCTGGGAGGTCACCTCAAAACCAATGTGGAGCACACCAAAAACTGTGCACCAGACTGTTGAAGGTGAAGTCATGAATGGCCCTCCAGCCCAGACAGACCAGCACTGCACAGAAGAACTAAGACCAAAGAGATATCTGATGGCCCCCTAAGACACACCTGCCAAGCGGCCACAGCATTTCCTGGTCTCTGCTGCTCCAGGCTGTGGTGCTGAAAGGAAAACAGAAGTGGGCTTTCTATGGGCTTGACTCTGGAGAACACCCAGGAGCAGCTAAATATCACAGCCTGGAGCAACTGTAAGGTAGACTGCACATCCGAAGGATGCTTTCTGTGGAAAGCACTGCCCTAAACAGAGTGCAAATCAGCCTGATGGGAGTTGTAGTAGCAGTCCTGAGAGGGACGTGGACAGGAAAGCTGTGCTATTCCCATCCCATCACCTCCACTGCCAGGCTAAGCCTTCAGCCTTAGGTGTCAGTGGAAGCCAAGACCTATCCCTTATTCTGGCCATGTGTCCTGAGACCACCTTTCCCTCCAAAAGCCCTCTCTGTCCTTCCAGATGACTTCTAATGCTGAAAGAAAACAGCATGGTGGGTCTGGGTGCCCCAAGCCTTAGGTGACTCTCATCTCTGACCTTGTGTGAAGCCTTGAAGTTTGAAGATCACCTTGTACAAACCCTAAACCTTCCCCAGATACCAGCAGACAGCACAACATTGGCAGGATGCACTGAAGTGTGCTACAGATTCCCACCAAGGAACCACATTCCTGGCTTTTCATCTTCTATGGAAGGGACATCTGGCTGTGTGGACGGATGGGAAGTGCAGCATCACAGAGACGGGCATGAGGGGCGGTACATCCAAATAAAAAGGAGGCAGCAGACCCCAAAGGCAATCAGGGTACCTTGAAAAAACAAAACTGTTTTTTGGTGGTTCACATGAGTGAACATCCTGCTCCATACCTGATTTGATGATCAAGACAACACAGCAGATGTATTGCACATAAAAAGACAAACCATCCAAAGCAGTGGCTGAGCCTCTGATACAACACAGCAAAACAACAAGCAGTTACTCCAGAATTTTCCTTATAGGCATGAAGTTTGCCTGGCCTTCCCAAACACATGACAGAAGCAAGAGCATAAAAACAATTAGCAAATTATGGCATTCTAAGATAAATTATTAATATCCCAGATGAGGTTAACCCTTAGTATTTCTCCCAATGCAAATCTATCTTTGGCAGCTGTAGAGAATAATGCCTTTTAAGATATTCCTTAAAGGATCTTCATGCAAAAGAAATGAATCCTGCTCAGGAAAGCTCCTAAGTACATACTTACATTGGAACACTTTTACCAAACTCATTGTAACTTAAGTACGTGGCTAAATTAAAGTGTTTACCAAAGAAGGGACAGACATGAACACTGTGCTATGCTTCAAGGACCACATCTTTCTCAAGACCATTCTCTGAACTCTAGCTATGTAACCTGATATCAACCTAGCCCCAGCAGAGTGTCTCAGTGTAGGGGCAGCAAAGACCAAGTAGCTTAATCAGAATTTTCCTTTGATGATGAGCAATAGGTTCCTGCCATACATGCCATAGCAAGTGGTTAAATAAATGATCTTAGGCTAGAAAGTTTTCTTCCCTTCCTGGGGAAATGGCTTTGGGAGGTTGGAAAGGCATGCCATTCCTCCTGATTCTGCTTCCAGATTTCATTACTTCTGCTTCTTGCTGCTCATCCAAAAATACTGCTCTCCCATCTCATGAAGGGGTTTGAAGATCCCTTGTCTTCAGGAGACATCTTACCTGCCTCTACTCTCCTCAGGCTGAACTCTGTATACTTGTCATTTTTCCAAGCACACCTTTACACCCTCTGTTTCCACAGCTGATGTCTCTGCGTGGTCAGCATCTTTTTAGCCATATTGTACTTGAACATCCAAAGCACATATAAGGCTAGAGCCAGAGAGAGAATGGTACTGTGGTCTCCTTGCTCTGCAGCACAACTCCTTTGCATTCTTAGCCTGAGAGGCCAAAGGGTTCTCTTTCAGTTGCATCGTGGCCAAATACCTAAACCCTAATACACTCTCATCCTACCTTGTCCTCTCACTTCCCATTTCCTTCCAGCACAGCTGCTTCCCAGGGTGTCCAAACTCTCCACAGAGAGAGGAGAAGGTGAGGGTTTTTTTTAAATTTTGAAAAAACACACTAGTTTGACAAGTGTCAACTATTTAATGGTGAACTTCAGCTTTTTAATTTACAACAACAAACTTTAAAACATCATAGTTGTCCCATTTTACATAGTAAGATGCACCTGAACCTTGTTGCCAGACTTGCAACTGATTATCAGCATCAGGGCTTGCCTGGCTCTTGGCAAACAAAATCAACACACCTTTTGTGCCTCTATTGTTGTTACAGGGTATTTTCAAAAGGTCTCCTACACTAAAGCACTCACGTTCCCTTAGTTACTCCAAGCAGCTGTATGATCCAGACTGTCCTGCACTTCTGCTTGGGCAGGTGATTTACAGATACCAAAGGCAGAGGCAAACTCCATTATGGAAGAGAGGCTTCCTAACACTTATTTTTCAGATCAAAGCATGGAAAGACATGCTACACACTACAGAAGAGGCAGGAGTGTCTTACAGGGCATTTTGCTTTTTATCAATGCATAAAGTGCAGCCACCCTGCCTCACTTCACTCGCCAGTCAGGCTATTCGTGGGATGCCTTTTACCTGGCTCTTTCAACACATCCCAATCAGCTCAGAGGAGCCAGCCAAATACTTTACAAGAAAGCCCTAGGCAGAATTAGGTTTACATGGCTTAAAACACAGCCTAGACAATGCAGAGTAAGGCCAGATAACACTGCTTGCCTGAACAGCAGACCAAGCAAAGACTCCACTCCTCACACTGGGGAGCTTTTCGATTCAGTCTGCCCTTTGCAAGCCCCCACCACCACCCTCCAGAGAGCTCCCAGACAAGCCCACCTGCTCCTTCCCCCAGTCACCCTCCCTTTAACAGGGCCAAGTCTGCAAAGCCAGCTGTTCCCTGACTAAAATCATCCAGGCATGCCAACTCACAGCTGCTCCTTGAACCCAGCCTCTTGCAGTGGGTAAATCCCATCTCCACCCTAAGCTGTTGGGGCTTTGAACATACCTCCCAGGCCAGCCTTCAGAGGCAAAGCTGCCCGGCTGCCCCTAGAGCAAACCTGACAGCCACACTTAGTCCTCCAGGGCCTGAAAAGGGAAAGTACAGGGATGCAGGAGAGCAGCACCTCTTTCAGCCTCTCGTCCCAGGCAGCCAGCCCCACTGCGGCTTCTGCCCTGCCCACCTGTTTATGGCCAAGGCTTGCCACAGCAATCCTGCCACAGCCCTGTAAGTGAGTGAGGAGGCTGGAATTTCACAACTGGCATCCTGCCCTCTGCTTACACCACTTGATCAGCATTCCAGTCAAATACTCTTGAGAATTCCCACATACTGAAATCAGGTCTCCACTGAAGCAGTGGTGCCAGCTACCAGGCATGGCTGCTAAGGACTGACTGCTGGGTCTGGTGACAGGGACACATGTCCTCTCAGAGTCAATGACAGGAGCTCTGAGATCAGCTCTGCCAGGCTCCACCTCATGCACATACACAGGGTGTGTATGTGTGTGTGTGCATGACTCATCTACTGCAGCGCATCAGAAACCCACAGCCCCAGCAGCGTTTTAGGGTCAACACTTGTTCTCCAGGTTGCACAAGCATGGCGGGGGGGTTGGTGCAAGTTGGCAGCCATCAAAGAGAGATCCCTTGCTTGGTGCCTTCCATCCAGCAACCCAGTGGGCTCTACAAAGCATCCCAGAGCAGTTACCTGCTCATCTTGAGAGTCACACAGATGCTGGCTATACACCTTCTCCCCAGTCAGGGACCATCTCAGCAGGACGAAGCTGACATCTACCAAGCCCCAAGTTTTACCTCCTTGCTTGCCAGTGGCAGTACATTTGTCCCTACATGACCTGCAGACCATCAGGGATAACTGTGGCCCAAGACAGCTATGTGCATCTCACTCCTTCCTCCTGAATCCTACTTGCTTTGCAGACTGCTCTTCAACATCCCATCCACATGTCATAGATTCATAGAATCATTAAGGTTGGAAAACACCTCCAAGATCATCAGGTCCAATCACCAAGCCAGCACTGTTGTGTTGATCATTAAACGAGGTGGCACATTCACATGTTTTTTGAATACTTCGGGGATGGTGATTCCACCATATCCCTGAGCAGCTTGTTCCAATGCCTGACCACTCTTTCAATGAAGAAATGCTTCCTAAATCTCACCTAAATCTCCTCTGGTACAACTTGAAGACAATTCCCCTTGTCCTATCACTTGTTACTTGGGAAAAGGGATTGATTCCTAGCTGGCTACAAACTCCTTTCAGGAAGGTTCAGGTGCCTCCCTGGGCCTCCTTTACTCCAGCCTAAGCACCTCTAGCTCCCTCAGCCACTCTTGAAAAGATTTGTGCTCTGGCCCCTTCACCAGCTCCATTTCTCTAGACTCGCTCCAACACCTCAGTATCCTTTTAGCAAGAGGCCCAGCAGGGCTGATAGGGGTGGGAAGCTGTGGATGGCTTGCCAGGGAAACAAAGCTGGAGCTCAGGCAGCATCCCCTCAGCCATACCCAGAGCAGAACCTTGATGAGTGGTCACCAGTGCTCCCGCATGCCTGAGCTGAGCTCAGAGCTTCCAGGCACAGTCCTACTAAGCCTGTTCTCACGAGCAGAGAAAACTCCTTCCAATATAGCATCAGTTGCCTATTTATAACATGCTGTTTACCAACACCAAGCACTCTCTCCTTGGAAGCGGAGGATGAGATGACTCAAGGGAGCATGAGCAAGGGAACTTTCTTCAGTCATGGGAAGATGAGGGGTCTGTGGGAGGGTTACTAAGGGCTGTGTGCTTCAGCATGGCTGATCACCTGCAGCTTTCTCACCAATGCAAGGAGACTCAAGGGCACACTTAACCTTTTTTTACATTAGACCCTTAAGCTCTAGGAATACCTCCCTATGAAAGGATGAGATCAGATTCAGCACAAAGGAGTGTGCCAGTATCCCCTTACAGCTTGCTCTGGGCTTGGGAAGTACCAAGTGCTAGCAGGTACTGAAGCACCAATTTTACAAGAAGTTTCTGAAAACCTCATGACAGCTCCTGGGACCCTCTTCCAGCACCTCAAAGTGCTGCTGATAGCTGAAATGCTTTGACAAGGCTTCTTAAGGCAGTGCCCATCTCCAGGGGAACTGTGACCCTGTCAGCCAGCAGTCTTCTGGCAGGTGGGTGGGGTTGCAGTCCCCACTGCACACCCTCATCTATCTCTGGTCTGGATGGTCACTTTGTCATTCCATTTGCTCAAGTGCCCCTGGAAAGAGTTAGATTAGCAGGGCTGTATAAAGCAAGGCCACTTGACTGCTGAGGCATTAGTGATGCCAGCCTTCAGCACTGGGCAGAGATGAGCACTACAAAGTTTGCTATGGGTCTCAAAGTGGGGTAGGGGGAGGAGAGGGATTTCAACCCCAGCTCCCCAAGGCACTGTCTCAAGTTCAGGATACTGTCCAAGAGTATGCTTCTGAGCAACAGAAGGCAAGAAATTAATGTCTCCTAAGGCTTCTTAAATTTTGCAGACTTTCTCTGATGTCCAAGCCATATCCCTTCCTGGGTGGCTGAAAACAGATACCACATGATTTTATTGAACTGCACATCCATATGGTGGCAGACCAGTCTTGAAGCACATCCAGATGAAAACAATCAGTGCCAATCTCTGGCTCCTCCCAGAGCCATCACTGCATTTTCCATTTTTCCCTCCCAGCTGCATCCAGCCATCTCCTGATGCCAGGCTAATTTTTAGAGACTCACATTTTCCTCTCCATCTTTGAGAAAGTTATTGCTTTCCTGCCCTCAAATAGCCAACACCTCTTCCACCCTACCAAACTGGTAATGGACATTCTGGCTCCATTCCCCTCTGTCATTTCCCAGATCTATCTCCTATGCCATTGCACTTACCAGCCCCAAATGGGTTGACTAGGATGCACATTTATATTAAGGGGCTTGTCCTCATGTGCCATCCCTCCAGCATGGCTCCTTCTCATCAACAGGCCACGGGCTCAATGACGGTGCAGGTTTCTGTACTCCATGCACTGCCTGGGCTGAAGGCACCAGCAGCACTGCCCATGCCTAGGATAATCCTTTGCTCTATTCAACCTCTTGGGTCACTTCAGTATCCATTGCTGTGCCCTCACTCTCTGCCAGCTTCCCACATGCCCACGTGGAAGCTCCTGGCCATTCCCACCTATGCCCCAGCCCACTTGCTCCTCCCAGCACCAATTCACCCATCCTCAGCACTGACTCACTCCCCACTGCTCATGATCACGAATTCAGCCTGCCTCTGGCATTCCCACCACCCAAGACAGAGGGTGAGGTGTCAGCACTCTGCTTTAGAGAGCAGCACTGAATCAGCATGGATCCATGATGCAGGAGAACCTGGCTGTGCTCTGCATCCCATCCCGAACAGCTGCATGACTGAGGGCATGCTGCTCCATGCCTCTGTCCATCAGAATCATACAGCCTCTTCCAGGGAGATCATGTACTTATTTTCCAGGCATTGGAACGACACTTGGCTTTCCAGATGAGATATACTAGCAGCACACAAGTATTTCTTGCTGCTTGCACTCCCACCTCCAGTCAGTTGAAATCCCTGTTGAGTTACTAGGAGTTAAGGGACTTCTGCTCCCATTGGTTAAGGTCCAGGAAAGCAGCAGGGGACTGTCACTGTCCTGCTACCACTTCTTCTGCAGAGGCTTTTGGATTTACCCCTCTCCTGGATGAGCAACACCTGTCTTATAAGTAGCCACAGGATTATACCCAAAGACAGTTTTGGAAGGTTTCCCAGCTGCTTGCCAGGGTAACTGCAAGAGCACAAGCTTCACACTGCCTCTGCCAGCTCAGTCATCTCCAAGCAGCTATGGAAATGCCCAGGCAGGCAGCAGTGCACCTTACAGTTTTGCCACTGCTAGTTTAATCTTCCATCCAAGGTCAGCACTTAGACTCTTCAGGCCCAGGTAAACTTCCTGCCCTCCAGGGAGGGGGCAGTAGCACCAAGTAGCAAGCTTGACTCAAAGAACGAGAAGAATAAAATACTCCCCATTCAGCCATGGTCTGAGTCACAGGATCACCCTGCTAGCCCTGGCACAACCTCTCCTGCCTGCAGGCAGCATCCACCTTTGGGTAGCTGTGAGGAGCAGTGGGGCTGCCAGGTGCTTTGCTCAGTGGCCCCAGCTGCTGCTCCCCATCCATGGACTCTTCATTCTATACCCTTTGCAACTATTACACATCTCCTCCTGCTACCTGCTGCTTGTCTCCACTGTCACACTTTTTCCTTTAGCTCTTTTCTACCTGGAGAGGTAGGGTTCAAGTTTATGTTAGGGCCAAACCAGTCCCCAGCCCTTTGGAGGATCCCAACAGGTTCAGCACATATGCATGACCATTCTTCTTTCCCTCTGATATCCACAGCCATTGGATTAGGAGAGCAGAAATGACATCTTGACTATTCCCTCTGGTATTTGCTTTGGTACCACAGTGCCGGGGAAGGAGCAGGTTCCTCCCCCACAGTACCAAGCCATCCAAGTTCAAGAAGTGTTTGGACAACGCTCTCAGACACAGCGTGATTCTTGGGGTGTCCTATATAGGGCCAAGAGTTGGACTCTAGGATCCTGATGGGTCCTTTCCAACTCAGCATATTCTATGATTCTACACTGTCATGCACCAGCAGGCCCTTCTCCTGGATGTTCTTGCTTGCTTGCTTACCAAGGGATGGGACAGCTGTTCCTGTCCCACCATCCCCAAGGCACACACCTTAAGAAGTAGGGGCAGACCAAAAAAAAAAAAAACATGCCAAGAAACAAAAACACCCCAAACTCAAACCACCCCCTTCCAACCATATCTGAGTTTCAAACCCTCTTTGATGCTGAAATCTGCCTGGCACATGGCTCCTGCAGGTAAAAAGGGTATGACAATGTACACCCTTCTAAATAGGGAGGCAGAGCAAGAATATCAAGGCTGCCAAGCCCCAGCCCTGGGATAGGATGAGAGTGTTGCCCCAGAGCTCTGCTTGAAGCCTCCAGGGCCAGCTCAGTCAGGAGGAGCTTGTAGGAAGGGCAGGCTTTGCAATCAGAAATGTACATTCCAAGTCAAGGGATGCTCTGAAATGTTGGAGTGGGCTGGGAGGCAATTAGAGGTTGATCAGGATGACTGACGGGATTAAAACAGGCAGGAGGAAGGGAGGGAAGCAGAGGGAAGAGCAGGCAGGCATCTTTACTCTGGGCCAGAAAGGCTCGCCACTCTGCAGCAACTTTTCAGGACTAGGCTGGGAGTTCCCAGTCCATGCACCCATTCATCCACAGCACAGATCTACCTGCACCACTGCTTGGATGGGTTGGAGTCTACCTTCACTGAATGGGTTTAAAAATCCCTTTTCCTGCTGCAAGAAATACAGTGCAAGCAACATGAGAACAGTATACATGCTGCAGTCCAAATAGCAAAGCCCCCTGTCCTCTAAGCTGTCTGAGGCCTGCTTTGTTCTCTATTTACCAGTAGTGCTTCCCTACCCAGACATCGTCACTTTAATGTATTTTGAAAACAGGCTCAATAAAACCACACACCTCCCCTACTTTGCTTGCCCCATTTTTTCTCTTCCCTAGATTTCCAAGCTCCATCTAGAAATCATATTTGATCTTTCATACCCCGCCAACTCCCAAGACATCTGCAAGTGCAGCTATGTCAGACACGGAGACAAAGACCCAAGCAATCAACATGTCTCCACAGGCATAAGTCTGCTGATGGAGGTGCAGTTATACTGGCAAAACTGCTTCTCAGTGTTTTGAGGTGGTGGAATAAAACCAGACTTCAGAAGCAGGAACGTTTTTTGCTAAAATAATGTATCAGCAGAGCAATCAAAACAGGTAGCCCTACACATCAAGCATGCCAGAAGCTGCAGGTGTTTTGAAGGAGGCACCTAAAGCACCCTAGAGACAAGGCCCAGACCATGCTCAAATACTGCCACCATACCATGTTTTTTACGCCTTTTATTTGTGAAGGTGTGATCCTCACCCCATACTTACCAGAGGAAAGCTGAGCTATGGCTCCCACTCCACAAGACTCTTTTGGAACAACTCTGGCTGTTCCACCCTGTAGCACTCGACTCCCCAGAGGAAAACACAAAGACTTTCTGGGGTTATTCCCTACAAACCAAAGCTCTGCTCTCATCAAATGGAACCAAGCATTAAAGAAAACAAAACAAAGAAGTGAAACGCTGGGGTTTTTTCCCCCTCCTTCTTCCTTAAAGCACATCAAAGCATTTGCTTTCCCCTGACTCGCAACCATACTCAGGAGCTATCTACTAGCTTTGAAATTCCCCTCCTACCCCAGGCGGTAATAAAACATGAAGACAAGAGAGCGTGAGATTCCAGGAGCACTAGGCAGCAGGAGAGATACATCCTGTCAGGCACACTGGATCATTTTTATTTTTAACAGCATTACAGCGTTTGTGGGTGAAAGGGAAATCGTAGATGTAGCAAGATTTCAGTGAGCCATCTGCTGCGGCATCTCACCCAGTCTCCCTCTCGAGGTTTGTTCACCGGACTAGGGAAGAAATGTCATCTCATGGACTGCAAACAGGCATAATGACCCTAAATAAACCAGCAGCTCTAAGTGACAGAGCACTGCATTACAGACTGGCAGGAACCAGAGGCAAGGGTGACATTTGGTTTCATTCATAATTTTCACCGGACAGGGTGCTGAGTTTGGAGAGGTGTTAGGTGCTGGCTGCTCCCAGGTACCTGTTTGACAAAGAAGCTGGGCATCATAGGAGAAGCAATGCTATAGATCACTTGGAGGCAGATGACAGGCTGGGGCAAGGAAAGACAGGGAACAATTCCAGAGGCATGAGCACAAAGAGTGGGCGTAGATTTGTCAGGGCATCACCCTACATTAGCTGGGCCCAGGTGAGTGCTTTCTTTTACTGGAGATGTCTCCTCATAAGGTAGAAAGGTCTCAAGGAAAGGCCTTAGACAGATACCAAGGCATGAGCAGCAAGCAAGAAGAACAAGAAACCCAGAGAACAGAGGGGCACTAGAAGAGTAACAGGTAAAGACATGAACCTCCATAAGTGCCAGAAGAGAAGGCAGAGCTGGCTGCATGACTCTGAAGGTGACTGCAGTACTAGCATCTCACCACAGGGCTTTTTTGCCACTGTTCATAGTCTGTCATTTCTATCCTACCAAGCTAATGATACACAGTCATAAGATACTTTATGCTTACACAGGATAACAAAGTATCACCTTAATCTTTTCCTTGATTAGAGAAACAGATTGCTCTCCTTATGATTCTGAGAACAAAGCTATCTCTCCAGCCCTCAGATTGTCTTGTAACTCTTTTCTGCATCCTTTTCAGTTTTTCAGGAGCTTTTTATAAGCACTGACACTGGATTTAGACAGTATATTTTAGTATCAGTCTCTCCACCATCACCTGCAGCAGTGAAGTCTCATTCTTAGGGCTACTCACTGCTGCCTTTCCAGGTGTGAAACGCCTCCTACAACTGCCAGGCTTGAAGGGTCCTTAATGGGTCACCTGGCACAGTCAGTTGCAAGTCATCCATATCTAGAGACTTTTAGCTAATTGTTCCAAAGCTAACACACATTCCCCAGCTCCACCAAAAGCCTTTCAAGATAGCCTCAATTTCTGCTTCACTACCCCAAGTGATAATATAGAAAACCACGAAGTCTGAACTCCCTCATTACAGGTAAAGTGACTTCCTGCCCTGTGTTCATCACAACTACAGTCTTCTACAAAGGTACATTGCTGTATATTCTTCAAGACTGTGAGGTTCCCTCTTTCACCTTTTCTTTCTAAGGCTACATGGCCCTAGTTATTCTCATCCTTCCTCCCACACCGTATTTCTAAAGCCCTTAATAATTTCTGTTGGTTTGTTGGATGCTCTCTTGTTTGCGCATATCCTTCTCCAAGAGTTGCATTACATCTGAGCCTGCCCTTTCAGCAACACTTCACCTGTATCTAGGGGAGCACTAATTGCTTCCTGCACCTCAGAGGTCACTCCTCACATGGCCTTGCACAAGGCTTTCCTCATGTTTTTCTGCTCCCCAGCACTAACTCATCCTACTCCAAAACTATGGCAATAGCAATATCTTCCCCTCCCCTGTCTCCTTATCAGATAGGAACCCTTCTGAGTACAGCTTTGCAAGTATTTGAAGGTCCACATAGAGGATGCTTCCCATTTCCTACCCTTCCTCCTTTGTTTACAAGGCTGACACTTGGAGCAGTGACACAGTCGGACTTAATTCAAGATCTATTACATCCTTCGCCCCCGCTCAGCTCCGAGGGAGGCCATCCTCTCAGGCAAGGGTGTCGACTGCTTGATGCAGGACGTTCCAGACAAATGCATGCTGGTGGACTTTTAATCAGCATATTCTCCCACCTCCTTAACAGAATAAACACTAACTGCTTAACTGTTTGTGCTAGAATATTTAAACAGGCTGGATATAGTTCCATTCTTTCCCCCTGTATTTCAAGGGATCAAACCTCTACTAGATGTTCTCTCAGGTGGCTGCTCACCATGCAAAAGTTGCCTTAGTCTACAAGTACTTTCAGGGAAATTTCATAAGGTTTTGCCCACACGACCGCATTTAATTTAGCAAAATGGTCTTGTCACCTGTTCTGATTTGTGCTTGGATTTACTTTTTAAAATTAACTCATCACTCCTCATCTTCTTTGCAAGGTAAAGACAGAGTTCTTACTGTCACATTTGTTTGTCTTTTCCAAGCAGCCAGGAGCTAACACTTTCTTCTGTCCAATAGCTGCATCAGCTCCTTCTGCCCTAGCTGGGAGTTCACACTGAGTTTTGCATTCACTGCAAACTCAGTTCCTTCCTCCCAGATTTATAACTTTGTGAGTAGCGCCAACTCAAGCTGCCTTTTCTGCGTTGTGAGTAATAGCGAGTCCCTACCGCAGTTCACCGGACACACAATAATTAATTTCCACGTTTATGCCTCAAGACTTAGAGGCCAGCAAAACCAAATCACCAGCTTGCATACAGTCATCCTGGAGAAGATGTCAGCTTTACCAGCATCGCCCCGGACCCTCCAGAGCTCAATGGGTTCACACAAAGGAAGTATAGACCATAAGTACAAGGAGCTAAGAGATTAATTCCTTTTAAGATCTTCCTTGGGACCCAAAGGCACTAAATTTTTGGCTCAAGAGCCCAAGTATCCTGAGGCCATCTGCAGAGACTGTTTCAAATCTGTGTCACTGCCAGGTGCTCTCTCCCCTCCAGCAGAAGACATCAGATGTTGATAAGCATTTCAAGTGGAAGACAAAGCCTGCTGTCATCTGAGTTTCCTCTAAGTACAAGATCATGCCAAGTTTGTCTCATCCCCCAGCTTTGAAGGGACCCACAACAGTCTTCTAAAACCCACTGTTTAATTGGCAAAAGGAGGGCGAGGTCAACATGCAACTCTCCTACTAAATGCACCCTTGTACGAAATGCACTTTCAAGAGTAGCACTCTTGTACTGACCCACGTCAGCAACACATCAGGAAATAGCTGGATGATTTAAGGGAGCCCATCAGAGCAGTTCTTCCATGCAGGCCAACAGAAGAGAGTACATCATCTCCCAACAGGCAACACTATGTAGCCTCCTTGTTGGCACGACAGAGCCAGAGGTCACATTGCTGGTGGTAGCTGAGTATCTGCAGGGTGATGCTCTGCACTGAGCTGGGAACAGACACCTGCACAGAAACCAGTGAGAATATCCCCAGGGGAAAGAGAAGAGGGTGTCAAAGCAAGCAACTGTTCTGCACACAGAATTACAGGAGCACAGAGGGGATGAGCACATTCAAGAAAGGGAGAGGAGTAGTTCTGGGGGCATACAGTTCTTCTAGGGAGTGAAAGGGAATGGACACAGGAAAGGTGTAGCCACTCTTCCAGACAGAGAAAGGCAAGGAGGTTTTTCAGCTTGCTGCTCAGAGGTAGCATGGCTGTGGTGGTTCAGGAAAGCAACTGCAGAACATACCGAAAGCAGGCAGCATGAATCTTGCCTGTGACTGCTTTCTCCTGTGTTGATGCAAGGTGCCACCTTTCGAATACAGAGCCTCTTAAGAGATCCAGCCCTTTTGTTTCGTGTAATAGAACAAACAGGCAACACAAATGGGAATCTTCAAAACCTTGCTTTAAGCCAAACCCATACTACCCACTGCTCAATTTCTCTGGGGAAAAACAGCATGCATAAAACAAGACCTCTCTCTCTTCCCAGCACAATGGGGGCAGAGGCTGCTGGCATCAACAATTAGACCAAAGCACATCAAGAACAGGAGGCTTTGCTCAAAAGATGCAGTGGGCTATGCCCATATAAGATGTGTAGCCATTCTAAGAGTTTGGCCTGAGAAGAGCACTGGGATACTGGGAAAGGTTTTCCACTCCCCAGCCTGGCTTTAAGAAGGAAGGGAGGAAGGGACTCAAAAACAGAAGAGGGAGAATGGCAGGCAGGCAACATCAACATGCAAAAGCCATGGGGAGAAGAGAAGCCTTTCCAGCACTGCTTAGGAATCATGTGCCAGGAACATACAGGGAGCATACGAAGATAACTCTGTAATGGGCAGCAAGCACTGCACAGAGAAACATGGAGGAAAAGGTTCTGCATCTCACATTTAGCAAGTGAGTCTTGGGCTTCCTGCAGCTAATCTGTATTTGGAGCAGAGGACAGACACCCAGCTCCATGCTGGAAGGACATTAAGCGAGAAGGCAGTGCCAACCATAGGCCTGCAGGCTCAGAGAAAAGCCATTTCATACTGCAAGCCTTCGCTCTACAAGCTTGGCACCGACTCCACAAATCTCACCCTCTCTCTGTTGCAGTGTGTGTACATACATGTGTGTTTCTTTTTCGATCCTCGATTTTAGTTTCTTTCCTTTTAACCAACCTTCAAGGCAATGTTTCAGGCCTGCCCCCTAAGTCATAACTGTGAACAAGCCAGAGGGCTGCTAACAGGATGAAGGCTGCAGGCAGAGAGCTGCCTCCCAAGAAGGCCATGCTCAAGGCATATCCTGCACAAATCAACTCCTCATATGGATGAGAGGTGAGGAGTCCTTCCCAGCAAGAGCCTGAGCTGCACAAGGCATGGGAAAGAGGCTGAGGGCTGCAGTTCCAGGCAGCAGGCACTCCAACACAGAGCTACCTTCGGAGAGGCCAGCTGCCCCACAGTGTGGTCCTTCAGAGCTAGAGCATCAGAACCAGCAACATACTTGCTAAGATCAAAGTGGCAGATGGATGCAGGGACTCCCTCCCACCTCCCTCCCTTCCTGGAAATCTGCATTTCAGTTTCCAGCTCAGCTGCAAGCAAGTTCCAAGCTCCCCAGGTTCATTTCCAGAATGAGGAGGAACAGCAGACTGCTGTGTTGACCAGACACAGCACAAACTCTGACTCATGCAGCATCTCAGAAGCCATAGCCCATTCGGGCTCTGTTGTTCCCTGTCCCCTCCTCAATGCCTCCTGAGCCATCAGGCAAGGCCTGGGACCCTGCAGAGCCTGTACAGCCAGTAGCAAACCTGCTCCTTCGCTTCAAAGCCCCACTGGGGCCTCTGCCTCCTTGTGTGAGAGGCAGCATGGAGAAGAGGCAGCAGGCTTGGCACACTGGCCACTTGCTGCAGGAACTGCCAGGTGGAAGGGATGGCTCCCAGACTCAACACTGTGGGCTGCCCAGCAAGCTCACAGTGGCAGGAGGAGCAGGAAAGGAGTAGCCTGCCACCAAGAATTGCTTAGGTCCCACTCCCTGGAAAGCAGCTACTCGATTAACAAAGCCCTTACGGTGCTGTCATTCAAGGACATGGAGACAAACTTCATTTTCCAAACATTCCCATCACCTTGTCTCATTTATGAACCACAAAAAGCCCCGGGGAAGAGCCGGCCCCAGCCTCCAGCAGTCCTTATCATGCTTGCCCATCCCTAGGCATGGCAGAGCTCTCAGATGCTTTGATATGCAAATCATGCACAGGATCCATAACCAGCAGTGTCTGCAGTTAGCAGTGCACAGGGAGTACCCTACACCCAGGGCCTCCTCCCTCACAGATCCGGCACCCCACAGCTGCGCACGCTCCACGTCAGAGGACGCAGGTTCCATCCGTCTTTCCTGGGAGCAGGAGGTGCTGCCTCCAGTCCTTGGGACTTCAGCAGACAGCCTCGCCCAGGCTGCCAGGATGGAGACGGGGCGCTCACAGAAAGGATGCAGGCTGGCACTGCACGTCGGCATGGACAGGAGGGTGTCAGAGGAGCTGCTGGCAGCACTCTGCGGGGCTCACCATGACCACAGGCTCACGGAAACTGTACTTAGCAACAGACAAAAAGCAGGGCTTTGGCACTGCCAGCTCTCAGGATTTTATGGCAAGCCTCATGGTACCTGGGATTTTCTTAAAGAATGAAATAATTTCATGAAGATTTTCTTCCCCCAAAAAAAACTGTATTAAAAAAAACCCTTCAAGCAAGTTCCTAGCCCACTTCATTGCTGAAGAAAGCTAAAAAATATAAGCAAGGATATTTTAGAAACCCAGAAAAAAAATCTAAAAAACCCAAACAAACAAGAAGCAAAGCACACTTAGTATTTTTCTTTTCTTGGCTCAACTCATGGCTTCAGGACAATTCAGGATAGTTGCACTGCACTCTGGTGAAAGGGCTAGAAAATGGAGCATTGCAAAGCCTCACGGCAATGCCTTCTTGACAAGAAAACCGACACCCTCAGAAAATACAGTAGCTTCAGTTCCTTCCAAGGTTATTGAAGACAGGAACAGACAAAAATAGAGCAAACTTAGTGCAACAAAACATACTTATGAGCCAAACCAGAGCCTCTTCCCAACCCCCTCAAAGGCATCTTCTTTCATGTTTATTTTGCTCTTATGGTATCCAGGCAAAGACTGCAGAATAGACTTCTCTCCCCACAAAGGTAGTATATTCCTACTACTGAAAGGCTACAGAGGAAAAAAAGGCCTTTCCTAGGTAGACACCAGCTAATTGCAGTCATTAGAAGTACCATCCTTAATGCTTTGCTATTTCTGGTCTAAGAGAGTCCTCCCGGAGTCAGTTACCAGCTGAGTGGTCTGCTTTCCACTCTCTCAGAAGCATTAAGAAAATAAAAAGCTATTAGGAACCATAAAGCACGAGTGTTTGGAGGAGAAGGGTACTGGTCCCTGCAATGCACTTGCAAACACTCTGACCCACAATGAGGTGGGGCATCTGCAGGTACATTCAAGGAGTATCTGTGTCATATAACCCTTCAGTGGCTTTGCTAATGGGATTGCTGCTAATGGGATGCTCCTGCCCCCGCAGGCCCTGGCTTTCCATGTATGCTTAATCCAGAGGATGACACGATGGACCAGGACACTTCCATCGTAACAAACAAATCCAGGGGAGAGGGATCTCCTCGAGGACTATGCACAACTAAATTAGCCACCCTGAGGCCTTTAGTTTCTAACTCCTTCTCTCGAGGGGAGAGCAAGACAGGGAGGTGCCCAGAATCCCAGAACACATGGTGTTCAACCAGCTGAGAGCTACGGACACCGGGTTGACCGCAGCCACAATGCAGATCCTTGGCACGATGCCTTCTCCAGCAGGTAGCCACATACAGGTTGCGCTCTCGGACAGGAGGAAACAACACGGTTTGCCGGTGTGGAGGGGCTGGCAATCGAGACACGAGCGACGCAGAAAGCAACTGCCACGGACACGAGCCCTACCCGCCAGCCCTCAGCCGAGTATTCCAGGGCAGGAGAAGCAGGGCGGTACCAGAAACCTGCTCGCCACTCCGAGCCTGGAAACATCCCTGCTGCCTGC